>QRDG01001202.1:0-381905 GCA_012064385.1 Puccinellia tenuiflora
AACATGACCCTTTTTTTTTGAGGGTGAAGTGAAACCGTGCGACACCTAGACTGAAGCCACCAAGATGGGCCCATCGTATCTGGCAAAGATGAGCACGTACACACTTTGGTGTTTTTTTTTTTGACAACTTACACACTTTGGTGTTGAACACACACGTTTGCTCTCCTCAAAAAAACACACACGTTTGCTCTCCAAAATGATTCTAATGGCAAAAAAGTGTTCTTGCCTCCTTTTTTTTTTTTGCGATGAAGGACAAACTTACATCAACCAAGATTCTTACAGAAAAGCCCAGAAAAACAAGAAAAATACAAAGAAACCCTTTTGAGCTCTGGCGTCGTCGTCGAGCAGAACGTTGCGCCGGCGAAACCTACCGCAGCACCTCCGAAACCTTGGACTGGGAGGCTCCCCATCGCGATCAGGAAGTCAACGCCCCTCGGTACCAGAGCACCTCCACCCTGCGCGCCGGACGGCAACACCATCTTGGTCATCTGCAAGCCCACCTTGGAGATCAACAAAGGCCGGATCCGCCACCTCTCGAACTCCGGCAAGGGGAAGACCAGCTCGAGCACTCCGCGGAGCCACGAGCAGGTAGAAGACGGCAGATCCGCGACGAAGCTCCACTGGAACCGCACCGACGGAGGAGGAGACCACCGCCACCAAAAGCCACTCCGGCGCCACCGCAACCTCCACAGCGCCGCCGGCTAGCAACCCACGCACACCTAGACTATGTACACACCGGGGTCCGTGGATTCCCCGTCCTCCCGCCGCCGAAGCGGCCACCGGAGGGCGAGGGATTCGACGAATCGCCGACGGCGAGCTGGCGTGCGCGGTTTTGCCCAAGAAATCGCCTTTCTTCACTGTAGATGGGGAAAGGGGGAGGTCCGTGTTCTTGCCTCCTTATTTAAATGTAAGACATATTAGTGGTATTTCCATCTACTCTAGAAAATATCAAAGTTTGACCAATTTAAACGAAAACTTTCCATTTTCGTTTAAATCTTTGGGAAGAAACGTTGGGCCGCACAAAATCCAATTTGTGTCTTCCTTATGCTCAACATTTTATTTGTGAAAAAAAAACGAAGTGGTCAGGTCCTAGGTTCAAATCATTTTCATGTTTCGATAAATAAATTGTAAGTTGATACGCGTCACTATGAACATAAAAATTAGACAGATTGAAACACTAACCGGAAAGAAGCATTTTGAGAAGTTGGTGGGTACCTCCCCATCAAGATCATGGTCTAGGTTTACAAAAAGTTCTTGGTAAAAAGGTCTCAAATTTTTTTAAACTTATAAACCGAAAAATGTTTGTTAGCTATGGCATTTAGAGTCATCCTTTTGTAAAACAAAACTACAAAAAACAATTGCTTCATTAGAGTACTTTTCTTTACAAATGTTTTCTATGTACCAAGAAAAACTCGAAAATGATAAAAACAAAAGGTTCGTACCTTTTGGATCTTAATTATTTTTTAAATACAAAAAAAGAAAATGGTAAACGAAAAGGTCTTCAATGTCTTTGTAAGGTGTGTTTTTTGTTTTTCTAGGATAGGTAGTGAACTCCGCCAATATCATTTTAGGGTGAACCCTTATAATTTCATAGAGGGCAATTCAGTATATGTTGTGTTGAATTGTTGACCCAAATGGTAATAATGCAAAAAAAAAATAAGAGAAACAATTGTTTGGTCAGTTTCACCAGAACGTGTCTTCTTCTAGAAGTCCCCATGTTAAGGCCAAAATAACAATACAGTGAGTACCGATACTCCATGATAGAACTAGTACTCATATTAATTTGTTTTTTGAGAAACCTCTCGAAGAGGGCAGGACGCTCCTACAATCCTTATAAATGGAATAGGACTGATCCAATTTATAAGGGAAATAGGGTCCAATAACCATACAGTGCTAGGTTTATGTGGGAAACCATATCGAAAAACCGCGCAAGCGATGCATTCATGTCGCACACACGATGCTATACTAACACTACAACGAACACACACCTGCGGGTCCGGGGCCACCGCCTCGATGTAGCAACCAGATCGAACTTCGCGTTGCCTGAAGGCAATCCAGCCGGGTCGACAAACCGGCTGCCCGAACAACCCCAGGTCACCACCAAAAACCACGCAAGGCCACAACCAAGCCTCATACGTCCCCGCTGCATAGGAGACCGAGGCCGCAGCCTCGATGTACCACCACCCTATGAAACCGCCGCCCGCCTCCCTCGACCAGAGCGCCATCCTGCCCATCTGTGGCGAACTCGTCACACTACAAGGGCCAATAACTCCAAGAAGACGCCTCCAAGAAGTTATTTACGCGTCTATCATTATCTCCCGCTCCGATGGAGCTTATCTTTTTACCCGGAGATCTTGGAAGAACTTACCGAAGTCCGTGCAAAGCTTTCTCCTGGAGTTCGACCCGCGCACGAAGCTCCACGGTCAGCAAGATGGTAGCATGCCCTTGTTGACAACCGCCGAGCTCCACCGCATGCCGCAGTCGCCGTATCACCACATGCCATGGCCAATGCCATGCCATCTGTGCCCCTTCCGTATCCGCAGCTCCGGGGTCGACGCCTCGACCTCCTCATCCTCGGGTGCATGCCGTGGGTGAAGGGGGCAGAGGAAGCTGCCAATGCATATGCATAACCAACACCTAGGACTCTCCATCCTCTATTTCCATTCAGCTTCAGATCAACACACCTACAGATACCGATGGCAATGGGCACCCATTACCCGCATACCCAGTGGGTTTTTACTCGTTAGAGTGACGGTTTGGTAAAAAAGATTTACCCATGGGTAAGTAAATGGTAAAAAGTATGCACCTGATGGGTATTGTGGGTGCGGGCATGGTACCGCAAAACCAATACCCACATACCCTGTTATTTTTATATATGACACGTGGATCCCTTGTAATTCTGAATTTTTTCCCAAAATCTAGTAATACTATCCGCCTCTAGCCTCCACGAAGGCCCAATCCTAGTGTACGTCGCCCCCTCGTAATTTTCGCTCGACCCGCACACCCTTGTGTCCTCTCCCGAGCCTCGTCAAATTGTAGATCGATTTGATGGCTAGGCGATTCTCCATTCTCCTCACCATCACCGCCCTGAGTGGTGTCGACCACTGGTTTCCCTCCGCCCTCTGTACACCCTCACATGGAGTCCTGGATGGTAGCAACGCCCGCTGCAGCACTGCTGGTCGCCATGGAGTTCAGCGGAGGCGAGCTCCGCGTGGGTGATGTCTTGCAGGAGTAGGAGGATAAGGAACACGACGACCTCACTCTAACGCAGCTGCGGTCCGAACGTGAGCAGGAGCAGGAGGACGCCAGCGAGTACGGCGTAGAGAGGAGTAGTTCTCAGGCGGCGGCATCTGCATCTCTGCTCCGGCATCCAACAAGCGGGCAAGTTCCCGGTCGACGCCCCTCTGCTTCGACACCGAGTTGGTTTGCTGGAGTGAAGGCTTGGAGATTTGGAATAGTGACTTGTCGATCTTTCTTTTTGCTATCAAAGTGTGATGAACTTATTTATGTTGCGGTTATGTGAACCTTTATTGTAATCGTTAAATTCTGAACTTCTGGAGTTACCATCATGTGGTTGTTTTGCGCTTGTGTTGCTGCAAAGTTTATACTATATATTGCTATGCTTTTATGCAACTTATGTTGGGCTATAATGATGTTATTTTTCCTATACACACTATGTTATTTTGATATCTATAGTATATTGCTGTTATGAACTTTTGATGTTAATTTTTTATGGGTTTACCTGCGGGTTTTCAATACACATATGGGTGCGGGTATGGTATAAAATTTATACCCACACGCGGGTGTGGGTGCGGGAGTGGTTAAGATACAAGGACGTGGGTGCGGGTTTTGTTAAGCTTATACCCACGCCCAATGGGTGCGGGTGCCATCGGTACCTTCAGACACCTGGGCTGTATCGTCAGCGCGACCGACTTACAATCTTTACAAGTGTTGAGAACACGATTATAAATCCTAGGAATTGCATCATGTGAATTGTTTGTAACGAGTGTGTCATACCTAGCTACTTGGTCTACATAGAACATGTTTTCTGCGCAAAACATCAGATATCGGTTAATATCTGGGAGAGTTGATCCCAGTCCAGCGAACTAATAGACCATGTACGTTTGCTGCTAGAATTTACTACTTAGTACTACTGCTCTATGATCCACTACTTGCTGAACCTGCACAATTGCATTTGAGATTTTGTTTCTACCATAGGTGTTCATGTAAAGTAGACAGATGGTGGCCTGGAAACAGCGTTTTGTTTTACTATTACAAGGTAACGGAAACTGACACAGCAACAATGGATCAGGCAAGATAACAACTAGCATGCATACCAGGAGTCTTGTCGGAAAACTCGCAGGTGAGCCCGAGCTCACCTGCACCCTCGCATTCCCTCGCATTTCGCGAAATTCAAAAAATAGTAAAACTATATGAAAAATTCGGAAAAAAATTGGGTGCATATGTATACAAGTTCTTCACACGCGTGAATTTTTTCAGAATAAAATGACATTCTATGCGCTCTCTGCAAAAAAGACAAAATCAGCATTCCAAAAAATGTGTTTCAGATCTAGATCTGACAGATTATTTTGTCTTTTTCGCCCAGTGCAAATAAAATGTCATTTGGTTCTGAGAATTTACACGAGTGTGAAGAACTTGTATACATATGCACCCAATTTTTTCCAGATTTTTTTCTCATGTTTTACTATTTTTTGAATTTCGCAAGAAAAAAGGGTGCAGGTGAGCCCGGGCGCTATTCGTCCGCACTCGAGTCTTGTCCATGAAACAAAGATCTCGGTCACAAACATCCATAAGGACAGGTGTACCTGCTCATGTTACATAGCATAGTAGACAAAGTTAGAACTGCTCTCCTCTTCCTGCAACGTAGATTTAAAAACCTCATGATACCTTTGTTCTTCATATGACATTTCTGTTTCAGAGAAACAGAGGAAAAATAACGTTAGAGGTAAATGTCAAATTAACAAATCAACTAAAAAGGCAAGTGACTGGTACAAATTTTATGTGCACTTAGAGATGAACATGATGAAATTTGGTCCAGCAATATAATACAACACTACGGGTTAAATGCCCTGCCAGATGGGCATATTTCCGTTCTTGTTAGAATGCCCTAAGTAGTCAATCATATACCTAACACCATTCCACAACTAAACCAAACAGTGCAAATAACATCAACAAGAGCAATAAACAAGTAATCTAGGCCAAAACGAATTTGCAGGAAGCGAACATGGAAAGCCAAATCATCACCAATGGATCGATGTCACTGAAATATCGATCATTCTCTACAATCACAGTGTCAGATAGATTATGCATCCACATATTTTCACAAGCACAAACTCAGCATTATCCACCCACTTGGCTTATGTAGTGAAAATCAGTGTACTCATCCTCAAGTGTACGATCTAGGGAAGAACAATTCGAGGACAACAAACGAACAGTTCACTAGTGATGAATTCAGTGGAGTGTTTGGTCAAGAAACAAATCAACTTTCCGATGACAACGAACGGTATAGTGTACACATCGGCATGCGGGTCTCAGCTTCTGCCAGCGATGAGCGTTTTGTTGCTGATGATGACCACGCTACAACTGGACACGCGGACACCTTTCTTCTTAATCTCCTGAAATGTTCGCGTTGTTTCATCATAGACTCCCTGGAGCGGCATGAGAGCTCCTCTTGGTCAGGGTCACCATGTATGTCCTCAAGCTCAGAAGGGACACCTCTAAGGTAGGAACATCCTTGCTAGTTTCAGACTGGATTTTGATCTGTATAGTTAACCAAGAAGAGAATGTCATTTTGTTCAGTAAAATCGGTGTTGACCGTCAGTACATCACATTGCAGCCACTTGCAATTAATCCACTGATACAGGCTCAAAGCATGCGAGTGTAAAGTACATAATTCACTAGTAAAATTCATGTGAGGAGCTTCAGCATGCACAGAGCCACACATAAAGGTCCATTCCATAAGGAATATTCGGACGTTGTTGAGCACTATATACAATCTCATGCAGAAAAGGGTTCATGGTTAGCTAGCTATCTACTCTTGTGCTACAAAAATATTCCATCTTACAACTCATCTTTGATCCTTGGTGTGCTTCTATTTGCTGAACTCAGCATTGAAAAATAAGCAGGTTCTCGCAACAGAAACATCAAGAGGATGTGAATTCCACTTGCAGTTTTCTTCAGTCTATGCATATAACTTTTCTATTATTGAATTTATTTACTACTGAGTTCACCAACGCTTTTTTTTTTAGTTAATTCCACTTGCAGTATATAGGATGCATTGGCGTGGGATTATAACTAGATCCTTCTGGTGAATGATAATTAGAGCTACACTTTGCTAACTGAAACCTATCTCCCAATGGTGAATGCGTAGACCGATTCTACACGAACAAAGATCCCGAAATGAAATGCGGCGAGAACCAGTAGAGACGGAGAGATCTTACATCTCCCCCTCGGCAGCATCCACCATCTAGCTTTCCCCTCAGCTGAACCGCTGCGGCAGCAAGCAAATGTCAGGTAGGAGAAATCCAGTAGGGTTTCCCACGGGAGATGAAATGCGAATGAATCAGACAAGAGGATTGGGGAGGATAAGCGCTCACTTCGAATGGAAAAGAGGACGGGAAGGAGAAGCTTCCGCCGGCGGCGGGGAAGGGCTGAGGTCGGCGGAGGCTGAGGGAGCTGGGTGAAGACGTGAAGTGATCTAGGCAATGCAGTACAAGCCCAGCCCGGCCCAGAAACTTAAAGCCCAACGGATTATGAGTATCAGCTATAAGTTGTACTCTTGGGCCTTGGCACACACTAGAAAAAAAATACCTTCCCTTCCGAGTTGTTACTTCTGTTGAACGGTATTTGTCTTCTGAATTTCGAATTGAAAACTTATGCTGTGTATTGGAAAATCTTACGATATTTAAAGCTATAGTGCTAGTCGATTCTAAGAAACTGTTAGAAAGTCATACAACGCTGTGCACCATGTCACAAAATTCGAGATCCATATTAAATTACGGGGTCCATGTAAAAAAAGCAAAACTAACTCCATAGTGGCGTTGTGAGAATGGATATCGGTATATTGGACTAGATAGCATCCTTCTTAGAAGGGTGTCTGCCTACAGTGCTACCAGCTAAAAAGAGAATGAGAACAGATCATACATAGTCCTCCTTGATGGCACCATTTTTTCGCTGACGTAGATACCGTCCAAGAAGTTCATGATGTCCTTCTTCACGTGGCAGTTCTGTTCTGAGCATCAATATATTTCAAAAAAAAGTTCTGTTCTGAACAAAAAAAAAAAAAAAACAACAGCAAGGAAGATCATGACAAAAGAGGGCAACTGTAGCAGCAACACTAGTAAAACAAGGCACGAGCTTGGGCCCGGTTTTTCTGGGCCAGCACGAACAAAAACGAGCCGGACTGACACGGCACGGTAAACCGAGCTTAAGGATGGCAATTTTACCCATGGGTACGGGTACCCGCGGGTACCGTACCCGTATGGGGAGGGTATGGATACATTTTTATACCCATGGGTAGTACCCATACCCTACCCGCCAACTCGTGGGTAGGGCATGGGTACAGCCCTGTACCCGCGGGTATACCCATATCCTCCCCGTTTATACTGAATATGACCCCTACGCCGTTGACTTGCTAGATATGACCATGAGTTTGTGATTTTCGAAGTTAGATAAGTGTCATGTATTTATCTACCTATTATTGAGTTGAGATAGTTGTTTTTTAATCAAATGTGGTACTTACGAATGTGACACTGGGAAATTTTTTTTCTACTATTTGATCTACCCAACGGGTACCCAATGGGTATAGATACCCGCCGGGTATGGGTATGGGTATATTTTCATCCCCGCGGGTAAGGGTATGGGTACAATTTTATACCCATAAACTATATGGGTATGGGTATGGTATTGCTCTACCCTGCCCATACCCTGCCCATTGCCATCCTTAACCGAGCTATGCTAGTATGCTGGAAATAAATTAGGGGCCACCGCTTGCCCCTCTTGAGAGTCTCCCGTGCAGGGTCGTCTCCGCCCCTCTCCCTCTCTTTCTCCGGCGGCCAGGCTTGTCGGCGAGAAGATGGAGTAGGAGGTTGGATCTCTGTACATAGTTCTAGTATTAGTAGGTGTTTGGGCTTGATGCTCGTGGTTGGCTTGATGCCTGAGGCTGGCGTGATGCCATTAGATTGGGGCAGAGCTCCAGATCTTGTCGACCAGATCTGGGGCGGTGTAGGGCCCCTCGTCTTGGCTCTTCTGCTTTAGAGGTTGGAGTTCAGAGCGGAGGAGAGGGCTGACGCTTCCTTCAATAAGGTCGAGGTTCGGTGGCAAGATGGAATCGGGCTTCGTGTCTTCTCTGGATTTGCCGGGTGCGGCCGTGGTGGTCGGAGGCGGAAGCTGGAGGAGGGCGGGGGTCGGTGCGCTCTGGTGTTTCCGCCGGATTGTCCTGGTGTGGTTCTGTGGCAGATGGTTGTACGTCTTCGCATGTTGTTCTGGCTTCGGTTGGAGGCGGCGTCGACGGGCTGGCTGGAGCTCGGGGATGGTTCCCCGCCGATGGTCGTTCAGAGACAGCAGATTCCGGCGGCCGCGCCGGATGGATCTTGCGGTACTTCAACGCGGCTTTGCTGCTATCGAGCTCCAGTTAGCTTCGGGTGTGCGGTGACCTCGAGTTCTTCTTCCCTGGTGACGTCTCGGCGGCGCCGGTGGGGGACGGCGACGAGCGGTGTGGTGGTTGAGCGTGAGGACTTGCAAGGGCTTCGTTGTAAATTGTATTTTCATCAGGGTTCTTTTCGCTTTTTTCTAGGACACGTTTCGGTCGGGTTGGTTCTGGAGTGTGCGTGTGTGTTCCGGATGTGTATCTTATGTTAATTTAACACGTACTACTTTCTCAAAAAAAAAATAGTATGCTGGAAATTCTGAGACACGTTTACATGCGCCAACAAGTCAATATACACTTATATGTACGATTTTGCTTGTTTTGTGTCCTATACCTGTCCGACGTTTTGATCGCTTCGCCAGTTATTCCTCGACTTTCGTCTCCGAGGAGCTCAACTACGCAGCGAATCGCGTCTGCTTCGCCAAGGCTGCTGTTGCTACCATATATCTCAGCCTGGCCTCTTTACAAATCGCACCTCTAATTGATCTCAGTTAGGTGAAATCTTCATACATATGGCTAGCAACGAGCAATGGCAGAATATCTGGCAGCAGCTAGCTAGAAGACTCCGTCCGCCGCCGGAGAGGGGTGGGGGGTCGATTTGCCGGTCGGATCTGTGTACAGCTAGGGTAGGTTGCTTCTAGTCTGTTAGGTTGCGGGGCGGTGCTGGCTCGATGGCGGCGGCGTCGTCGCGAATAACTTCTCCCCGGTCGTGGTCTGGGCATCGCCGTGGTGTCAAGACTTGCCGTCATGGTCCGAGCGAGATCACCAGGGCGGCGGCGGGGATCTCGCCGTGGACTTTTGTTCTCCCTCCTCGTCCTCGCCGCGTCGGCGTCTTCTCCAGCGTCGTCGGGAGGAAGGGAGATGGTGTACAGGAGCTTGGGCTGTCGGCCGGTCGTGGTCGGCGGCGGGCTGGCTGTCTGCGTGGCCCATGCTGGAATGGTGGTTGGTGGCAGGCGGATCTGGAGCTTCTCCGCGACTCTGTCGCCGGAGGATCTTGGATCCGGAGGTTGAAGACGACGAGCTCGGGGATGTTCCCCGACCTACACTCCACAGCGATAGGTGGGCATCATCGATGCTCCTTCTGACGGTTCACAAAGCCCTAGTGGCGATGGAGCTCCTTCTTCCTCGGGCGAGTTGGTTTTCGTTGCTTCTCCTGGTGGTGCTCGTCGGCGCCGGCGGGGAGCGATGGATTGATCTGGGTGTTGCGGCAAACCCTAGGGGTGTCGTTGTTATTTCGGCTTTTCCTTGGGTTTTTCCTGCTATTTGTATGGGTCTACGTGTCCAGCTGGACCGTATTTCTCTATGTGTACGTATTTTGTACTATCTTAATATATACTAGCACACATGTCCGTGCGTTGCAACGGGAGAGAAAAAAAGAAAAGAATTACATCAACACATGGTTGGAAAAGATGAATTATTGCGACCGAACAAGAGCGATCAACACCTTTTTCTCCATCTGACCAAACTCAACAAAACTCTATGGTTCAACAGAATGTTCCCTATGATGACAACAAAATAAACCAGAGGGTCGAACTCAACATAACTCCATGGTTCAACTGAATGTTCCCTACGATGAAAACAAAATAAAAGAGTGTTAGAAGAAATTACTCGAAGAACATAAACATATAATTATTGTGCTTTCTTGTTACAATGTGTAATGTGTATATGAAGTGGACTGTAACAAAAAGTCATTGGTTGATCTAACTAAAAACGAAATGTTTAGTTCCTGCAAATAAAGAACACAAAAAGGAAATTTATCCATCAAAACCGACGTTGGATATTAAAGTACTACTCTGGAACTGCCATAGCACGAGGCAACCATATTAAATAAACAGAGCAATAACAATCTCTTTCCGTATTCACTTAAGGCGATAGCAACGATTTGGATCAAGTAGAAATGTAATCATTAACTAAGAGCATGCATTCTTACCATTTAGAGGATCAATCAAAAGAAACAGAATGTGTACTGCATTCTAAAATATTGCTACACGTGGGTGATGGATTAAACATGTGATATTGAACGATATAAATGGAGTTTATCAATCACAACATATATCTAGCAAGGGTCTATGTAATTAAAACATATATCTTATAGCACCACCCAAATCAGAAGTGTTTCACTTAAGCAAATGCAAGAACATCTCATAAGGATGTTATGATCCGGGCACTCTGTCGTCTCTCACTAAAGGGGTCTGTCATTTTGAAATAGACTATGATAAGATGACATGTTCTAAAACTCAAGTCTCCCAAAATAAAATGGGTGAATTGTGCGAGCTGGTGAGAACTATCATGGTTGCAAGCAGGCCAGAAAGTAAAAAAATTATCATCACATCACCATAATATTTGGCACAAAATGCTAAAAAATGGTCCAAAGAAAAAGTATGTAAACAATCTAGCTTTCTTACGTAACTTGATTAGCAAGTGGTGTGGGATCATAACAGAAGTGTTAAATTGCACGGTACATACACAAGGGGCTCGGTATCACTTTGACATATGTCATCTGAAAATATAAAAGAGATCAACGTAGATACTGTTAGTGACTCAATGACGTCAGACACCAGAAGAGAAGGATTCATCCGGCGATGTATTGCTCCTTTCTGTTTGCCTTGGCGGCAGTCTCCTTGATGTCCTGCTTGGAGATGATGAGCCTGAACCCTCCCTCCCTCCTTCCTCTTGTACAAGATGTTCACCTCCTCTGCATATACAATTCAGTTCATAGATGAACATTGCATCAGTTCAGTTTAGACAACTTCAGTTTAATTAAATTTATTTAAAAACTTGCTACCAATCATGTAAACAAAAACGATTTCACGGAACAAAGAAAATATAAGGAAGTACTTACCTATATGCTCGTTCCAGAAGGCCTTGAAGTCATGGTCGACGTTCTCGAGCCGCTCCAGCGCCTGGTACTGGCCTCAGCACCTAGCTGCCAACAAGTCACCTCTTTCAACATGGACAAGTTTACTTCACGGAAAAAGGGGCAGATCCACCCATCCCTGCGCTCCTAATTCAACATGGAAATTCGCAAGGTCGTCGTCACCGGGGCCAGGAAGCACCTCCCTATCGTAGCCTTCCTCCTCCCCGTAGCCGGCCGCCTCGTCAACCTCCGGGAGGGACTCGACCGCCGCGGCCGCTCTGTGTCTCCGTCGACGCCGCCGGGGCTGGGCAGCCCCTCCCACTCCTCCTTCTCGTAGGCTGCCACCTCGTCGACGAGACGGATGTCGGATTTGGAGGACGGTGCGGACGGCAGGAGATCTGGGCGACGATGATGACGGCAGCTCGAGCAGTTGGCGGCAGCCAAATTGGGTACGGGGACGGGGGATCTACAGCGGGAGGGAACCAGGGACCGTTCCACATCTCGAAGGAGGGCGGCGGCTTCAGTGGACAGAGATCTAGGTGGTGGCGGTGCTGTCTAACGGCCAAGACGACAACGGGGTCGTTCGGCTAGCAGAGATGGAGAAAAGGAACAAAGCGGTAAGGTGGCATTTTGAGCGTAATATGTAATCTGGTGGGAGGGTAAAATCGTAAAAGTACGGACGGACCGGAAGGCTTAGTGCTTTTATTATTAGGTATAGATATGTACGCTTATAAAAAAAAAAGATGTTACTACCACGAGACAGATGAGACGTTCTGATTAGAGTCCCACTCGCGGTCTAAAGTCCAAACCCAAACTATGTGCGCAGCAATTTCACCTTCGCTGCCCACGTGTGCGTGTGGCAAGTCGCTGCGGTAGTATGTACGCGCGATTTGTCGTACGTATAGCAGTACCGTTATAGGAGTATGTATGTACATATACGTATATATGGTGGGCCCCACCCTAATCAGCTTTTACTAGACACAATATTTTATAGGATCTTTTGTTCCTCCGACTTCGTCCGCGTCGCGACGGCGCCTTCTCCAGCACCGTTGGGCGGTCGGGTGGACCAGTTCAGGAGTTGTTTCACTTTCACCGTTGCTCGTCGTCTCCCGGGATGATGGCCTCGGTGGATCTCAGGGTTTCATGTGTTCCAGGTTGGGGTGGAGGTAGTGTGGTGGGCGGTTCTGCTCTTCTTTGTCTTCTTCGTCGACTGAAGATGGTGCTATTTGGATCATCTTCGATTGGCGTTGTGGTTGTGTTTTTCCTGGGACATGTGTTTGTCTCTGAGTTTTTCTTCTGTGTACGTACTCTGTACTAAGTTTGGCTTTGATCTAATACTAGCAAATATGTCCGTGCGTTGCTACGGTTGATTTTCAGTGAATATAACTAAAAAAGTGAGGTTTAAATGTTGATTTACATCTCTCTCAATGAAATTATGTTATTCAAAAACAAAAGTATAAACATTTTGATATGAAGTGTATTAGTCTGGCATGTGTAGATTCATAGTGTATGTCAACATATAGATGCATGAACTGAATATTTTCAGAATTTTTAAAGCTTATGCTTTCAATTACTCCATAATCGAACGGCATATTTTTTTTTCAATTGCTTTTATGCAATTCCATGCATGCTCCTATTATGTGTACCGCTATTTTTCTGTTCTTCTATTATCATGTTGGAGTCATTTAGCGTCTGTAGCTATAATATGACCTCAAATATTCCACTACAAACGATTGTGCGCTCTAGTTAATTCATCAATTCGGAGAATACTTCAATAACATGAAAAACATGCGGTGCTAGAGGAAGTCCAAAAATTCAAGCACCAACATAATAAATACGCCAAAACCTTATAAACTATTTCAAAATAGGGATTTGCTAATTCTCAGGCGCCTGATTTTTTCTTACGTCTCAATCACCCACAAAAATATGCATGAGTTGCACTTTTCTGTGAGAAATGTGCAATCGTTCCAGTTGCACTTTTTTTTAAATGTAGTTGCACTTTTTTGAGGTGATTGAGACTTAAGAAATTCTCATTTATGTCTCAGTCACCCACAAAATGTGCATGAGTTGCACTTTTCTGTGAGAAATGTGCAGTTGCACTTTTCTGTGAAAAATGTGCAGTTGCACTTTTCTGCCAGAAAAGTGCAACTCGTTCTAGTTGCACTTTTTGAACTATAGTTGCACTTTTCTGAGGTGATTGAGACTTAAAAAATTCTCAGTCAACTGAGACATAGGCAAACCCTTCAAAATAACACAGCGTTCTTGTTTTTCATTTTTATCTGATCAAGGGAAGAAATTGTGTTTGAAAATATTTCAGACACAGCTTAATATTTGACACGTGATATATGAATTCCAGGTTGGTCAATTCCAAGTTGGTCTAAAGAAAGAAGCTAGCATGCTACCAATTCTTCCCTAGTTATCTAATTCATGAATTGAGTGTCAAGCACTAATAAGAGTAGCAGACAGAAAGCGTGCAACAATTTTACTCATACCAGAGAAGAATATGCCAGATCACATTCAAAAATCATGTGCTCTTTTGTTTGCCACAGATGATATTTTACCATCTTCGTACATCCTTAGTAATACCTAGTACAACCTGTATATACGGAAACAAAAGAATCGCACACCAACAATTAATCGAGCACGAAACAATTCAGCAAAATTTAACTTGTGGTCGCCGAGCGGGAATGGCGTTCCATGGGCCATGGCCTTCTCTAGGTGATTGCGTGCAGGGACTCTCCCTGCCAGTTGTCGTTGCCGGCCGCTCTACAGGCGCAATATCTCCAAAACCAAACGATAATTGCAATCAGATAGAGTGCACCTACCTATCTCTAAAACCAAACGACTGCAGGGAGCTCAAGACTAGGGCTGGAATTAAAACTCGAAACTCGCGAGTTAAACGAGTAACTCGTGACTCGGCTCGGCTCGGCTCGAACTCGGTGTCCAACGAGTCGAGCCGAGCTTTAGATTTGAGCTCGTTTGTTGACCAAGTTAAACGAGCCGAGTTACGAGTTACTCGTTTAGCTCGTTAAACTCGTTCAACTACGAAGTTTGGAATTTTCCATATATTAATGCCAAATACCTAGTATATTTTGCATAGATAATAGACTAGAACTTACATCTTTTAGCATTAATCTACCATATGAGTAGAGATGTGCAATTGTAAAAGGATAATCATTGTTTTAGTACTAAATTAATAGAAGAATTACTATTTTTAATCATATGTACTCCTATTTAAATACTTAGAATTAGTTAAACGAGCTAAATGAGCTACTCGCGAGCTTAGCGAGTCGAGCCGAGTTTGATATATAAACTCGTCCTGTTAAACGAGCCGAGCCGAGCTAACTCGTTGTTTTAACGAGCTTGAACGAGTCGAGCCGAGCTGGCTCGGCTCGGCTCGAATTCCAGCCCTACTCAAGACTCCTCTTCGATCTTAGATGCAGCGTACATATCTACGCAGGAGGACAATGGCGAGTGCGGGATCCCATGCCGGCGGTGCGCGAGAGTCCACGCCGGCAGCGCGCGGGAGTCCACGCCCCGGCTCATTGCAGTCCACGACGGGGCAACGGTTTGGGGAGTGGCTTCGGTGAAGGATTACCAGAGGGAGGAGTCGGCGACCCCGGGGCGGCGGCGTCCTGTTCCCGTCGCCAACGCGCGTGGTGTGCGACGCAGCCGACCGCGCGCTCGCCGTTCTCCTTGCCTTCCGTTGCGGCGCTGTCGTGCGTGTTGGCGTTCCAGGCGGTGATGGATGAGGGAGACGGGCGTGGTGGCGAGCATTGGCTCCATAGTGGCAAGGTCGACGGCGCGGGGTGTGAGGCGGCGCTGTGTGGGGGAGGCGGCGCTGTGGGGTGATGTTTCGCATTGGGTTTTGTTTATTGGGAAGACAAAACGTGATTCGTTGGACTGAAGTCTGAACGGTTTTTTCATTGATGCGGTGGCAATGCCCGTAATTTTTCCGGATAATAAGGTTAATAAGAAAGTTGGATGAAAATTTTAAGAGAAGCAACTCTTTCTTTATTATTATAGGTAAATAATATATACGTATGCAATTAAAAAAAAAGTTTAGCCGGTCTTGTCATCTGCCCCGCAGAGGAGGAGCGACGCGAAAATAGGACCGTGACCTAGTGAACTTCACCGCTGCCCTGCAACTAGGGCTTTTTTCAATTTCAGGTATGCGGGCCGCATGAGCACGACACGCATTTTTTTCTTCACTTTTTCACTATTTTTTTATATATTTTCCGTAATATTCTGAAAAAAAATATCAAAAAAGGCCGAAAAAGGGCCGATACAAGCCTTGGAGGGCGTGCCGGCCGGGCCAGGCATGGAATATCTGGGCCGTGGTTTTTTTTCCATTCAAGGCACGTGGGCCGACCCGACTGCCAGCACTACCGCCGACGTCCAGCGCGGCGTGACCCTCGACACCGCTGCCGCCGCTGTGTGCGAGGTTTCCCGCGCGGTCGCCTTCTAGCTCCTCCCCCGGCGGCGCTTCCCGATTGAGCGACGGTGCGTTCCTCTCCGCTTCTCTGAATCGAGTGCAGCCTGCTCTTCTCTTCCCTTCTTCCGATGCAGTGCGGATTGGAGCACGACAGGACGGAATCAGTGACACTTTCTGATGAATCATAATCGTTTTGGCTAGAGTAGCAACTCTTAAATTGGGTGGATAATTTGATTAACCAATATTCATTCACAAGTAGAGATAGACTGAATTTTTCTGTTCAGAAGGACACAGTATGACACTGACCCAAGCCTACTCCGGCCGGTTCTATCATTTACAGAAATGCATGTGGCCAATTCATGCTAGCTTCCTTAATTGCTTCCTCAGGTTCAGTCTCATGACGACCAAGACAACAACGGAGCCGTGGATGTATCCTTTGCGGATGATGAAGAACAAGAGGTAACGTGCGTGTGTTGCATATACATTTTTGGAATTCCAACGTATTAATTCTCCTAGGGATTATCCTTTCGTCGCTAGAATTTTCCTCATGAGGTATGACGATGACGAACGTGGACACTATCACTCTATTGCACCAATGGTATTCACGTTTACTAAGTACTTCCCGGTGCTCGTTAAGCACAAATGAACGTACGTAGCAGAAGACAATGATTGTGCGGATAGTATTTCTCATGTCCACAAGGATATTGACAACGAGCAAACCTTAACTCTCTCCTCTGAAATTCAGAATTCACGTCCAAAAAGTCGCCTACATTAAAATCTATCTGTTCAATCTGGATAAAAATGGAAGCACATAGGACAATCTCTCAAGGAATGCCACTGTATAATGAGAATTTTACTTGTCCACATTCTGTTACTTTATATTTTGTGTGTACCGGATTGATGGGTATTTGTTTCACCAGGCATATCAATGTAGAGACCTTTTTTCCATCCGCCGTTTTTTTTCCGAAATGAGGAATCACCCCGGCCTCTGCATCAATTGGTGTACACAGCCATTTTATTAGAGTTTGAAAAATACATACCTATTGACATAATTGTTAGAGTTATACTATGTGTCTATGTATACCTGTATAGTCCCGTTGTATAATGAGTTTCCTGCATATTTGTCATCTATACATGTACTATATATTGTGGCCTTTGACCCCTAGTAATACAAGTTGCATTTCCCGAACATGGTATCAGAAATAGGTCAAAAAAATTAGCACGCGCAACTCGTGCTGGGACTTGCTGCCGTTCTCTGGCCGCCGCCGCCGCCGTTCTCTGGCCGCCGCCGCTGCTCCCTCTGTGGTTTTCACTTGCCGCTCTTCGTCAACTCTACACGCAGCTTCCCCAAGTGGTGGCGTCTACTCTTCGATTAAGTGTTCCTACCTCCACCTCTTCCGCTGTGTCAATATCAGCACATGCGATTACGCAACTACGATACTTTCTTGCTGCTTGGGATTCTTCATCAATAGCTTCTATAGGTTCTGTGACTCAATTTTTTGGCACTGAGCGACCACCTACTCCCCATTCAGGTATATCCTCATGGCTTCATAATACTGGAGCGTCTTTTCATATGACTTATGATTCTTCTACTTTGACCTCTGTTGGACCTATCGAGTCCAAGGAAAAAAATAGCGTGCTATAATAAAATAGCGCCGACCTTAAAATATGCTATTAGCCTGCTATATCCTGCTATATTGTGCCATTAGCAAAACATTGTACACTGATTTATTTAGCGAAACAAGTCTTAAAACGCTATATCGTGCTATTAGCGGCGCTATAGCGCGCTATTTTTTCCATGGTCGAGTCTCTTGTTTGGGTTCTTACTGCTAACGGTACTCCCCTCCCTGTTGCTAGTCGAGGCACTTTTAGCACATCTTCATTTCATGTTTTCTTTGTTTCTCCTGTCCCTGAACTAGTCATGTTCCTCAACTTACCATGCAGATATTTTCTGGTAGTCAGATTGTTGACTCTAGTTGTAGGGTCATTCTCGACTTTGATTCATGTTCGGTTCAGGATTGTCGCACTGGCGAGCTTATTGGTTTCGTCCCTCGACACCCTGATGGTCTCGGGGATCTTGACTGGCTTCGTCTCCTCTGCTGCCAGTCACACGGCCCCTATTGTCGCAGCATCTACCAGCTCTTTTCAGCAGTGGCATCATCTTCTTGGCCATTTATGTGGTTCTCGTCTCTCGTCTTAATTCACCGTGGAGTTTTAGGGTTTGTCTCCAATAACGCTTCGTTGGATTGTCTTGGATGTTGGCTTGGTAAGCAGATTGAGCTACCCTATCCTCATAGCAGAGTCCGTGTCCGGGTGTCCTTTTAATCTCGTTCACTCCGATGTTTGGGGTCCAGCTCCCTTGGCTTTGATAGGGGGTCATTGCCACTACATTTTATTTATAGATGATGTTTCTCGCTACACTTGGATCTATTTCATGTCTTCTCGTAGTGAGGTCTTACCTATATATAATTTTTTTGCTGCCATGGTTTATACCTAGTTCTCTACTCATATTCGTGTTTTTCAAGTAGATTTTGCTGGCGAGTATATCTCCTCTGTGCTGTGAGGATTCCTTGCTGAGCGGGTACTCTTTCTCATTTCTTTTATCCCGGTGCTCATGCTCAGAATGGTGTGGCTGAGCGCAAGCATCGTTACCAACTTGAGACGGCGCGTGCAATGATGATCGCTGCCTCTCTTCCGCCTCACCTTTGGGCTAAGGCTATTTCTACTTCCACCTATCTCATCAACATTCAGCCACGGGCTACTTTGCAGGGTGGTATTCATCTCGAGCGTCTTTCTGATAGTTCTCCTGATTATTCAACGCTACGATTATTTGGTTTCTAGCCCCCGTGAACGCACCAAACTTATTGCTCAGTCTGTTGAGTGTGTTTTCCTTGGCTATAGTGATGAGCATAAGGGTTATCGGTGTTGGGATCCTGTTGCTCGTTGGATGCGTATTTCTCAGGATGTGACATGTGATAAGTCTCGTCCTTTCTACCTACGTCCATCCGCCTCGACATTTTCAGTATAGGACATCCCTTTTCTCACCTTTTCTGATACACCTCCATAAGTGCCCTGTATTCCTACTCCTGCTCGACCCACTATTGTCGATCCGGCTCCATGCTCTCCTACATCACCGGTGTCTTCTTCTCTCCTGCCGCATGACTCTCCACCTCCATCATTGGTGTCTTCCCTGTCCCGACCCCCATCCCCCCATCACCTCCGGTGATTCCTTCTTATCCCTCTTTCCCTTTCCATTACACTCATCGTCCACATGTTGTGGATGAGTCCACTGATGCGCCATCTACTTCTGGTGTTTCTTCTTCTTCTTCCACTCAGCCGACTTGTGGTCTTCTGTCTCGGCCTTGTCCTCCCCTGATCGCTATGGTCTTTCGGCTGTTGTTGAGCCGACCTCTTATCGCGATGTTGTTGCTCATCCTGAATGGCAACTTGCGATGCCCGAGGAGATAGTTTGAGAGGCCCACAACCTGTTTGACTTAATGTTGTCCGTTTGGGGGCCATAGTTTGGGGTGTGTTGGTGTGGGCACTACACTAGTAGAAAAAGGGTCTTTCGGAAGAAGCTCCAAAGCCATTAGTCCCGGTTCAGACACAAACCGGGACCAATGCCATTGGTCCCGGTTCGAGCTGCTAGGGCCCGGAATGCCAATGGTCCCGGTTCGAATGGGGGTATTAGTCCCGGTTCGTGGCTAGAACCGGGAATAAAGGTTCTATCATTAGTCCCGGTTTGAGACACCAACCGGGACTAAATTTTTTTCCGAATTCAACCACCTGTTTTGAATTTTTTTGGATTTTTGTAATTCAAAAAGATTTAAAATTCAGATTTTTAATTTTTTAAAAAAATTAGAAATATAAAAATTATGTCATATTTGAATTCCTCATATTTTTCTGATAATAATGGACATATTATTTGTTCAATTTCGATTTACAAATTAAAAGATATGAATTATGCCATATTAAATGAATTAATGTAAAAATAATAATAAAACACATTTTATTTTCATATTTATTAAATATTATGATTACTTAGTAATTTTTGTATATTTAAATAATTATTTAAAATTCAAATTATAAAATGCGTGACCCACATGATCCATGGGTTAATATGATTAATAGCATACTATAGACATAAGGTTACAAGTAGATTATAGGAAGGGGATGGGAAGTAACTAGGATGTTAAGCGTGCTAGGGATAGAGTAGTATGATGATGGGTTACCGATCGGGAAGTTTGACCAAAATTGAAATTTGACCAAAGACTAAGTGTGATTAGGAGGCTCCGGTGTGAGAGATTAACGAGTCCAACAATTCATAGATTCAAAAAAAAATTCGAAAAATAAAATCGTTTTTTGAATTAAAGAAATAAAAAAAATTAGTCCCGGTTCGTGTTGCGAACCGGAACAAAAGTCCTCCTACCAGCAGCGGGCCACGTGGAGACTCTTTAGTCCCGGTTCGTACCAGGAACCGGGACTATATTTAGTCCCGGGTCCCGAACCGGGACTAAAGGCCTAAATGAACCGGGACAATAGGCCCCTTTTCTACTAGTGCTACTTCCGTTTTGGTCGGACACCCGTCCAGTCACCCCTCAAAGGTGTCCGTTTTAGACGTTGCCGGATACAAATTGAGCGTTCCTAGTGGAGATGCTCTAACGATACTTAACTATAAGATATTTGCAGAGGCCCCGCGGCCTGCCCCTTTTAAAAAAAAACTAGAAGATGATTGGTTTCCCGTTTCCTTTCACACTTTCATTCCATACTCCATATACCTTCTATCAGTGAGAGGTAGCTACGAGTAATATAAACTCGTCCTACCAAACGGATTACTTTTATAAGATGTCACAACACTCCGACTCAGCGATCTGTACTTAAAAGATAGTTAATGGTTAGCGTCGTCACTACGCTGATTATATTAAGTGGTGCGGCCAGTGGCTTGACTACTTTACATGTGAATGAATGTGTGGTAGGTACGGCGAGTCTGAGTCTTCCACTTTACATACTGTTTTGTGTTTTGGTGTAAAGCCTATAAACGCTGATTTGTTAATCTTATTCTGCATGTGTCACATGAGTTAACATAATCGTGTCCTCGTCTGCTCATTCGCAGCTGCTTCCCTGGTCCCTATCTGCCACGCTAATAAGTCGCCGAAAGAAAATACAGTTTAACTATATATTCAGAGAAAACAGCGGCCTCACTAGCAACAAGCTAGCTAGTAGTCTATCTATATATATACACACGTACAAGCAACAACAATCTAGTTACCTAGACAGACCTTCTCAGGAAGCATAGAAATCAAAGGTGAGAGGAACCGGAAAGAAAGCTAGTAAGAGATACGAGGTGTGAGAGTCAAGCATGGGGTTCGCCACTGGGGCGATGAGCTCTCTCCTTCGCAAGCTGGGAGAGCTGCTCCTGGAGGAGTACGACCTGCAGAAGGGCTTGAAGAAGGGGATCAAGGACCTCAGGGACGAGCTCTTGATCATTGAAGCTGCACTTCTGAAGGTGTCCGATGTGCCGCTGGACCAGCTTGATCCGCTGGTCAAGATTTGGGCGAATGATGTCAGGGAGCTGTCCTATGCTATCGAGGACAGCCTCGACTCCTTCATGGTCCGTGTCGATGGGCTTGAACCGGAGAAGCCCCACACATTCTTGGGGTTCATCAACAAGACATGCAAGAAGGTCACCAAGCTCAAGATTCGTCGCGAAATAGCCAGTGACATCAAAGAAGTCAAGATCCAAGCTAAAGAGGTCAAAGAACGGTATGACAGGTACAAAGATGTTATTGGTAATACTATTGCAAAGCCGGAGGTCGACCCACGTCTCTTGTCCATGTACAACAAGGTATATCTGATTTGTCGGCATTGATAAGGCGATGGATGAGCTAATGGAGGTGTTGTGTGACCATAGGGACCTGTCAGAGAATAAACTGAAAACCGTCTCCATTGTTGGATTTGGAGGATTGGGAAAGACAACTCTTGCTAAAGCAGTGTATGATAAGCTTGAGAAGAAATTTGATTGTGCAGGTTTTGTTCCGGTGGGTCGAAATCCTGACATAAAGAAAGTTCTCAAGGATATTCTCCTTGAATTTGACGTGCAAATGTATAACTCTGCATCAACGATGGATGAAAGACAACTCATCAACCAGCTGCAGAAATTCCTTGCAAACAAAAGGTATTCATTACCACCCTCTGCCATATTCTATACCTTCATTGTGTCAAATATTTTTCATGCTACTTGTATTTTGGTGCCATGTTGGATGAAAAGTTATATATCATGATATGCGTGTGGTAATATTGTATAAAACTATGATTGGAACCTGATAGCACATAATATTATGTGTGGCAATATTTGATCACTTTAATTTTTCTAAGTTGCTGACTTAGCATTAGCTCAGCGAAATTTAGTAAAAGAAAAACATAATTTGTACATGAGGGACACCTAAGGCTACTGCTCCAACTGGAATTGTTTTGTTCAAATTCACCATGTTAGAGTTATGAATGGGAATGAGCATTAAATTTTTGAAAAATGACCATCCAATATAAATTCCTAATCTTTTAGTTAGTTTGTACTATTATTATTAACCCTTGACATTAAAAAGTTACCGTCAGGCCTTCATGCAGCTCTTGATAGTTGCCATGCTTCTTGTTTTAATGGATACTATACACTCTCGTTAGCTTTTACTCATTTAAGCCTCTTGGATTCTGATGTAATTAGGTACTTGATAGTTATTGATGATATATGGGAAACACCAACATGGGAAATGATTAAATGTGCTTTGGTGGATGATGACACTGGAAGTAGGATAATCACGACTACTCGTATTTGTGAAGTTGCTGAAAAGGTTGGTGGTGTTTACAACATAAAACCACTTTCTGATGATAACTCAAGTAAATTATTCTATACAAGAATATGTGGTGATAAAGGCATAAGTTTTGATGTTCAATCTGCTAAAGTGTCCGATAAAATTTTAAAGAAATGTGGTGGTGTGCCGTTATCTATCATCACAATAGCTAGCTTGCTTGTTGGTAAACGGCGGGAGGACTGGTCGAAGGTGTATGACTCTATTGGATTTGGGCACGAGGACAACGAAGTTGTTAAGAACACGAGAAAGATATTGTCTTATAGCTTTTATGATCTCCCGTCTTGTCTAAAGACTTGCTTATTACACCTAAGCATGTTTGTAGAAGATCATTTGATATGGAAACATGACTTGATATGGATTTGGATTGCGGAAGGTTTTCTCTCTGGTGAACAAGGGCTAAGGTTTTTTGAAGTTGGGGAGAGCTATTTAAATCAGCTTGTAAATAGAAGTATGATTCAGTTGATAGAGAACAACGTGTACCAAACCGTGTATGCTTGTCGTGTTCACGATATGGTGCTTGATTTAATCCGCAACTTGTCAAGCGAATTAAACTTTGTTACCATACATGATATTGAGCAGGAGCAGAGCAGATGCTCACCAAGTAGAAGCACAAGTATTCGCAGATTAGCTGTCCACAAAAGAAGTCCAGAACACAACCTTATTAGCATGGAAATGGGGCACGTGAGGTCATTTAATGCTACCTTGTGCACAGACAGTAGGCTGCTCCAACTTCTAAGCTTTAAAGTATTACGTGTACTAGTTCTTGATAACTGTGATTTTGCTGCGGAAGGTTGCCGTCTTGAGCATCTTGGAAAGCTGGTTCAGCTGAGATACCTAGGGCTGGTTCATACCCCTGTTGCAGAGCTTCCGAGGAATATTGGTCATGGTCTCAAGTTCTTGCAGACTTTGGATGTACGTGGGAGTGACATCAAAGAACTGCCGCCATCTGTCGGCGAGCTAAGCAAACTAATGTGTCTGCGTACCACGGAGGGTACAAGAATGATGTCCGGGATAGGGAAGCTGACGTCCCTAGAAGAGATTCAGCTACACTCAGTGGACAAGTGCCCAAACTTTATTACGGAGCTAGGAAAGCTGACGGAAGTGCGTGTGCTTAAGATCCATTTCGATGAGATGGACAAAAGCGCATTCAAGGTTGTGACGGAGTCGCTGCACAACATGCACAAAATCCAGAATCTATATATATTTTATGAGGCGGATGGATATGTCCACGTTGACAGCTGGGAAGAGTGGGGACCTCCTTCAAATTTCCGTGAGCTGTCGCTATCTGGCATTTGGTTACCTAGGCTGCCGCCGTGGATCAATTTTTCATGTGTTCCGCACCTGTCCTACCTGTGGTTAAGCGTGGAGGTCGCGGAAGCGCGGGATATGCAAATCCTTGGAAGGCTTCCGTTGCTCCGCCATCTCACGCTCTGGAATGGCAACGAGGACTGTCCGCCGTATACTGTTGGTAGTGATGAGTTCCAGAGCTTGAGATACTTCAGTGTATGTATGGAGATCCTCTGTGGAGGGGAGGGAGCACTGCCGGTGCTTGAAGAATTGATGTGCATTGCTACCGTGGGAATGCCCGTCGGTTTGGAGCAAGGGAACATGCCATTGCTCCAGAAGGTCACTTATTTCCTTGACTGCACCAACTGCAGTGGTGAACAGGTAGAGGAAGCGGAGGCGGCGCTGAGGCTTGTGGCAAAAACCCACCCCAACCGTCCCACCCTCGAAATAAGGAGAGAAAACCGTCCCAGCTCAGCCAACGAACAAAAGGTATGTGCGCAGGTTAATTACATTATTAAATCATATATGTATGTGTTTCAAGTAAGTAGTATTTACAGTACATATTCCTCCGCTGTCATTTCCATTAATTATTCCTCTCTATCCTAATCCCAGCAAATTAATTGCTTTCTCAATTATTGCAGTCTGATGACGATGATGGATCCAAGGAAGTTCCCTCTGCAGATAAAGTAAAGGTACGCATGCATGTTGTTGCATATACTATCATCCTCTTCTATCATTCGCATATAAAACATGGCACATCGAGCATATTATCCTCTAATTATTCCTTCATTGCTTTTGCTTTTTATCAATTCTAGTCTGATAACGGTGGATCCGAGGAGGCGGTTTCCGGTACTGACCAAGAGGTATATATACATATGGCTGGATACAAAGATTAACAACTGCATCCCCGTCTATATATTGTTCCCATATAAACTATGTCGTATCAAGGTTGCATATAGTACTGATCTCGCTGCCGGCCGGCCGGATTAACTTATGTCTAATTGACCTACAGGCAGACAATGATGTTGCCACAAGCAGTGGGGTGCAACCTTGAATTGCAGAATTTATCTTCAATTTCGTTCGTGCCATCAAACTGGTACACTACTCGCCTTGGTCTCTATTTTTGTATACCCATCCACACGCATAATGCCGGCACATATGTCCACTTATTTATGTCGGCGTCAGGCACATTGCACTTAGTTACTATTATTATTTCAATTTTCACCCAAATAATTAAACTCGACCAATTAACAATTATTATTCCATGGTTGTGGAACGAGTCATTTATTTATTTTTTGGGTGATTTGAGTTCCCAGATTAAGATCACAAATGTAATTCCTCTGCTTCCTCCGGTTGCCTCCTTAATTTTAACAACCCTTAAATTTTATTGTTACAGGATGATGAGATATGGAAGCCTTTTACAAGTGGTCACGCCTTGCAAGACCAATTGATTACTCAGAATCAGTTGAGCTTAATTTCTCCATTGCTGCCAAGCAAAATGGTGTCTCCTTCACCACTAGACTGGTTTGCAACAGAAGAAACTCAAGAAAAAAAATCATAAGACAAAAACATTTATTTTCTTTAAGCAGTAGAGTAGTTTTGGAAAAAAATGCCAAAAAAGAAATACAAAACTCATAAGAGGAGAAAGATTTATTTCCTTTTTCATTACGGTTAACCTTTTCTTAAAAACTAAACAATCATAAAACAAAAAAAGGTTTATTTGTCTTGTGTTGTTAGAGTAGTTTTTTTAGAAAACTTTTATTTAGGAAGAAAAATTCTAAAATAAAAAAAACATGTTTGTACCTTTCTTTTAACTATTTGATAAATACAAAAAAAACTAAAAATGGAAAAAGGGTAAAAAAAAAGTGGGCATCATTGTCTTTTTTAAGGTGTGTTTTCTACATTGTTCTTTTTTTTTGGTAGGATAGGTAGGGAACTCCGCCTATGTCATTCTAAGGTAACACTTATAATCACGTAGCCGGTCTCAAGCCCGGGAAAAGGAGGAGAGACTACCCATGTGCTTGTAAAGGTTTATATGTAGTGTTGACTCAATGGGTAGTAAAAAATGCAATAAACATTTAGGAGAAAATATTATTCTATAATTAGTTTCAGAAGAAATATTTTTATTCTTTTCGCTGATGGAATAACAACATCGACTTGTCTTGTGTGACTGCCCATTTCCTAGTATTTTTCATGATTAGCTCTTGTGATGCATCATTGTCTGCCTATTATCTGTACTAGTACCTTCTGTTAGAAGCTATGATTTTACTTGATGAATCATATTGTAGGTCTTATTATTCGAGTTCCCTGGAATTTGTTTCCTATTGGTGGGGATGCATGACGAGCTAGATACAGCAAGTAGCAACTTCGAAGTGGTAGCCAATTTATCCCATGTCTCCAACGCATTTTCAAAAAAATAGGAGAAACTGCAGATTGGGGTCCTCTCTGCCCTGCTCTTTGTGCGTTCCTTATCTGAAGCTTCCATTGCACGTGCATAAGCAACACCTGGGACTCTCCATCCTATATTTAATATTTCCATTCAGCTTCAGATCAACGCCTAGGACGACAGCACCTACAGGCACCTGGGCTGTATCGTCAGCGTGACCTACTTACAATCTACACAAGTCTTGAGAACACGATTATAAATTTTAGGGATTGCATCATGTGAAGTGTTTGTAACGAGTGTGTCATACCTAGCTACTTAGTCTACGCAAAACATATTTCTGTACAAAACATCAGATATCGGTTAATATTTCGGACAGTTGATCCCAGTTCAGCAAACTAATAGACCATGTACATTTGCTGCTAGAATTTACTACTTAGTACTACTGCTATATGATCCACTACTTGCTGAA
Source organism: Puccinellia tenuiflora (assembly GCA_012064385.1). Classification (NCBI taxonomy): domain Eukaryota; kingdom Viridiplantae; phylum Streptophyta; class Magnoliopsida; order Poales; family Poaceae; genus Puccinellia; species Puccinellia tenuiflora. Next base: position 26,969 of record QRDG01001202.1, read on the forward strand.
CCTGCACAATTCCATTTGAGATTTTGTTCTACCATAGGTGTCCATGTAGAGTAGATAGAGTTGGTGGCCTGAAAACAACGTTTTGTTTTACTATTACAAGGTAACGGAAACTGACTCAGCAACAGCGGATCAGGCAAGATAAAAACTAAGCATGCATACCAGGAGTCTTGTCCACGAAACAAAGATCTCGGTCACAAATAGCCATAAGGACAGGAGTACCTGCTCACGTTACATAGCGTAGTAGACAAAGTTAGAACAGCTCTCCTCTTCCTTGAACGTAGATTTAAAAACCTCATGATACCTTTGTTCTTCATATGACATTTCTGTTTCAGAGAAAACAGAGAAATGATAACATTAGAGGTAAATGTCAAAATAACAAATCGACTAAAAAGGCAAGTGGCTGATACAAATTTTATGTGCCCTCGGGGATCAACATGATGAAATTTGGTGCAGCAATATAGTACAACACTACTGGTTAAATGCGATCATAATCCAGATGGGCATATTTCCACCCACTTCGCTTATGTAGTGAAAATCAGTGTACTCATCGTCAAGTGTGTGATCCAGGAAAGAAGAATTCACGGAGAACAAACAAACTGTTCACTAGTGATGAATCCAGTGGAGTGTTTGGTCAAGGAAACAAATAAACTTTCCGATGACAACGGACGGTATGCTGTACACATCGGCATGCGGTTCTCAGCTTCTGCCAGTGACGAGCCTTTTGTTGCTGATGCTGACCATGCTGATCCCCTGAAATGTCCGCATCGTTTCATCATAGAATCCACCTATGAAGGCGAACCAGACTCCCTGGAGCAGCATGAGAGCTCCTCTTGGTCAGGGTCACCATGTGTGCCCTCAAGCTCAGAGGGGACACCTCTAAGAAAGGAACTTCCTCGCTAGTTTCAGATTGGATTTTGATCCGCATAATTAACCAAGAACAGAATGTCATTTTGTTCAGTGAAATCGGTGTTGACCGTCAGTACGTCACATTGCAGCCACTTGCAATTAATCCATTGATACAGGCTCAAAGCATACGAGTGTAAAGTACACAATTCACTAGTAAAATTCATGTGAGGAGCTTCAGCATGCACAGAGCCACACAATAAAGGTTCATTCCGTAATGAATATTCGGAGGTTGCTGAGTACTATATACAATCTCATACAAAAAAGGGTTCATGGTTAGCTAACTATCTACTCTTGTGCTACAAAAATATTCCATCTTACAACTCATCTTTGATCCTTGTGTGCTTTTATTTGCTGAACTCAGCATTGAAAAATAAGCAGGTTCTCGCGGATGTGAATTCCACTTGAAGTTTTCTTCAGTCTATACATATAACTTTTCTATTATTGAATTTATTTACTACTGAGTTCACCAACGCTTTTTTCTTTAGTTAATTCCACTTGCAGTATATAGGATGCATTGGCGTGGGATTATACCTAGATCCTTTTGGTGAATGATAATTAGAGCTACACTTTGCTAACTGAAACCTATCTCCCAATGGTGAATGCGTAGACCGATTCTACACGAACAAAGATCCCGAAATGAAATGCGGCGAGAACCAGTAGAGACGGAGAGATCTTACATCTCCCCCTCGGCAGCATCCACCATCTAGCTTTCCCCTCAGCTGAACCGCTGCGGCAGCAAGCAAATGTCAGGTAGGAGAAATCCAGTAGGATTGGGGAGGAGAAGCGCTCACTTCGAAACGGTGAAGAGGGCGGAAAGGAGAAGCTTCCGCCGGCGGCGGGGAAGGGCTGAGGTCGGCGGGGAAGGAGCAGAGGCGGAGAGAGCTGAGGGAGCTGGGTGAAGTGATATCAGCTCTAAGTTTTATACTCTTGGGCCTTCGCCCACACTAGAAGAAAAAACCTTCCCTTCCGAATTGTTACTTCTACTGTACGGTATTGTCTTCTGAATTTCGAATTGCAAATTTACGCTGTGTATTGGAAAATCTTACGATATTTAAAGCTATAGTGCTAGTCGATTCTAAGAAACTGATAAAAAGTCATACAACACTGTGCACCATGTCACAAAATTTGAGATCCATATTAAATTATGGGGTCCATGTAAAAAAACTAAACTAACTCCATAGTGGCGTTGTGAGAATGGATATCAGCATATGACCGTACGTATCTTTACTTTGCCTAGATAAAGAACACCAGCACGATACGAAATTGATACTTGGAAAGCTATCGTCATAGGTGCACAATCAATCTACCAAGTATCAAACAATACAACACGGTGATGACACCGAGATTTGTTAAGAAGGTTCGACAAACTCAATTATTTCTTGGGTCATGACTACATGCGCTCCTCCCCTCAGATACCGCAATATATGGCCGCCCAAAAGTGTCGACACAATCCACCGGTTCCCATGCGTATCTGTTGCTAACAAATTGTCATAAATTACATCGTGTGCCCTATAGGAGGCCAAGAGTATTGGGGTCCGACTGGAACACTACACGTATTCTATCCACACCTACAACTTAAGTTTCAAATGTAACCCAACTCTTATATAATATTCGACACAAACATAATATGGACAATCAGCCTTTGTGACAAATCGATTACATTCTTGCTTATCGAACATCTCACAATCAAAACGATTAGGCTATATCCAACCCACAATGTAATGCATTTATGACGATTCACTCATAATAATAGAATAGAAAACAGCTCAGGATATTGGTGAGGTCTCCCGTGAGGTCTAGTTCTCGCCTCACCGGCGACGCCGCGGCCGGTCGTCAGCAAGTTCGTCCCAGCGTCGGCGCTTCATTTTCCTCGTATACGGTGAGATCCTCCCCGACTGTGGTGGGTCGACCTGGTTGCGTCGCGTGGTACGCGTCACCCCACCAACTGACGCAACAGGCGTGAATAGGGATTGCCGCACGGCGTGGCTTAATACATGGCACAGTAGGAACGAGAACAATAAACCGAGCCATGCTGGGCCTGAAAATTGGAAAATTCGAGCAGCACGGCACAGCACGGCACGACACGGTTACATGGGCCATGTTCGGGCCGGCCCGGCGCAATCTCCTGGCAGCCCCGCTAGAAGTACACGCAATGAACTCTCAACAAGAAAAAAAGTACACGCAAAGGCATTGATGCATTACTTTTCTCTGGAAGTAGTTTAGTCCGCTGCCTGCTAGATCAAATAAAATAGTCTGCTCGCTTCGTAAGATGGAGCTAGAGATCAAGAGAACGAGGGAATCGGGGATGAATGGAAACAACTGACGAGAGCGTCATGGCGGCTGCGCGCATCGGTGATATTTTCAGGCGCATCGGTGATATACTACGTGCAACCTAGCAAACAAACACGGATAAGGTTATGAAAAAGACTAGAAGAAAGAAAATAAGTGGGGAAAAAATAAGTGGCGAGAGGAGAGGTTTAGACTTTGAGGGGGACGCATATGGAGCCGGAATACATTAAGAATGATCCATTCCCATGCTAACCATATTTTTACAACTAATTAATGTCGACGAGAGTGTAAGTTCTGGCTGGATACATCAAGTCTTTTTCCGTACGCAAGCTAGCTCGTCGTCGGTCGAATATGCTAGCTGAACCGGCCGGCCGCTGATCTCAAGAGAAAAGCTAATTAAATTGACTCAAAGGGCTTGACTGACTGCTGCTACCATGTCACTTTCACCGTATGGTTTTTGCCCATTTTATTTTTACCACTCTAAATTATGACATTTTGCTTTTATCCTACCAGTTCTTAGTAATACATCATTTTTGCCCTATGTGGGGCAAAATCAAAATGAAAACGGTAAAATTTGTTTTGCTTTTGCCCCTACTTTTGTTGTTTTGGTTTCATTTTTGCCGATCAAAAGGGCAACCCCTACTCTTGTTGTTTTGGATTCGTTTTTTCCAATCAAAACGGTAAAAGCAAAATGTCAAAATTTAGAGTGGCAAAAATAAAATGGGCAAACACGAAATGAAATGAGAACGGTTCCCCGTTAACTTCCATGAAAATATTATATATATACGCACACAACCCACGTGACCACGTCGCTAGATCAGCAGCGGATAATCTACTAACTATATTAAAGACGAACCCTTTGGCGCTCCCTCAGCGATCGGGCACTGTTGGGAGGAACAGTAGCTACAGTACCCCCGATCCCGGCCGTCGAACGGCGATCCGACGGCCCCCAGAACGCGTCCGAGACGCTTTTGCAAAAAAACCCCTCACAAAACCGTTAATCGAACCCGCAGTCCAAGTTTTAACGCAGCGAGGGACCGATTTGCGATTAGCGAAAACTTCACTGACTTTTCTTCAAAACTTTCCGCAGAACCTCTCCTTCCCTTTCTCTCTCCCGCACGCGCCCGCGAAGTCGCCGCCGCCGGCGCCACGCATCGCCGCTGTTCTGCGCCTCCCCGCTCCAATCGAAGCTCACCGCGAGCTCGCCCGTCGCGTCCTTCACCTCCTCGCTGAGCGCCGCCTGCCGCGTAGAGGCGGCGGCCGGCCATGGGCCTCCGCGACGGCGATGGGGAGGACGAGCCACGGGGCTGCAGCGGATGCGCAGCCGTTGGTCTCGCTGACCGCGCTCGCTCCACGACAAGCCCCAGCTGGAGGGCGAGGCGCGCGCCTGGTCGCGGAAGACGTCGGCCGACGAGCTCCAGCCCAGTCACGGACTTGAGCCTGCCGTCGTCCCCGGCGGCCTCTGCTCTCTCAATCCCTGGCGGCGCAGATGCCGGCGCGCAGGCGGAGATCGAGATGGTCCTTCCATGGCGCGCGGTGGTCTTGCCCCGCCTCCTCCAGCACGCCTCGGTCGATCTGGCCGTCGTTGACTTCTTGGCTGGTCGATCTGGTGCCGGCAGTTTCCTCCTCACGACGCGTCCGGCGGCGGTCAAAACCCTAGCCGCCATGCCCAGCGTCCGTCACCACCAATCACCTTCTCCTCCCCGCACCCAATCCCCTCAGCCGCCTCCTCTCCCAATCCCTGCTTCCTCTCCTCCTCCCCCAATCCGCCGCCTCCACGAGCAGCCCCTGGAGGGCCAGGGACGGTAAGGAGCGCGCGGCTGCTGCCCGCCTCGCCGCGCCCTCTCGGCCACCGCCACCATCCATTACCTCACCGTCGGCCAGGTCTGCCCGCTCCGCCACGACCTCTGCTTCCAACCCCGGCAGCTGCAGCACGGCGAGCACTGCGCGGGGACGCGGCGCACGCCCTCTCGCGCCACCACCGCCATCCATCACCAGGAGCAGCCGCCTCCCCCAATCCCCAGTTGCCAATCCCTCCTCAGGACGAGCTCCCGTCGTTGCCATCGCCAGGAGCAGTGCCGGCCGCCGCTCGGACCACCGCTGCACACTGTGCCGCCTCCTCGACTGCCGTCACGTGTACGTCCGATGGTGCAGCAGGGATCCGACGCGGGTTGAGGTAGGTTGCGCCTGGATCTCCTCCTTCGAGCGATTTCTTTCCGCTTCTTGCGTTCTACCTATTTTTATGTTGGATCCTGGCTGATTAAGCTTCGCAGTCACCTTTTCTTTGTAGTGGACATTGTGGCTTGCTTTTAGGCTGGATCCGGTGCTCCTTAGGAAGCTTTAGTTTCAGGTGCGTGCAGGAATCTTTTTTTCTTTTGCTTCTGGTTGGATACGGACAGAGATAGAAGCAGTTTCTGGCCTCTTTGTGTTGTCCAATTAAATTTTTTTTTCCTATCCGGTGCTATGCATAGAGGTAGATCCATTTATAGATTCTTGTGGTCCACGCTTATATTACATGTACATGAGAAGAGGAAATACAGTAGCTGTTAAGACAAATGCATTCATGTAACTATTAGTTAAGACTAATGCATTAAGACAAATACAGTAGTTGTTAATGCTTAGGGGTAACAGAACAATAACCTGAATGATGTACCTGTCAATAACCTGAAAGATCTGAATACTTTTGATTACTTTTGATTAAAGAACAGAACAATAACCTGAAAGTTGTGAATGCTTTTGATTACAAATTAAGTATTTGATTTTCTTTTCAATTACTTTTTTATATTTATAATGTCATGTAACTCTGTTTTAAAAAACAGGTTTCTTATATTCTAATACACAAACTGGGTTAGATCAAACTTATTTTCATATAGTCCTACTATACGTGTTGCAACCGAATTGCATGGATGTACCTAGGATTACAAAGCATATCTTCTTTGCAGTAATTAATAGTTCATGCGTTGCTTTTTTTGATTATGTGTTTTTTCTTTCATGGCTTACATGCTCTTTGCCTTTTTGTAGGTTGCAGGATTGTCCATTGGTGTCTTGCTGTTCTGTTCTATTATATGTGAAAATTGCCATTGGTCAACAGGTGACTAGAAGAGCTTATCCTTTATGTTCGTGTACATGACTTCTAGATCCCTGTTGTTGCTATTTTGTGTGTTTACCTGATGATTTATTTTGCCAGGGAAGGGAAGGGTTTCAGAAGCTGCATTTTCTGGTTGGTTGCTGATCATTTCGACGGCTGCATTCTGGCAGGTAGTGGCCTTTCTTTTTTACAGTTCGCCGCTTAATTTTTATGTATGGGTAGATCTAAGTGCGTGCTCCTTGCCTCCGATCCGCTCGACCTTGCCATATTTGGCCTTCCCGATTTGTGGCCTGCCCTCTCTCCCTATTTTGATTTAACCCATAGAACCTCTCATCTTTGTTTGTGCAGATTGTTTGTTATCTCTGCATATAAAGTGTTCGATGAAAATCCAAGCAGGCTGTTGTGAGTTGTGACCTGCTCTTTAGTTGGATCCAGATTGAGGTGGGTGCAAAAATTAATCTTTCCCCATTGAGCGGTCATACTTAGAGGTAGAGGTTGCTCCCAGGTTCTTCACATTGTGCAAATAATTTTTTTTCAACCATGCTAGAGGTAGAGGTAGAAGAAGTTTGCTACGACCTAGCTGGATGTGCAAAAATGCTTTGTTTCTCATGCCGTGCATAATATTTGGCTCCCAAGCGTTGATCTATTATGGTTAATTCTTCCATTATGATATCTGATGCATCATTTCCTGCTTGCTATCCAATCCGCTGTCTTATTACTTCCATTATTGAGTGTTATTAAATTGCTACAATGGTCTGTTGGTACTTTCATGCCTACGAAAAGTTCATATATTGTTGTTTATTTTTGTTCTTCAAATAATTTCAGACACTAATCTTATTTATGTTCTTCTAACCATTTACCTCATTCTATCATGTGCCTACAGATAGTTCAGTCGTGTGCTTATCTACAGTTTGAAGGAAGCACACCTAAATAGACAAAAAGCCAGTACATATTTCAGGTAGTGTTGAACTGTCCATTCTCGAAGTTTAGTTAACTATAAATCAAGGTCTCAAGGTTTGCTTATGCATGATTGGTTTAAACTGGTTCTCAAGGTCTCAACCAATTTTTGTTTTTGGAATATGATCAACAAATATTATTAATACCATGAAGGTGCCAATGCATTGGAACGCAATATTTTTCCGCATCCTCAAGAAGTTTATTATTATATATGGTTGAACAGGTCAATTGCGATGTCAGGTTTTCTGTTTATTTTTAGATATTTTGAGACATATTAGGAACTGAATATGTAGTGCCATTTCCTTTAATATGGATACTCCACTCAGCCTATACAATAGCATCATGGGAGCCACCTTTTTTCCTTAGATATTGTGTTAGTTCATTGCGGAGTCAAGTCTGAAATTGTTGTGCTGCATTATCACCTTTCTAAGTCTAGAGAACCTATTCTCCATTGCAATTTAATTCTCTCAAATTTCTTCGTTGTGCTCTAATGCACGCGATCATTGTCTTCTGCAACAGTGATAAAGATTTTAAAAATTCACCTGCACAGAAGGCTCTATTCCAGGAATCCCTCCCCAAACTGAGGCTCCAAAGGTACTTCTGTTTCCTGTCCACATTCCTATGCATATACTGCAGTGCTCAAGATATTGTGTACATGTTAGTGAGACCTTATATAAAAGTACAATCCATACTTTTTTTAGGTTTTGCTTTGCTCATGTATATACAAGCAAGATATACGAGGTATACATGAGATTTTACCATATAAAAAATGTTCAGAAGATATGAAAATCATATAGATAATATGACAAAACATACATAAGAAAGATAGCATATAATATTGCTTACGTTTCTCATTAACAAGTTGTTCAACCAGCTGCGAACATTTTGGAGCACCAGGTTGTTCCGTGCTTGCTTGCACGAATATGACCTGCTTGGCGATTCTTAAATGTTCATATGTATTTGTACTTGAGGTAGAAGCAGTTTCTTAAATGTTCATATGTATGTGAACAATAGAACCGACACCGTCAGCTTTGTTCATCTGGTTAGAGCAAATGTATTATCCTCAGCTGGTCAGATGTATTATCTTGGCCATAGAAAGATCAGTCTCTCTTTTCCGGAATAAATAAAAACCGTGCATGGAGGGAGGAAGCCTTTTCAAAACAATACTGTTATGGTTATTTTATGGGCTCTGTACTATGCATCTAGGAAAATTGATTGTGTGAACAGGATGATATTATATGACATTGCTCATACTTGGTATTTTTTAGTGTTCTACACATGTGTTACTTATTGGGTTAGCACAGGATATTCCGTTAACCATAGAAAGGTTGCCAACTACCTATTGTTTTTGTTGCACTTGTGCATAATTTTAGTGAAACGCAAACAAATGATTAATTTTGGCAAAGATAATGATTATTTGATTCTGCTTGGTGTTTATATGACTGATATGAACAACTGTAATTTATGTTCTATTGCATGGTATAGTGTGGTGTTGCTGCCTGGTTAATTATGAGAGAGGAGGTAATTGGGATGCTTAGCTTTCACAAGAACATTTATTCTTCTTTTGAATTTCGGTTTCCACCTTCTCATGTTTACCTAAACAGTTGCCTTTTCTGCATATTGTTAAATTCTGAACCAGGATACTACCAGCTAATAAGGCGACAATTTTTCAAGTATGGTATTGAGAACTGTTCTACCACATGGAAGAATGGAACATTTCTTAACAAGCAATAAGTTCATATAAATTTTGGCTTAGTTATGTTCTCTACCAATGGTTTGTGTGAGTTGCAAAAGTAACATTGTTGTTCATTTTTCTTTTGGTGTGAGTTCATTATTTTTGAAGATTAATTTGGTTGGTGTATGTACTTTAGCTTTTAGTATTAACTGTAATGTCACATCAGCCCACATTACACAGTTTCATTTGTTAGTAATTACTAGAGCGAGAACGACTTACAATACTTTATTTCTTATAAACAATACTTTGGTTTATAATGATCAATAGTCTTTGTTCATACCCCTTTTGAGTTTATTACCATGTTTTCATTCTCCGGTTTGTATTTTCTTCTTTGCATGCCACGCGACATTTTCTTCTTTGCATACCCCTTTTAGTTTTCTGCCATATAAAAAAATGTCGCGACCTACTTATATAAAAAAATGTTTGAACATTACAATTTAGCCAACATTTTGTTGAACAAAAAAAATATACATTCTACAAAAAAAAATCACCAAAGGCGTGGCGTGACGCCACGCCAAATTCAACTAGTGTATCACCACAACCGCACGCAATTTCAATACGCCGGCCCATCTCATCCCCAAACGGTATACCGTCGTATATTTCTTCCGACTCAACACGATCTGTTTCAGAACCGACGATTGAACACGGAGGATACCGAGCTACATGTAGCTCGGCCTCCATATCCCGCCCTTAAAATTTAGACTACTTTAAAATTTATAAGATCGAAGTTGAAAATCAACTAGAGAGAAAGATCAAACGTCTTAGGTCAGATCGTGGTGGATAATATTTTGCGAAAATATTTGATAAATTCTGTGAGGAACATGGTATTATTCATGAGAGGACGCCTCCCTACTCGCCCCAATCAAATGGGGTTGCCAAGAGAAAAAACTGCACGTTGACCGATTTGGTGAATTCCATGTTGGACACTGCTGGTTTATCGAAGGCATGGTGGGGGAGGCTTTGTTAACTTCATGTCATATCCTGAATAGAGTTCTTAACAAGAATAAAGAGAAAACCCCTTACGAGGAGTGGGTTGGAAGAAAGTCATCACTTTCTTATTTGCGTACTTGGTGATGTTTGGCGAATGTCAACATTCCTATTCCAAAGAAGCGCAAACTCGGACCAAACACAGTGGATTGTGTCTTTCTAGGCTATGCCCAACGTAGCGTCGGTTATAAATTTTTAGTGGTTAGATCTGAGGTTCCTGATATATATGTTGATACTATAATGGAGTCTCGTGATGCAACATTTTTTTAGAATATGTTTCCTATGAAAGATATGCATAGCATTGCTAGAATTTCTTCTGAGATTCCTGAATCTAGTAGTTCTAGTGATCATTCTGAACAACCGCTTGATACTATCCTAGAGAAGGATGGCAATGAAGCTCCTAAGAGGATCAAGAGACAGAGGATTGAAAAAACCTTTGGTGATGATTTCATTGTGTACCTTGTGGACAATACTCCTACGTCCATTGCAGAGGCATACGCATCTCCTGATGCGGATGATTGGAAAGAAGCCGTCCATAATGAGATGGACTCAATTCTTTCTAACGGGACATGGGAATTATCCGAACGACCGTACGGGTGTAAACCTGTAGGTTGGAAGTGGGTGTTCAAGAAGAAGCTGCGGCCTGACGGTACTGTTGATAAGTATAAGGCGCGGCTTGTGGCCAAGGACTACACGCAGAGAGAAGGTGAAGATTATTTTGATACCTATTCACCTGTCGCTAGACTGACCACCATTCGTGTACTACTTTCCCTGGCTGCCTCTTATGGTCTTATTGTTCATCAAATGGACGTAAAGACAGATTTTCTTAATGGAGAGTTGGAAGAGGAGATCTATATGGATCAGCCTGATGGGTTCGTGGTAAAGGGTGAAGGGAGAAAGGTATGCAAGTTGTTGAAGTCCTTGTATGGACTGAAACAAGCACCTAAGCAATGGCATGAGAAGTTTGACAGAACTTTGACTTCTGCGGGCTTTGCCATTAATGAGGCTGATAGATGTGTTTATTATCGCTATGGTGGGGGCGATAGTGTCATATTATGCTTGTATGTCGATGACATATTGATATTTGGTACAAGCATGATTATGATAAATGAGGTCAAGTCTTTTTTGTCAAAATGCTTTGATATGAAAGATATGGGAGAAGCTGATGTAATTCTGAACATCAAGCTGATTAAGGATGAGAGTGGGATTGTTTTAACGCAATCACACTATGTTGAGAAGGTCTTGAGCCGGTTCGGTTTTATAGACACCTTATGATCCTAGTGTGGCACTTCGAAAGAACAAGAAGGAATCGATAGATCAATTGAGATACTCTCAGATAATCGGTTCACTCATGTACCTCGCGAGCGCGACGAGACCTGATATCTCAAATGTTGTAAGCAAGTTGAGCAGGTTCATGTCAAACCCGGGTAATGATCATTGACATGCACTTGAAAGGGTCATGCGCTATCTGAACGGTACAATGAGTTATGGGATTCACTATTCTGGGCACCCTGCCGTGCTAGAGGCATGTAGTGACTCGAACTGGATTTCAGATGCTCATGAGCTCTACGCCGCAAGTGGGTATGCATTTACCCTTGGAGGTGGCGCAATGTCATGGAGGTCTTGTAAACAGACCATATTGACGAGGTCAACCATGGAAGGAGAACTTACTGCTTTGGATACAACCAGTTTAGAGGCAGAATGGCTGCGCGAGCTCTTGATGGACTTGCCGATGGTTGACAAACCATTGCCGGCCATTCTTATGAACTGTGACAACCAAACGGTGACTGTCAAAGTGAACGGTGCTAAGGATAATGCGAAGTCATCAAGACACGTTAAAAGACGTTTGAAGTCTATCAGAAAATTGAAAAACTCCGGAGTAATTACTGTTACGTATATTCAAACAGACAAAAATCTGGCAGATCCCTTTACAAAGGGACTATCACGAAATGTGATAGATAGTGCATTGAGGGAGATGGGTATGAGACCCATGAGTGTTACACCATAGTGGTAACCCACCTATGTGATCAGAGATCCCGTGAAGTAGGACCTAGCAAAAACAAACTAGTGGTTTAACGGAGGAGAGCTTTTTTGTTACCCTCTCTAAGTGAAGATGCACAAGCTCTCAGAAAGCTGTAAGGCAGGTTGGCGATATGTCTTAATGTGTTTTTATTGGCTATTTATAGCAAAGATGTTGTCCTACAGAGCATTCTTGAAAGAACACGCCTATATAAGTCACGACTGTTAAATGTCACAGTCTATGAGATTTAGGTGATATCTAGTAAACTCATGAAGAGATCAGGGAGTACGACGTATATGCTCCACCCGCGGAGTAGGCTACTGGCAGCCAGGTACTGGTTATGGCTTTGAGTGAAGTCTATTGGCACCAAACTTGCAATTCAAGGCTTAGTCCATTGTTCAAGTTGCTGATAGAAATAGCTTAAAGCTCTAGGCGGAAGTTCAACTTAACAATCTCTGCCGAAACACTGGTTTATAAACAAGTAGCGAGGATTGGCAAATCTTCAAATGGTTATTTGAGATCTGGTAGGGGATTGTTAGAAATAATGGGCTAATACATTGGCCCATGTAAGATTTCTGTTTTTCCCTAAATCTCAAAGCCCATGTGTGTATGAAGCCCATATGTGATGCGGCCCATTTTGGTGGCAGCTCGCATGTGACTGGCAAAGAGAGTGGGAGCTAAAGTTTAGTCCCACCTCGCTAGTTTGAGAGCGGTTGCACCAACTTATATAGTGAAGTGTTCTACCACTTGGTAAGTGAGTGAGAATAGGAGGAGGCTACGCGCACTCCTCCTCCTCCTCCGCCGCTCGCTCGCCTTGACTCGACGCGGTCGTGTTTCGTAAATGAGCCTCGAGCTGAGTCTTATTTTTGCAGTCCAGGAAAACTGAGTCTTTGACGGACGCGTCAACAGCTAAGCCTTTTCGGGTCGCTCCCGAATCGTGGGCTGCTGTAACCGACTCGAACGTGCGACGTGGGCTCGGTACCGCTTCCTATTCGTTAGGGTTTTTCCTGGCCGCACTATATAAGGGCATACGCGGTATACGCTAAACACACATCGAACCGATCTAGGTTTTGCCACTTCTCGTTCCTTGCGCCGCCACCGTAGTCTACTCCATCCCGAGCGCTGGTGTGCACCGGCGAACGGGAGATCAGGTCTCCGGAACCATTAGCTCTTGCGATCCTGTACGAGAGAGGGCTAATTAGATTTTTGGGAAGCGCTCCGCGCAACTGCTCAAGTTCGTCAACACGGCTCGTCTTCCCGGTCGTTCGACGGGACCTAAAGCTCGTCGTCTTCAATGCCGTCTTCTTCGACCGATCATCGCCAATATTTTCGTCAACAACATCGGCACTGCATCGGCTACGGCTACTTACTCTACAACGGATCGGTATGTGTTGTGTGATCCGATTTGTTGGTTTAACATGTTTAGCGTTCACACGTTTTCCGTATGTATGCTACTGTCCATGTTACTTACTACATCTAGTATGTTTGAGATTAACATGTTAGTAGCGATTGTCGTCATGTTTAATATTATGATATTAATCATGGAATTATTACCTAATTACTCCACAGACTTTATACTAGTGGTGAAAAGGAGAGTAGTACAAAATGGGGCGCCCTATCTCTTGCTCTTAGCGCGTACGACGCTCACCTTGTCCACGTCCGTGCATAATACGCTATCTCGCGGGCCACCGCAATTCGTTTTTTTTAATTAAGGACTGTGAGGCAAAAGCCCCACAGCATTTTATTAAAGATAACAAGACCAAGTGTAATTGTACAAAGAGTTAAAAGAAACTCACCTAGCTATACATGGCTAAAAGAGAAAAACTCACCTATCTATACATGGATAAAATAGAATAAAAATTAGGGTAAGTTAGCAATCCAGAGCATAAATCTAGCATGATATTTCCTCTTTATCCTTTGTCCCAACAGCTCCAGATCATGAATAAAATTACTTCTCCATCTAGCAAACCGTGGCCTCTCATTTTGGAAAATCCTCCCATTCCTCAACTTCCAAATGTGCCAACATGCAGTTATGACCACTTCCATGAAAAAAGGCTGATCGAAATTCCTCTTAGCTTCCACAATGGTAGGATGCACATCGTCATGAAAGGACCAATCTATTTGAAGATAATTCCAAATACTTGTACTGAAATTGCATCCAAAAAATAAAGGAAGTCTGTCCTCATAAGCTCTTGCAGCACACTGAACACAATGTGTATCTTCCGTGACATTCCAATGCCGCCTCTTTAGCATGTCCCTTGTGTTCAAATGGTCAAACAACAAGAGCCAAGAATTTTTTTTTGTTTTCATGATGCATGCAGAGCTCCATATCCACCTGTAAACCGACGGTACTACCATGTGGGCATGCCTCAAGTTATAGTAGCTGATTGATCTGAAGGAATCTCCCCACTCATAAACCCAAATGTCCTTCTGATCCAGTAATGGATTGCTGACAATAGCATCTCGTAATAAGCCAAATTCTTCAAAAGCTTGTGTAGATAGAGGAAGATAGAATAGGTCTGCCAGGTCCTGAGCAGCAAACACATCAGCCATAGAGAGATCATCATCCAACGTAAACGAATGCAGTCTTGCAAATCTCTGGCATAATGGTAGACAACTTCCCATGAAATTCCATCTATCCTTCCAAAAGATAATTGTATCACCTGACCCTGGAGATATGATAGCAATTTCTCTAAACTTTCATTCCAGCTTAAAGATATCCCTCCACCAAAAAGAGCCCACTGTATTCTGCTGATGAGGAACACCTTGAGAATAGTAAGTGGACCATATTAGACTAACCCAAGGAATGTCCATTTTATTATAAAACTTGTCAAGCTGCTTCATCAACGGAAGCTTCATTTTTAATAACAAAATTAATAATGCCTAGACCACCATTTGCTTTAGGTTTACAAATCATCTCCCAAGCTGCTAAAGACTATTTTGGGCCGTCCTGATCTCTCCATAAACACTGTCTCAAGATTCTATACAATTGAATTATCAAACCTTGGGGGAGCTTAAGCGATAGAAGGTTATAAATTGGCATGGAGCATAATGCCGAATTAACCAACTGTAGCCTGGCACCTTGAGACAGAAAGTTTGAAGTAGCCGTCAAACGCCTCTCCAGCTTGACCACCAGAGGCAAAAGTTCCTGAATGCTAGGCCTTGTTGTACCAAGAGGCAAACCTAGGTAAGGAAAAGGCATGGACCCAATCTGACAACCCATTTCTGCCGCCAATTCACTAGCAAGATTAGTAGGCACATTGATAGGTACCAACATGGATTTATGATAATTTATCTTTAGCCCCGTTGATCTAGAAAACTTTTGCAGGAGACCCTTCAAAGCCACAACTTGATCCATATCAGCAGACATTATCAAGATAGTATCATATGCATACTGGACTACCGGAAAATCTGTCTCATTCATTTCAATTGGCATTGTAAAAATACCCTGAGCCAGGTAATCATTAATGGCTGATTGCAAAAGATCACCTCCACACACATATAACAGAGGAGATAGGGGATCCCCCTGCCTGACACCTCTCTTGCAATAAAATTGCTTTCCTGGGACCCCATTTAGAAGAATAGAAGATGAACCCGAAGACAAAACAACCTTTACCCATCCAATCCATCGATCATCAAAACCTTTATGCTTTAGAATTTGAAACAGAGCTTCATGTGCCACAGTGTCAAATGCTTTTGCAAAATTGAGCTTTAGGATGATAATGGGCTTTTTGGACAGATGGCACTGATAAATGTACTCATAAGCCGAAGCAATGCAATCCTGAATCGCTCTTGACTTTAAAAACCCATATTGGTTCTTATGGACACATCGAAGAATATGATCCTGTAACCTGTTTGCTAGAATCTTTGTGACGAATTTCAAACAAACATTAGTCAAAGAGATGGGTCTAAAATCGTTTACATCTTCAGGAGAGGCTTTCTTCGGTACAGGAGTTATGAGTGACCCATTAACACTCTCCAAACTGGTTTTTCCCTCATAGAACTCTAGTGCCAGCTTATAAAACTCATGTTTAATTAAGTGCCAACATTTTTTCAGAAATTTCCCATTAAAACCATCAGGTCCAGGGGCCTTATCCGCTGGCATGAATTTGATTATATTATCCATTTCCTCCACAGAAAAAGGTTTGGACAGATCCTCCAAACCATCCACTTTCTGAATTATTCTGCCCAGGTTAAGCTGCATCTCAATATCTTCCTTAGTTCCCATCCTTTCCTTATAGCAAGCCCACAGCATACCAGCCATCTCCTGGTGATCAGAGACTTCTCTTCCACTTTCATCTTTGAGAATAGGGATACAATTTTTCCTATACCTCTCAGTCGCCATTGCATGGAAAAATTTAGTATTATCCTCTCCCATCTTTATCCATCTGATTGTACAACGTTTCCTCCAATAATTACATTCAGCCAACAACAGGTCCTCCAACTGTAATTTTACCAACTTTCTGAAGTTGAATTCAGAAATGAACAGAGGCCTACGGTCCTCTAATTCATCCAGCAAAAATATGGCTTTATTGCAAAGTTGTATCAAGATTTTAAGGTTGGAGAGACCAGTTTTCCAACGCTTCAGATCATATCTTAAAGTTTTCAATTTATCCGCAATTACAGCTGCCGCAGATGATTTCCTAGAAGGTTTATCCCAAGACTGCCTGACACAATCTAGGAACCCTGGCATTTCTGTCCAGTAATTCTCAAACCTGAAAATTCTGGCCTTTGGGTGTCAATATTAACTACGCAAGGGACATGATCTGAGGCTGGCTTCGCAAGGGAAAAAACCAAAGTGTTAGGAAAATCAATGGTCCAGTTATTGCTTGTGAAGAACCAGTCCAATTGTTCCAGCAACGGGGAGTTTTGCATATTGGACCAAGTATATGATCTACCCTTTAGAGGGAGTTCAACTAAGCCCAGGTGAGTAATAATCTCATTAAACAGAAACATATCTTGTGCATTGCCTCCCGGCTTATTCCTATTGCTGACCGATCGAATAAAATTAAAGTCACCAATTAGTAGCCAATTTCTGTCTGGTTGTACATCAAGATTATAAAGCTAACTGACAAACTGTTCACGCTGGACACCATGACACGGCCCATATACAGTCACCAAGTTCCAGGTAGCGTTATTATGGACAGAGGTAAATTGTATAACAATGCCAAATCTCTGAATTTCAATCAAAGTTCCAAAGAAAATGGAGGAATTCCAGGCAACCAAAATACCACCCGAGGCCCCAACCGAGGGAGCATATGCAAAATTATCAAAGCGCTTAGGGCAAAACTTTCTAAGAAGACGATGATCAAAGAAATCACACTTTGTTTCTTGCAAGCACACGATTGCACATTCACTCTCCTCAATCTTTGCTCTAACTACCCGTTGCCTATCTTCAGAGTTAAGTCCTCTGACATTCCAACACAACACTCTCCATTTTCTATAATTCATGGCACACATTAAAACAAAGATAGAGAGTAGCAAGTGGGCACCACTGCATAGCAGAGTACCTGAAAGAGTGCAAATCCATTACACTGACCAACATGTAAATATTCCCATGACAACTGACACTAACTGACAACAAAAGCATCTCATGACAACTGACACCAACCACTGAAACTAAAACTGATAGTAAAACAAGCCAACAAAATAAGACACTACCAGACAAAAGACCATGATTAACTTCAACATTGACCTCACTTCTGAGAATTTCCAGCTGAAGGAGCCGCCATAAGCTTCTCCTTGGTCAACTTTGCTGGGTCAATACCCAACTGTATGCCCACTGCCTGCATGACATGCAGAGGTGTCTCAGGAACCAGCTCATCCTCCTTCTCACCTTCTTTGTCTACTGCCTCTGCATATTCTTCAGATTCTACAGGCTTGTCTCCTTTCTTTGATTGCTTGCGAGCTCTCTTTTTCGGTCTAGGTGTAGCAACCAGCACTGGCTGTGAGCGAAAACCATCAGTCTTAGAAGCCCTCCTTTCACTGCGACGAACTGCTGTGACTTCCATGGGAGGAGCCCTTCTGCGTCTCGTTTTCTTGATTGTCGAAACAACTAGTGAAGCAGAGAAAACCGGCGGCTGCAACACCTCCTGCTGCTGAGAATCCTGTTGTGAATCAAAGCTTAGGGCCCTGGCAACCGACCTACGTCTAGTTGGGGACACTCTCTGCTCCCTCCAAGAAATCTGAAAGCCAGAGACCTCATCAAAAGCTATCGACCAACATCTTTTTGACAAGATTATCGGTTCCAACTTTGTGAAATTAAGTGAAACCGGTATCTTCCTCGTAAGTAACTCTGGCATCATCGATTCGAACATGCGTGTCCAAATCATCTCTGGTGGTAGTACTGGTCCAAAGACTGGCTTGAAAATGAATTCAGTTTCCACAGGCATGATGTTATTCACCTGGACAATATTGTCCTTGAACAGAGGTACAAAAGGGACAATTGCACGCTCGTTGTTGCCGCTAATGACATGCACTTGTGTCTCTACCTGAAGATTCTGAGCTATCTGAACTTCGTTCACCTGCATCATGTGAACAAACGAGCTCTCCGATTTGAGCGAAGGGTCCAAAACTACAGATCCTTGAACCAAAAGTTCTTCTGGCAGAACCTATTGTGGCTGCTGCGCCTTCTGCAGGTCCTCTAGCTGCGCATTCCCCAGAGGCACTGCATCCCAGCCAATCTCTGGGTACTGAGGCATCACCATGTTGTTAGGATCTGGAAGTAAGCCACCCGGCAGAGGATGCGGGTTGCCATTCAGGGTCATCGGATCTTCATCCACTGGCATGATGTCAGCAAAATCCGCTGTGAGTATGTAACAAGTTGCTGTCCAGGATTGCCTAGCGCCACCAACTGAAGCATAATCTCCAAACACTACATCCCTTGGAACCAGCTGCGGTGAGGGGAACGAGGCATACACAAGGGTGCGAGCTTTAAGCGGGTCGTCCCTATGCCAGTGATGAAATTTACCGAAAACATCCATAGCATTAGATATGTCATAATCGTTCCTAAAATCAGGGTGAACTCGAAGCATCATGAGCCAACCCATGCGAAAACCATGGACGCCACGGTGATAATCTCCAGTCTCAACCCTAGCAAAGCGGACAAACTGATCCTCCTAGATCTCAAACGGCTCATGATTTATCAAAGAGTTGCATGCAGCAGGGCTACGCATACGAACCAATCCCAGTCCAAAAATCCAGGGCTGAATATCAACCACATCCCATCCCAGATTGGTAATCAGTTCACTAACCTGTTCACGTCAGAACTGATCCTCCTCTTGCGGTTGCTCTGGCAGCAGATGAGCAACACAAAAAGCTTCATGTCGGCGAAGAGGACGCACCACCGGGGTGTAGTAGGTTCGGGGAAGGCGGGTAGGTCTGCCGTCAATGATTTGCTGGCCTTGGGGAATCCACGGCGCGGGATCGATCTCGTACACCGCCATTGCGTCGGAATCGACCACAGCCACAGATGGCGGCGGTCTGCGGCTTGGCGGAGCAGGCGGTGTTGACGATGGAGCTTGCGTGGCTTGAGGAGATGAAACGGCAGGGGATTTGGGGGAGGCGTTGTCGTCAATAACTGTCCCTCCATTTTTAGGCATCCACTGTTTAGATTTTTTGGCAAGTTTGTTAAAGCAATTCCTTGCAATATGGCCGTAATGAAAGCAGTCTCTGCAGCGGATTTGATTCTTGCAGCTGATTTTAGTATGGCCCATAGACAGACAGCGGCCACAATCCCAAAACTGGGCTGCCATTTTTTCAATCATTTTGTCAAAATCCGGCCCACCAGCTGAGACCTTATCAAGCCCGTTAGCAGAGAAAACATGTTTGGCTTTATCTCCCCCGTCTAAATCCGCCGGTGGCGCCTAAATGAGAGGATCAGGGTTTCCTTTGTGCGCAGAGCTGGAAGCGATGACAGGAGAAGAAATCACCGGACCTGTAGGTAATAGCAACAATGTGCCAAACTGAATTTTCGGCTCAGTTGATGTCCAATGCATCTCTGGTGACTTCTCCGGCTGCGAGGCTGAGTATGGAGGCAATTTGGGATCACTATACCCCTGACAAGCCGAATAACAGATGGAGTCTGAGAACTTCAGATGTCTACTAGGGCCATTCTTCGATCTTATAATTGACCTTGGAGCTGGCTTTCGCAGTGCCTGCAAACCCCGCTGAACAAATCTTTTTGAAGGGTTAACTAAAGTTCACTGTTCCTGTTCTTCTCGCTGCCAATTTCGAAATTCTCTGGTCCAATTAGGGCCACCTCGATTCCAAAGGTGAAATTCACACTTAAACTGCTTGCAAGCAAACTTTTTAATGTTGTAAACATGGAAACCCACTTGTTTGCTGGAGACATTGAAAGAAAAGGTTCTATCACATAGGATAGAGACCTTCAGCCTTCTGCAATTACCCCCAATAACTGCCTCAAGAGCCAAACCCACGGACTCATCATCTAATCTGAAACTAGCTCTTGCAAATGACACAACCATGATGAAATACACAGAGTCTGTAGTAGGATGAACAACAACATAGAAATCCTTGCTGATCTCTTTCACAAAATGAATACCCGGTGAGAAATCCAAACCTAGAGAAGCATGCATTGACAGCGGAGTGTCCTTTCCAATCATCAGCCTAGATGCAGAACTGTCACAGGGTACAGCCACAGGATTTCCTGCCTGGTCTACTGACCCTTTCAAATGCAGCAAATCACGTTGCCCAGAGGGAGATACCATAGCAAGAATGTCCAGATCTGAGGGCTCCTGATCCTCCGACGTGGACTTAACGCAAGAAATGATCGTAACACTATGGTCAGGGAATTTTACCTCAGATCCGACATCGATGAATTCTCCAAGATCCATGAACCGAACAACGATCGCCGTTCCCTTTGCACTGATAAGCGCGATCCAATCCCTAGGAGTCCAGAGATGGAGAAATCCATCGTAGTTCTTCACGTGGCCACGGTCTAGATCCTTCGAGGTTGAGTATGTTACCTTCCAGATCCATGCAGGAGGTAACATGACTAGGAAAGGGGTTTAGGTGGTGGGGAAGAGGATGATCGGAAGGGAAAAGGCTTTGGGTGGCCGGAGATGTGAGATCGCCGGCGATTAGGTCAGGAGGGTGGAGGAGTCGGTGGAGTCGCCATCCACGACCATGCCTGTTTTTTCATGTGTTTTTTCGCAATTCGGTTTTTCCATTTTCATGTTTCCTTTTCTATTTTGATTTTTATTTTCTTTTCTAAAATATTCTAACAATAGATTTGTAACATTATATCGCCCATACAAATAGATATAAATCCGAACCTCTTCTGAGTTAAGGTATCATATATAAGGATCAGATCTCATATGCATGCTATTATGTGAGCTAATTCCAGATAAATTTGAAATTTTAACCAAGGGTATCTAAAACAGGAGGTATGAACTATTATTACCTCCTCAACATGCTTGTGGGTACATGGTTGATTTTTCCATTGACTTAGGATAAACTTTAAACTGCACACATATAAGCAATAGTTAGTAGCACGCAGGAGTGCAAGAAGACATATGTAGAACGCATCATATTTATTTTGGAAACTTAAGGCATGACACTTTTAATCTTTATATCCGCAGAAGTAGGACATCTCCAGAAGTTTGTACTCCTAAAAGGTTACGTAGTACTTAGCCAACATGCCTTGAGTGCAGCTCAAAATGGAGCAGTAAGATTATTATTGTTCGAAATTAAGATAAAGATACATCTAAGTGCCAATTAGATCTCTGAGCTCCAGCTACGCAACGAATCCATTTCAAGATGAATAAGAGCGGGTAAACCAAAAAAAAACATTTATCCATGCAGAGTCCGTACCTGAACCATCAGTACGCCCCAACCTCTCCCTAAACATGAACCGCTGAATCGCACTGCACAATGGTGAATAAAATGGGCACATCAGATCTGAGCGAGAAATTAAGCAATAGATGGATGGTGCGTGCGGGTACGAACCTAAAGCATGGTCGATTTCTAAGCAGCGACCCGTACTCCTCCCTTTGAGTGCCGAGGAAGACGGCGAGGTGGAGTGCAGCAACGGCACGAGCTTGATGACGGGGAGGCGAAGGGGGGGAGGACGTCGAGCAGGGGCAGGGCCAGCCGGCGGAGGACGCGGAGCAGGTGCAGGGTGGGCCGACGGAGGACGCGGAGCAGGTGCAGGGCCGGCCGGCGGAGGGCGTCGAGCAGGTCGGGGCGGGCCGGCGGAGGGCGCCGCTTAGCAGCGGCCTGTGCTGGTGCTTTCGCCGGAGCATGGGACGGGATTGAGGCGGCGGCGGTGGTGTGCGTGCGTGCGAGCTTGGGGGATCGGGGCTAGCTAGTTAGGGTTTCACAGCGGGATTGGGGATTGGATCGGTGTCGGCCGGGCGGGATCGAAATGTTAAGTCGTTAGGATTATCGTACCACCGACGCGTTGGTAGCAAGGTGCGCTGGGGGTACTTTTTGCATTTGGGGCCGGGGAGCCCAATGCTTAGCGCCGGCGCACGCTACCTTTTGTTTGCTCTGAAAGTGAAAAACACAATAAAAATAAAAATTCCAGCACCTAGTTTATTTCGGTTTTGTCCTGTTATTATGTCTTGTTCTTTACTTGCTATCAATGGTTACTTTCTGTAAGACTAGATCTTATTGGCAAGGTGGGTTTACGGAGGAAAAATAGAAATATTATAAGGAATACCGCTTGTCTGAAAAAGGGAAACACTTATCGGCACAAATAAATAAATTGAATAGTCTTGCTGAAAACTTTTGCTCTACATATGATGAATCCTGGTGCCTTAATGAATCAATTTGTTGTAGGAGGCATAAACACCTCCCTTTCCAATGTGATTATAATCCTTATATTACTGAATTTCTTGAGAGAATTTATCCTCCAAAATAGGAGACTAATGCCTCGCAGGAAATCGTGGAAGAAGAAATTGCTGAAACTGGAAGCTCATTGGTTCAAAAAGAGGAAGAGAGTGACAAACAAAAGGAGGAAAAATGGATTTACCCGTGCCTACCTTCTAATGAGAGTAACTCTTTGACTCTTACATTATTTGATTGCCCTCCATGCTTACCAAAGGAGGATGAATGTTATGTTTCTATGGATTCTCTTGAAATATCCCTTTTGGAGGATTGATGCTTGCTACACTTATGACCACGATTCCCCTATTAAACATCGTCCAAACTCAAAGAAACTAAAAGGAAACATGTTTAATAATGGGATTGGAAAGGTCATGACTTCTATTTTATTTTGATCATACTATTTTGGAGCTTACTAAAAATTATGTGTTTGTAGATCATGAAAATCATGTTTTATGTGATAGTTATATTGTTGAGTGTGTTCATGATGCTACTGGAAATTATTTTGAGAGAGGTAAATATGGTTATGAGAATTTTCATGTCACTAAAACACCTCTCTTTATGTTGAAAGTTTTGAAATTGCTTTTGCTTTATCTTCCTATGCTTATCACTGTGTTCTTCGTGGATTTATTTGTTTACAAGGTTGAAAGTGCATGGTTGCCCCCATGTGTGGTTTTGGTAATTAATGACAATCTCTATGGACTAATGTTTGTATTGAGCCCCATATAGGTTGTGTCCTTATGCGTTGCTTGATCTCCATTTGTTGGAGTCAAGGCTAAGGGAAAAAGATTATATGTTGATCAAGGCTAAGTGCGGGTTGATCAACACTTGAGTCCAAGTGAAGATATGCCGAAGAGTGCTTCCCCCATATTGGTGTATGGGGAGCAACATGTGAGTCTTTACCAAACGAAGCGCAATCAAGAAAGGTGGTTCGTCTTGAGGAGATGAAGATCGTCTTCAAGTGGATTATGTGCAAGGCAAAGGTATGATCTTGATAGGCTTTCTATTTTACTGGTCTCATGATGTTAGTTGAGAGACCGGGTTGTAGGATAGATAGCCGTATTATCAAGATGGGCTCTCGACCGAGTATCTTGATCGTATCGTTCGTGCAGAGCTCAAACCTTTGCATCCTTGCAATCATCTTTATTGGTTCTTATTTGGATCTTATCATGGTGTGCTCTTGGTGCTTTTCGTGCTCGTCATGACAAGACCAAGTTCATCAAAAACGGATTTCATATGCACATCTTGTTGCGTTTTTTATGTTGGAGGTTTTTCCGGCGTGTCCTTTTTAGAGAGGTCAAACTCTCTCCTTGTGACCTCCTCCTCACATGATGTACAATTATGTTTCTCTGTATGATCTTGTAGAGCTTTTCGTTGCGAGTCCAACGAGACCAAGATCATCGAAAACGGAGTCCGGACGTGAAAGATATGTCCGTTTTTGTTTGACTGTTTCTGCACTTTTTCTCTGGGCCGGAGGTTCCGGTCCTTAGGCCGGAAATTCTGGCCCTCCGGATATTTCCGCCAAAAGTTCCGGCCCAAAGTTCCGGACTATGTCCAGAGAGCTTCCCAGGGCGTCCGGAAATTCCGGGGTAAACCTTGGAAGTTCCGGCCCGCGTAGGAAAAACTCCACATAACAGTTGGATTTGGTGGGGACCTATTTAAGGGGTCTTCTTCCCCAATGGTTACCAAGTTTTGGAGCTTCTCTCACTCCTCCATTGTTGACCTCCAAAGTTTTGATTTCTCTCAATCCCTCCAATGATTCTTTCCCATATTTAGGGATTCAAGAGAGGAGATCTAGATCTACAACTCTACCAATCACTTTCTCCTCTTTGTGAGGGGAACCCTTTGGATCTAGATCTTTGGATTCATTTGTTGAGTTCTTTGTTGTTCTTCGTCTCTTATTTCCCCATAAGCATTTGTTGCTTTGTTGGAAGTTGAGAGTGAAAGATTTGAGCACTTGTGCTCTTGTCATTGCATTTGGTGCATCGGTTTGTGCTCCTCACGGTGATACGTGGGATTGAAGTTCAAGAAGCTTATTACTCTTGAGTGCATTGTGTTCCCAAGAGCTTGTGCCTCTTGGGTGCATTGTGTAACCTAGACGGTTGGTGGTGTCACGAAGACTTCGAGTTGTGAAGCTTCGGGTAAAGTTTGGGAGCCCCCGATTGAGTTGTGGGTGTGTGCCCCAAGATCATTGTAAAGGCTCCGGATTCCGCCTTGAAAGATTCCGATAGTGCAAGGTGAACCTAACCCTTGGGGTGAGGTTAATCGGAGAATAGGGTGAGGCCTTTTGTGGCGTCTTGAGTAGGCCTTTTGTGGCGAGCTCGCACCCCTCCAACGAGACGTACTCCCTTAACAAGGAGTAACTCGGGAATACATCCTCGTCTCCGCGTACCTCGGTTATTTCTATACCCGAGCTCTTTACTTATGCACTTTACATTGTGATAGCCTTCATGATTCAAATTATATGTTGCTATCACCTAGTTATTATCTTGCTTAGCATATGTTGTTGGTGCACATAGGTGAACCTAGTATATTAGGTTTTGTTGGCTTGTTAATTTAAACACCTAGTTTTATTCCGCAATTATCAAGCCATAAATCGTAAAAAGTTTAAATCGCCTATTCACCCCCCCTCTAGGCGACATCGTTTGCCCTTTCAAAGGTTCCTATACATAGTAAGCGGGTTAGACTTAAATGTGTTTCATATTTGCTTCTTGATGCTCCCTTTGTGTTTCAACTCTTATTCTTATGAGAGCATCATTAAAATTATCAAGCCTAGCTAAAAGGCGCTAAAGACTAATTGGTGAGTTTGCTGTCCAGAAACAGATTTCTGTTCTTCACTGTTCGAAAATACAAAAGATCACAGAACATCATCTGTGGCTGAAATTTTTTCACAGCAAGCATCGAGGTTTTTTCTACCTTTATCTAGTTTTAAGTTTTCTGATTTGAGGTCCATAAGTGCCCCGAAACAATTCATCTTTATAGTCTATTCTGTTTTTGACAGATTCTGTCCTTAGTTTTGCATTGCTTCTTTCACGGGCAAAGTGAAGCTTTTTCAAAGCTAGAGTTTTACTTAGACCTTTGTGAAAGTAGCTAATGGTTTTAAAAAATAAGTTCATGATATGTGCTTTGGAACTGAAGGAAGATATATTTTTTGTGGACTAACCCCTCTAATGAAGTTGCTATAAGTTTTGCGTGAAGAAAGTTTTCAAGTATCCAAGTGCGAGGTGATTAAGGAAGATTAAGAAGGAATAAAAGCCTAACCTTGGGGAGGCTCCCCATGGACCCTCCTATGAAATATTCAAGAAGTTACAAGCGTCTAAGCTTGGGGATGCCCAAGGCATCCCCTTCTTTATCAACAATCATCGGTTTCTCTCACGGTACTATATTTTTATTCCTTTACACATTATGTGCTGTTCTTGGAGCGTCAGTTTGTTTTTTACTTTCAGTTTGTTTGTGTTTTGTTCTCTGTTCTTTTTGCAATAATTCGGATCCATGCATGCTTGTTTGGGAGAGAGACACGCTCCGCTTTTTCATTATACACTCTTGTTCTTCAATTACATGTGATGAGTGTTTAGCCTTTGTTATTTTTTCTTTTAGTTCTTGTTTTCAAGCATCTCCTGTTTAGAGCTGTTGGCTTTTGTAGTTAGGAAGTTTTTCTCTTGTTGCTTCACCCTTTTTGTTTTGTTTCAAATAAGTTGATTGGTGTTTGGTTAAGTGGAAATTATCATGTAGGAAGTGTAAAAAGTGCTGCTTAATCTTGTATACCGTTGTCTTGAATATTTGATACTTGTCAATTATTTAGAGATATGAAGTAGATTAATGCTTAAACTTGTGGATCATCTAGTAAGAATGGATAAGTAAAGAACTACCGCAAGGCTTTAAAATTGTGGTGCTTGTCCTGCTTGGTAGCTCTCAAAGTCTAGACATTCTTTTTGCAAAGAGTTGGTTTGGCTAACAAGGTAGACGGTGTGAAGTCCAGTGGTTATGCATGATGTATATATGTAGTCATTCATTGAACCAAGTTGATGTTATGTGTTTGCTTGATATCCTGCTAAGCCCAAAAAATCCGTACTGAGAGGGAATACTTCTCGTGCATCCAACTCCCTGAGCCAAATAACTTTGCCATTTGTGTCCACCATACCTACCTACATGTGGTATTTCCCTGCCACTCCAAGTAAAAATTTTCATGTGCTATCTTTAAAGTGTTCAAAATTCTCCTTTTTGTACCCCTGTTTTTAAGCTCATGAGGAAGCTGTAGGAAGCTAGATATAACCTGTGACAAGCAAGGTCATTTCCTCCCTTTCACCCGGTGTTGATGGTTCACGTCCTCACTTGAATTTATCCGAGAGCGGCTTAAAAAAAATATAAATATAACTCACCATTATCCTCTGCACAATGAAAATCTGAGAAATCAGCTCAACATTGGTTAGTGGTGAAACCAAGGAGAAAGAGGAACATACTCGTTCCTCTAAAACCAGCCGCTCTCACAAGTCTAAAAGCCTTGCTTGAAATGGGGGACTAACTAGTTTCTTTGCTGTGAAGTCGTTGACGAAAGCATGCATGTCTCAAAATTGTTTTACTTCTATCAAAAAAATAAAAAAATAAAAAGCTCTAGCACATGATTAATCCCTGCTTCCCTCTGCGAAGGGCCTTTCTTTTACTTTTATGTTGAGTCAGTCTTCCTCTTCCTTCTTAACCCCCTCAAGCAATCACTTGGTATCAACTTTGGTTCATGTTTTACTTCATGTTATCTTTGTGTCTAACTATGAAAACTTTGTATTGACTTTATCTTGAGATAAACAAGTTGCAAGTTGAAGCTCTTTGCTGAAAACTTAAATCTTCCTTTGTGTTGGCCAAACTCATTTGTTGAATTAATATTGCTTTGTGAGATATCAATCATTGTCAAGTGTTATGCTTTTAAATCTCCAAAGTACTCTTTTCTAGTAAATTCTTGCTTAGATGTTACACCTGATTAATCATTGTTTGTTTCATTCAATGAACCTTTGTTTTGGATCGTCAATGCATTCAGTTCATATGCTTTACATGATTATATGATCAAGACTGTGATTGGTAATATGTCACTTCAAAAATTATTTTGTTATTACTTACCTACTCGAGGACGAGCAGGAGTTAAGCTTGGGGATGCTGATACGTCTCCGACGTATCTATAATTTTTGATGTTCCATGCTTGATTATATATATATATCATTTTGGCATGATTTATGGAACTAACGTATTAACAAGATGCCCAGTGCCAATTCCTGTTTTCTGCTGTCTTTTTGTTTCAGAAAACTTGTTCTGGGAAGTTTCTCGGATTGCGCTGAAATTTAAGGGAATTATTTCCAATATGAAACGAAGACGGAGCCAGAAGGATGCCTGCAGGGGGCCCCACAGGCCCCAGACGCCAGCCAGGCGCGCCACCCCCCTTGGCCGCGCCTAGGTCCCACCTAGACAGGTGGTCCACCTCCTCGAGTCGCCCTTTCGCCTATAAATTTCCCCCGACGCAAAACCCTAGATACCCGATCATATTTTCCAGAAGACATCCGAGGCCACCGCCATCTGAAGCCCTAGTTCGGGAGGGTTCTGCAGCTCTTCCCGGCACCCTGTCGGAGAGGGGAATCGACACCGGAGGCATCTACACCACCATGCCTGCCTCCGGAGTGATGCGTGAGTAGTCCACCACGGGACTACGGGTCCATAGCAGTAGCTAGATGGTTGTCTCTCCTCCTTGTACTCAATTGTTTAGATCTTGTGAGCTGCCTATCATGATCAAGATCATATTATTTGTAATTGCTACATGATTGTGTTTGCATGGATCCGATGAATTGTGGACGTCATTACTTTTGTTCATCTTTGTGTTTTGTTCTATCTATGATCTTGCATGCTCTCCGATGCTAGTGGATGCTTTGGCCAAGTAATTATTAGTATTGTATGAGGGAGTAATTATGCTAGATAGTGGGTTCATGCCTCTCTTTGTCTGAGTTCGGTGACAAGAACGGTTAAGGCTAGAGATGTGATGTTGCCACTAGGGAGAAAACAGCGGTGTGATTTCCTAGTGTTATTTACATTGCTTACATTATGCATTTTGCTTATTGTAATGATCTGTTGCTTGCAACTTAATACTTTTGGGTGACATGCTGGATAGCGATCCCGGGGTGGATTATTAGTCCTAGATGCAGTTGGATAACGGTCTATGTATTTTGACGTAATGACTATATTAGATGAAACGGTGAACTATATTGTTTTATGATAGCATTGCTATGCGCCCACAATTCTGTCAATTGCCGTGCTGTAATTTGTTTACCCATCATGTATACCTTTTGGAGAGACACCTCTAGTGAACTGTGGACCCCGGTCCTATTTTCCTACATTGTTTACAACCGTTTTAATAGCTTTTCATCATCATTTACTTGCTGGTCATATTTCACTCTATTCATATTTTACACTTGCACATTTAATTCTTTGTGTTCGGCAAGCCGGAGAGATTGACAACCTCTCTGTTTTCGGTGGGGCAAAGTAATTGTTTGCGATTGTGTGCAGGTCCGCGTTGATCTACAAGCGCCAGAGTAGATTGACACCTCGCTAAGCCTCCTTGATGTCTACACACTCTTCTATTCTTGTAGACAGTGTTGGGCCTCCAAGAGCAGAGGTTTGTAGAACAGCAGCAAGTTTCCCTTAATTGAATCACCCAAGGTTTATCGAACTCAGGGAGGTAGAGGTCAAAGGTATCCCTCTCAAGCAACCCTGCAATCACAATACAAAAACTCTCTTGTGTCCCCAACACACCCAATACACTTGTCAGATGTATAGGTGCACTAGTTCGGCGAAGAGATAGTGAAATACAAGTAATATGGATGATTATAAGTAGTAATTGCAATCTGAAATAAAAATGGCAGCAAGCAAACATGTAGCAGAACTTGTTGTAAACGGTGTTTCAATGCTTAGAAACAAGGCCTAGGGATCATACTTTCACCAGTGGTCACTCTCAACAATGCAATCATAATTGAATATAAATATAAGCACTTTAATATACTACTCCGAAGTATTCTCCGGCTGGATAACGAACACTAATTCATTGTGTAGGAATGCAAAAGCACGCCTCAAACATATATTCCCAAGTACTAATGAATACCCCACACTGGACCATGAGCATTCATAGGAGGTACTAACACACCACAATTTCATAGAGACATCCAACTCAAATAATAAATCAGTGAACAAGTATCTTGTGAAATATAGCCTAAAGACCCACACGGTGCACACACTGTCACCTTTACACACGTGGGACAAGGAGTCTCCGGAGATCACATAAATAAAGCCCACTTGAGTAACATAACAACATCTAGATTGCAAAGCTCATGATCACATATAGATCACATCATGGGAGAGAGAGATATAGACCACATGGCTACCGGTACGGCCCTCGGTCCCGAGGGAGAACTACTCCCTCCTCATCATGGGAGTCAGCAACGGCGATGAAGATGGTGGTGGAGTCGATGGAGATGGCTCCGGGGGCACTTCCCCGTCCCGGCAGGGTGCCGGAACAGAGACTTTTGTCCCCCGAAACTTGTCGGCGATGGCGGCGGCGCTGCAGATGTTTCTTTGGAATATGACGGGTCCGTCTAGGTTTTATGCGTCGGGGGCAATATATAGGCGAAAGGGCGGCGTCGGAGGGCTCCCGTGGGCCCCATACCACCTGGTGGCGCGGCAGGCATGGGTCCCGCGCCACCCTATGGTGTGGCCGGCCCACGGCCCTCCAGGTCCTCTCCTTCGGGCTCCGTGTAGTCCATTGAATTATAAGACTGCTGCTTTTTGTCCCGTCCAATTCCGAGAATATTTCCTTAAGTACTTTTCTGAAACGGGAAAACAGCAGAAAACAGGAACTGGCACTGTGGCATCTTGTTAATAGGTTAGTTCCAGAAAATGCATAAAAATGCTATAAGATGTAAACAAAACATATAGAAAATGGTATGAAAACAAGCATGGATCATAAGAAATTATAGATACGTTGGAGACGTATCAGCGTCCCCAAGCTTAGTTCTACTCGTACTCGAGTAGGTAGAACGATAACAAATAATTTCTTAGGAGACATGCTAACTCACAATCTAGATCAACATAGCAATGCAAAGCACATGATGTGAATAAGGTGATCCAAAACAATTGTCTATAGTTCACATTAAGCAAACAATGATTAACAAATGCTAGCTAAAAGAAGCTAGAACTTTTCATGAATCAGCGTGTTGGAGACAAGGAACCATACATAAGGTTTAGAAAAAAGGATAGTAAATTGTGTCTCCAATGTAAAATGTCAATCAGTCTTCAAAGCATCAAATTCAGTCAATAATAGAAATAGCCAAGATCAAGTCAAGTGTCCTTTATCCATCCACTTAACTTATCAACTGTTATGTAGTCCACTCAACTAATACAAGCAAGAAGAAGGATTGGCACCATGAGGTTATGGCAAAGAGAATAATAATGGGGGTTTGGAAGGCCAAAAAGAAAGGCTCAAACAGTGGAAGAGGTAACCACAAGACAAGAGGAAGTCCCGTAGTAGACACTGAATGAGGAGTAACGGATGCACATAGAGCTATATGAATGGAAGCTCTCCAATGGAACTAGTGGGGGTGCATCCAACTTGCTTGCTCATGAAGACCTAGAGCTCACTTGAGGAGGCTCATCGTTGGAATATACAAGCCAAGTTCTATAACGTTTGGTCCCATCATAGTTATAGTAATGAAGCATGAAAACTCACTACAATGATGTAGGTGCTACTAGCACAAGTGTGGAATAAAAGGATAGTAGTGTTGCCCCCTCTCTCATTTTATATTCTTTTTCTCTTTTTTTTTTGCTTTTTGCTTTTTGAGGCCTTTGTGGCTCTTTTATATTTTTCTCTCATTGGTCTCTTTTGGACTCTTTTGATTGGCCACTTTGGACTCTTTTCAATATGCTCATAGGTAGAGGCAACACTCTATTTTACAAGATGATCATCACACTTTTTGGTGTACTCAAAACTCAAAGACTAATACATGGTGTATGGTGGATATGCAAGACCGAGTGTAGTGTGGAAAAGATGTAACACATGTGGAAAACCACGCATCACACTAACTCAAATGGTCAAGCAATACTATATGGCAATGAAGTAAAAATGACATAAAGTCATGTAATGTAAATGATGG
Organism: Puccinellia tenuiflora; assembly: GCA_012064385.1. Taxonomy (NCBI): domain Eukaryota; kingdom Viridiplantae; phylum Streptophyta; class Magnoliopsida; order Poales; family Poaceae; genus Puccinellia; species Puccinellia tenuiflora. Next base: position 58,975 of record QRDG01001202.1, read on the forward strand.
ATGTTGCATGGCAATGTATCTCGAAACAGCTATGGAAATGCTGTGATAGGTAGATATGGTGGCTGTTTTGAGGAAGATAGTTGGCTTATGTGTAGGAGAACAAGATGAAGATCTCCCACGGGGTTGGATGTACTTGCGAAGTATGCACCAATCTCAATGTGAAAAAGGGCAATGCAAAGCACCGAAGAGGCTAACAAAATATGGAGTTGGAAGTGCCAAAAACCAAAAACTCACATAGCATGTCGTATATTGCAAACAACTAACAGTATCAAAGTTTTACAAATGGTTAGAGACACCCCGAGAGGGATCGTGGCAGCGACACAAGTGCCCCGTTGGCTTCCCCGACTGTTGCAGTAACTATACCATTAGAAACTTCTTTTCAACTAAGAGGAAATCACGACACTAAAGCACTATTGACTTAAGTTGTTTTTAGTTCAGAAAAGTACGGCTCCACGCTCTACTAACACATCTTCACTAATCAGCTCTTAACAACATTAACCAACATATTTTAACCATTAGTTATTTTAATACCTCAAAACAATTGAAGAGGAGCAAGTTATCTACACAAAGGTCTACAAGACTATGCAGCTTTTCTCTATTTCATACCACTATCATAAGCATAGCATTTTCCAATCTAACACATCAACCAAGCAACTAAAACAACTGTCTAACAAATAAGAGTGAAATATAAGAGAGCTTAACACAAAGAACTAGCAGCTCTAAACAAGATAACATGCTAAAAGCGAGAGCTTACTAGAAAACAAACAGTAGCTAAGAATACTCAACAAATATAAGCGAAGCATAAGAGTATTCATATGAAAAAGCGGAGCGTGTCTCTCTCCCACCCAAGAATGCTAGGATCCAACTTATTAAGCAAACTAAAACACACACTCAAAATAAAAACAGACGCTCCAAGCAAAATACATAAGATGTAGCGGAATAAAAATATAGTATCACTAGAGATGACCTGATAGTTGTGTCGATGAAGAAGGGGATGTCTTGGGCATCCCCAAGCTTAGATGCTTGAGTCTTCTTGAATTTGCTGGGGATGACCCTCCGGGGAATCCCCAAGCTTAGGCTTTTCACTCTTCTTGATCTCATCATATCGTCCCTTTTGCTTACTTGAAAACTTCCACCACATCAAACTCAAAGTAATTCTCATTAGAGTGTTAGTGCATAAACCAAAAATTCACAAGTTCTACTGTGACACAAGCACATCTTAATGCATTATAACATTAGCTACAGCCACTGATGCTCAAAGAATCAAAAAGATCCAAATAAACATCGCAAAAGAAGCAATGCACAATAAAAGGTAGAATCTGTCAAAATCTGAACAGTCTGTAAAGACGAATTTTTTCGAGGCACTAGAGTTGCTCAAATCGAAAATCACTGAACTGGAAAACGTTTCATAAATATATGAAGATTCAGCACACAAAATCTCAAAGCATTTCGTCGCTTCTGAAATAAATGACAAATTTAACGGTGACAGACAGAAATCTGTTTCCTGTGCAGAAATCCAAATATAGCAAAAACTTTCTACTAGGGACCTTACTTGGCACAACATTGCAAGAAAATAAAGATACAAAGAAGTTGCTACAGAAGTAAACAAACTTCTTGACTCGAATAAAAGAAAAGATACTTAAAATAAAATGATGGGTTGTCTCCCATAAGCACTTTTCTTTAAAGCCTTTTAGCTAGGCATGGTAATTTTGATGATGCTCACATAAAAATGAGAGTTGGAGCACAATAAGGGAGCATCAAGAAGCAACTATAAAACTCATTTAAATCTAACCCACTTCCTATGCATTGGAATCTTGTAAGTAAATAAATCCGTGAAGCATAAATTGACTAGCATAGGAAGACAAAATAGGTGCAACTTCAAAAATTTCAACAAAAGAAGAGGAAATTCAATGTTATTGTGATATATGAAGCCATGTCTCCCTTTTTCATAAAAACTTTCAGTAGCATCATTGATAAAATCCACAATATAACCATCACATGTAAAATTCTTATCATGATCCATATGCATAAAAGTGTCATCATTTTCCACATAAACAAAGTTCTTCTCATGAATAACAACTGGAGCAGGATCATCATAAAGAACTTGAACATGATAAACAGGTTGTATATTAAAGGGATGGTTTTGGGTGATCCCTCCATAATTATGACAAGTTTCATGAGGATGATTGTAATTATAACCCATGTCATAATATTCTTTATAATAATTATCAAAAACTGGGGGCATAGTATCATCATAAGGAATAGAATATTTATCTTCCAAAGTGTGTTCATCTGTAAACATATCATCATTTTTACTAGAAGGAGATGTATCAAACATGTAATCATTAGTAGCAAAAGGATTTTCAAACACCTCATCCCCAAGCTTAGAGCTTATCATATCATTAGCAAAAATGATTTCCAAAGAACTAATACTAATTTTTTTGTTGTTTTCCATTAAGCCTAACTAGTAAAATTAAAAACAAGAAACAAAAAGATATAATTGCAGAATCTAAAGGAAATAACTTCGAGCACTAACACAATAGGAACAGTACTAGAAAATAGCTTAGTAGCCAGATGATGTGAGTACCTTTTACCTTACTTCCCCGGCAACGGCGCCAGAAAATAGCTTGATGTCTACACACGCTTCTATTATTGTAGACAGTGTTGGGCCTCCAAGAGCAGAGGTTTGTAGAACAGCAGCAAGTTTCCCTTAAGTGAATCACCCAAGGTTTATCGAACTCAGGGAGGTAGAGGTCAAAGGTATCCCTCTCAAGCAACCCTGCAATCACAATACAAAAACTCTCTTGTGTCCCCAACACACCCAATACACTTGTCAGATGTATAGGTGCACTAGTTCGGCAAAGAGATAGTGAAATACAAGTAATATGGATGATTATAAGTAGTAATTGCAATCTGAAATAAAAATGGCAGCAAGCAAACATGTAGCAGAACTTGTTGTAAACGGTGTTTCAATGCTTAGAAACAAGGCCTAGGGATCATACTTTCACCAGTGGTCACTCTCAACAATGCAATCATAATTGAATATAAATATAAGTACTTTAATATACTACTCCGAAGTATTCTCCGGCTGGATAACGAACACTAATTCATTGTGTAGGAATGCAAAAGCACGCCTCAAACATATATTCCCAAGTACTAATGAATACCCCACACTGGACCATGAGCATTCATAGGAGGTACTAACACACCACAATTTCATAGAGACATCCAACTCAAATAATAAATCAGTGAACAAGTATCTTGTGAAATATAGCCTAAAGACCCACACGGTGCACACACTGTCACCTTTACACACGTGGGACAAGGAGTCTCCGGAGATCACATAAATAAAGCCCACTTGAGTAACATAACAACATCTAGATTGCAAAGCTCATGATCACATATAGATCACATCATGGGAGAGAGAGATATAGACCACATGGCTACCGGTACGGCCCTCAGCCCCGAGGGAGAACTACTCCCTCCTCATCATGGGAGTCAGCAACGGCGATGAAGATGGTGGTGGAGTCGATGGAGATGGCTCCGGGGGCACTTCCCCATCCCGGTAGGGTGCCGGAACAAAGACTTCTGTCCCCCGAAACTTGTCAGCGATGGCGGCGGCGCTGTAGATGTTTCTTTGGAATATGACGGGTCCGTCTAGGTTTTATGCGTCGGGGGCAATATATAGGCGAAAGGGCGGCGTCGGAGGGCTCCTGTGGGCCCCACACCACCTGGTGGCGCGGCAGGCATGGGTCCCGCGCCACCCTATGGTGTGGCCGGCACACGGCCCTCCAGGTCCTCTCCTTCGGGCTCCGTGTAGTCCATTGAATTATAAGACTGCTGCTTTTTGTCCCGTCCAATTCCGAGAATATTTCCTTAAGTACTTTTCTGAAACGGGAAAACAGCAGAAAACAGGAACTGGCACTGTGGCATCTTGTTAATAGGTTAGTTCCAGAAAATGCATAAAAATGCTATAAGATGTAAACAAAACATGTAGCAAATGGTATGAAAACAAGCATGGATCATAAGAAATTATAGATACGTTGGAGACGTATCACTCCTCCAAGTCATACTGGATTTGACAGCCTTGGTTTTGTAATCAAGGGAAAACTGCCGCTTTGCTGCATCATACCTTCCTCTTGGGGCCTCCCAGCGAACGTGTGATCCACGCCATCAAGCCTGTTTTCTGGCGCCGTTGCCGGGGACTTGGAAGCTTCAGCTAGGGGAGTTTCACACAACATTTCACTTTACTTTGTTATTGTATTGCCTAGTATATTTTTTGTTAGTCTTGTTTTACCTTTTGTTTGCTCTGAAAGTGAAAAACACAAAAAAATTAAAAATTCCAGCACCTAGTTTATTTCGGTTTTGTCCTGTTATTATGTCTTGTTCTTTACTTGCTATCAATGGTTACTTTCTGTAAGACTAGATCTTATTGGCAAGGTGGGTTTACGGAGGAAAAACAGAAATATTATAAGGAATACCGCTTGTCTGAAAAAGGGAAACACTTATCGGCACAAATAAATTGAATAGTCTTGCTGAAAACTTTTGCTCTACATATGATGAATCCTGGTGCCTTAATGAATCAATTTGCTGTAGGAGGCATAAACACCTCCCTTTCCAATGTGATTATAATCCTTATATTACTGAATTTCTTGAGAGAATTTATCCTCCAAAAGAAGAGACTAATGCCTCGCAGGAAATCGTGGAAGAAGAAATTGCTGAAATTGGAAGCTCATTGGTTGAAAAAGAGGAAGAGAGTGACAAACAAAAGGAGGAAAAATGGATTTACCCATGCATACCTTCTAATGAGAGTAACTCTTTAACTCTTACATTATTTGATTGCCCTCCATGCTTACCAAAGGAGGATGAATGTTATGTTCCTATGGATTCTCTTGAAATATCACTTTTGGAGGAAATTGATGCTTGCTACACTTATGACCACGATTCCCCTATTAAACATCACCCAAACTCAAAGAAACCAAAAGGAAACATGTTTAATAATGGGATTGGAAAGGTCATGACTTCTGTTTATTTTGATCATACTATTTTGGAGCTTACTAAAACTTATGTGTTTGTAGATCATGAAAATCATGTTTTATGTGATAGTTATATTGTTGACTTTGTTCATGATGCTACTGGAAATTATTTTGAGAGAGGTAAATATGGTTATGAAAATTTTCATGTCAGTAAAACACCTCTCTTTATGTTGAAAGTTTTGAAATTGATCTTGATTTATCTTCCTATGCTTATCACTATGTTCTTCGTGGATTTATTTGTTTACAAGGTTCCTATGCATAGGAAGCGGGTTAGACTTAAATGTGTTTCATATTTTCTTCTTGATGCTCCCTTTGTGTTTCAACTCTTATTCTTATGAGAGCATCATTAAAATTAGCAAGCCTAGCTAAAAGGCGTTAAAGAAAATCGTTTATGGGAGGCAACCCATTTTATTTTTACCTACTTTTTTTCTTTGAGTTTTGGGTGATGTTACTTCTGTAACAACTCCCTTGTATCTTTTTGTTTTGGTTTTTTGGTGCCAAGAATAGCCTCTAAAGAGAGGAAGACTAATTGGTGAGTTTGCTGTCCAGAAACAAATTTCTGTTCTTCACTGTTCGAAAGTCCAAAAAATCACAGAATGTCATCTGTGGCTGAAATTTTTTGGCAGCAAGCACCAGGGTTTTGTTTACCTTTCTATAGTTTTAAGTTTTGTTATTTGAGGCCCATAAGTGCCCCGAAAAAAATCATCTTTACAGTTTGTTCTGTTTTTGACAGATTCTGTCCTTAGTTTTGCATTGCTTCTTTCACGGACAAAGTGAAGCTTTTTCAAAGCTAGAGTTTTACTTAGAACTTTGTGACAGTAGCTAATGGTTAATAAAAAATAAGTTCATGATATGTGCTTTGGAACTGAAGGAAGATATTGTTTTTGTGAACTAATCCCTGTAATGAATTTGCTATAAGTTTTGCGTGAAGGAAGTTTTCAAGTATCCAAGTGCGAGGTGATGAAGGAAAATCATGAAGTAATAAAAGACTAAGCTTGGTGAGTCTCCCCATGGACACTCCTCTGAAATATTCAAGAAATTACAAGCGTATAAGTTTGGGGATGCCCAAGGCATCACCTTCTTCATCAATAATCATCAGTTTCTCTCATGCTACTATATTTTTATTCTTTTACACATTATATGTTGTTCTTGGAGCGTCAGTTTGTTTTTACTTTCAGTTTGTTTGTGTTTTATTCTCTGGTCTTTGCAATAATTTGGATCCATGCATGTTTGTTTTGGTTTTTGGTGCCAAGAATAGCCTCTAAAGAGAGGAAGACTAATTGGTGAGTTTGCTGTTTAGAAAAATATGGACCGGGGGCCAAAGATTCACTAGTAGTGTCTCTGCATAAGATAAAATACTCATATGATGGGTAAACGAATTACATCAAGACAATTGATAAGATTATCACGCAAACTTAATCTATCCAAATCAAAAAGTTCATTGTAATATTCATGTAGACATGACGACAAATAACAAAGACCGTCATCCAACAACTTTTTTGTCTAAAAAGTCCACCTAGGGATCGCTATCCAGTCTGTCACCCGTCGGTATTAAGTTGCAAGTAACAGACAATTACATTAAGTAGCACCAGATAATTGTAATATTTATAATCATGTAGACATAAACACCGCTGTTTTACCCCTAATAGCAACATCACACCCTCGTACTTAGATGTTTTTGTCACTCGTGCCCAAGCATAAGAGAGGGCATTAACCTACCATCTAGCATAAATACTATTTGTTGGAGATACAAATAATCACTTGACCAAAGTAACTTCGCAAATCGGAGAACATGCAAGAACATAAATTAACATATAAGAACCATGCACACATCATAACTTAATAATCCATCGGATCACAGCAAACACATCATATATCATTAGAATAATCGATCTTAATCATTTAGCCAGTTCACAAAATCATAAATATGGAGACATAGTCCAAAGTGTCACAAATAGGCTATTACCGGCATGTCATTTTTGGCATTACTGACGAGAACGTCCCACGCCGGTAAAGTCACGCCAGTGGTATTTGTGATTACCGGCACCACGCCGGTAATACCGGCTTGATACTGGCCTCAGCGCCGGCCCTGAGATTTTCGGGGCCCTGACCAAAACTGAAACGTGTGGTCCTTATTATGGACAACATAAAAATAATAACGAAAATACATATAAAAGATATTCTTGCGATCGGGGCCTCGACAATTGAAATTGAAGAACTGACAATCGACATTAAAATGAATTTAGGAGAGAATTTAGAGAATAGAGATCGTCAGATCGCGCTCGCGGGTCACACACAACAACAAAATTAGTGTAAAGTATTTACCGGCCTTGACGACCTGGGGAATTGGGGAACTAGCGAACTGTAGCGACGACGACCTGGAACCGATCTGCAGACTATAAATGCTGTGCAATTCGCCTCGACGGAAACGAACCAGACGAACAGGCGGAACCGAGCGAGACGAACAGACGGAAACGAAATAGGCGGAGCTAGTGAATCGTTGTGATCTAAATGAGATAGACGGAAAGAAGCAGGCTGGGTGTTGTGCGATGTGTTAACGGGCCACGTGACCACGTGTCTAAAGCTGGCCCATTTTTTTTTTTTCTTTTTCTGATTTTCTCCTGCTGGGCGTTGGCAGTATAATACGTATAATACTAGTAGTACAACGCTGGGCATTGATAGTATAATACGTATAATACTAGTAGTACAACATAGTTGGAGTGGGCCCCTGGACTTTGGGCCCCGGATCGGTCGCCCCCTCGCCACCCCTCAGGGCCGGCCCTGACTGGCCTATCCCAAACTACACGCCGGTGATAAGAATTAGTGGATTTAAAAATAACAATACGCCGCGTATACATCGCCACCGTGGTCGGGAAGCGCCGCCGTCGAGCTAGTCCATCGCCATGCACCGCTGACGTCGTCGCCATGTGCCGCTGCCGTCGACGTAGTGCGTCGCTGCCATCGACGCCGGCGAGCTCCTGGTCGTCGACTCCGGCGCTCCTAGTCATCGATGCTGCTCTGGCGTTGACGCTGGTGAGCTCCAGGTCGTCGACTCCGGCGCGCTCCTAGTCGTCGACACGGGGCGAGCTGCAGGAACTTGACCAGCGGCCGTGCGAGGCTGGGGGCGCAGGCGCCGGTGTGCTCGTGCGTTGCTCAGGAGAGGCGAGAGGATGTGAAGTTCCTCGGCTCCCAGCATGGACGGCGGCGGGCTTTGGCCTGGCTTGACTTAGAAAAATTAGTGCAGCACGTGGGAGGATGGTACAGAAATCAACCGAGCTTGACTTGGAAAACGTGTGGACATGTGGTCCTTTGGCCTGGAACGCACCCGACCCAATGACACATGGGTCCTACGTTTTGGGAACAAAAGAATAGGTGATGTATGCCACAACAGCAAGCCATGTGAGCTACTCCCATCCAACGGCTACGGATGAATCTTTAGTCCACGTCAACGAAGATACGGTTGATTCCGTTTGAACAAGGAAACGCGGGGCGAAACTTTGGATGCGGACTTGCCGCGCGCGCTGCATTCAATGGTCAAACTAGATTTTCACTGGCGTGTCTGTACAACTGCACGCCGGTAATAAGATGGACCAGATTGGAATAAATTAGTCTAGATACCACTGGCGTGTCGTTTATATCGCACGTCAGCAATACTAATACTAATACTAGGGTGCCTGCACAATTGCACACCGGTATTAAGTTCGGCCAGATTCCACGCCTGCATCCCACATACTAGTGGCGTGCACTTCAGCCCGACACCCCAGTGATAACCAGTTTTCACTAGCGTGGGTATTTTTCCACGCTAGTGGTTAGCTCAGGAATTCTGGTCCCAACAAATCACCGGCGTGGATTTAGCTTCACCCGCCGGTGATTACATGCGAGCTATAAGCAGTTTTCTTGTAGTGTGGAACTACTCACGCATCATCCCGACGGAAATCATGTCGATGTAGACCCCTCCGGGGCCGATCTCCCCTCCGGCAGGGTGTCGGGATTGACTTCAGAATCACCCCGAATTGGGTTTCGAGATGGCGGCGGCTCCGGGTCGAGTTCATGGAAAATAATCACCACCCCGACATAATTAGGTTAATTGTGATTTTATAGACGTTGGAGGGCCAAGATGGCGCCCAGGGCGGGTCCTACCAGCGGGTCCACCTTGGACCGCGACCAGGGACTGACCCTGGTCCCTGGGTGGCCCCTCAGGTCGCCCTGCGGTCTTTGGCTTCGTCGTGGCAAATAAAAAATCTCCGTAAATTTTCGTGTAATTCCGAGAATGTTTCCAGAAGTAGATTTTCTGAAATAGAAAACAGCAAAAACAGGGAACTGGGACTGGGCATCTTGTCAATAGGTTAGTCCAATAAAATGCCTAAAAATGATATAATAAGATAGTAAAAAATATGACTATGATAATAAACAAACATGTATCAATAAAAAATTATATATACGTTTGACACGTATCAATGGGCGGGCTCCAAAGTACATTGCACCTCTAGTAGTGAGGATGGTAAGCACCAAGCTTTGTAACGGCCGAACGGTGGAGGCGGGGATGAGCAACAGTGGTTGGATGTCTGATATCTCTGGAGAACTGGATGTTTGTCTAAATTTTGATTTATCTAGACATGATTTAGTATATATTTTCTTTCCGTCGCCAAGAGCAACAAGTAAACCTGGTTTGGATTGACCTGTTGTCGTTTTGTAAGTTTGTAATATAATTCATGTCATTTATTTCTTGCGTGTGCGTTGGCACGGTCTTTATAAACTTTCTTACTCGTTGCACATGTAAACATGTAAAAATACATGCGTATAGGATATATAGGTAAGTTTTACTCTTTATAAAAACTAAGGTTCCACTTTGCATTATAAAAAAAATCATATGATGGCGGGATTGAAGTAAGAAAATACCCACTTATATTAAGTAGATCATAGATCATTATTTGCTACAAACTCAACCCAGATTAACTTGATTATGTGAGATGCACGTACAACCTTGAAGTCTATACTACTCCATAATACCGCATCATCTTGTGTTCAAACATCTGAAGAATACATTTATATACCATACAGTAACCAAACAGAAAATATGCACACCGGGACCAAGGAGGCAGGGACTTTGCATCTGTATAATCAGCTTGATGGATGGAGTATTTTCTTGGACATGCCCATCGCGGTATAGCTCGTATGTCCTGCTAACACCTAGGGGTGAGCCGTGGTTCAGCTAAATTACGGGGTGGCCATGGCACGTTATCGGGTGGCAGGGTGTGGGTGGCCGCCGCCGGTCAGGCGGTCAGTCTCCTCCTCACGCACCCTTGCCGCCTCCGTCTTCAGTTTCCTCCCCGCCACGGGCGGAGCCAGCAGGGGGTCGAGGGGGGTCGACCGACCCGGCTCACATTTAGCGATAAAAAAAATAGCTGCTCCGAATCGTTGCTCTGCTCGCGATTCGCGAACCCGACCCAGGCACCCAGCACATCGCGCCCTGCCCCGCCGCCGCCGCCGGCCGCCACGCCCGCCGCGCGCCCAGCCCCGCCGCCACGCCCGCTGCGCCGCGCCGCCGCCCGCCGTGCGCCCTGCCCCGCGCCCTGCCCCGCCGCCACGCCCGCTGCGCCGCGCCGCCGCCCGCCGTGCGCCCTGCCCCGCCGCGCCGCCGCCCGCCGTGCGCCCTGCCCCGCCGCGCCCTGCTTGCCCCACGCCCCCGCCACGCCCGCGCGGCCGCGCCGCTGCAGTGCCGCTGCTGCACGCCTGCTGGCTCCGCCCGTGCTGTACAGATCGGGATAGGAGGAGGCCATTGCTGATTTGCTGCACCTGCACGCACTAGCACAGGTGGTCAGCTGTTTGTTGATGATTCGTGCAGGCCATTGCTGATTTGCTGCACGCACCTCGCATCCTCGCCGGCTCGCCCAACGGCCAGAGAGCACCTGCCCAAGTCTGCTTCGAATTTTGATGGATTCCGACGAGGAGGCGGCCTGGCTAGAAGAAGAGGAGGCAATTGAAAAAGAGGAGGCAGCTGAGGCAGCTCTATTGGCTGAAGAAGAGGAAGCAGCGGAAGAGGGCACGCCTAGAGGTTGATTTTTCCCCTTTATCTTCAGTTTTGATGTCTATTTGTCTAGTAATTAGTAGTGTGTAATTAGTAGATGTGAAATCTTTGCTCAGGCAGCACTGTTTGTTTTCGTTTTCAATGTTGTAGGCAAATGTTCCAGAAATTTTTGATCTAGCAAATGTTGTTGCCGATCCCGGACTTCGGAGACCAATTGACTCATATGGTACCTCTGAAATCAGAGACAAAATGAGATGGGCATATTTGTCGAGAGGCCGTACTCGTTTAGATGGTTATAATTTTCCCAAAGGTCCGGATAAGCGGTCATTTCTAGCTGCATGGTATGACAAGTTTGATTGGTTGGAGTATAGTGTGGAGAAGAAAGCTGCATTTTGTTTCCATTGTTTTCTTTTCAAGTCTTCAAGCAATGGTAGCCAATTTGGATCAGATGTTTCACAATGTTAGGGTTTACAAAATGGAAGAAAGCATCGGAATATTTTAGGGGTCATATTGGTGGACCAACTAGCTTTCACAACAATGCAAGAAATAGCTGTGAAGATTTCAGAAATAAAAAGCAAAGTGTTGAATATGCTCTTGTTCGTCATGAAGAAAAATCACATATTGAGTATGAGATTCGTTTGAGGGCTGTTGTGGGTGTTGCCAGATTTCTACTTGACCAAGGTCTAGCTTTTCGTGGGCATGACGAGTCTAGCACTTCCTTGAACAAGGGAAATTTCCGTGAGTTGTTGGATTGGTATGGTGCAAGATGCAAGGATGTAGCCGATGTGATTAATGAGAATGCTCCTGGCAATTGTCAATTGACATCTCCTGAAATCCAAAAAGATATAGTGCAAGCATGTGCAGAAGAGATTACACAAGTCATTATGAGTGAGCTCGGAAATTCTGGTTTCTCTCTACTTGTTGACGAGTCTCGTGATGTATCGGTTAAAGAGCAAATGGCTGTGATGGTGAGGTGAGCTCGGAAATTCTATTTTCTCTCAATTATCATACTCTCACAAGCTCAATTATCATACTCTCACAAACTTATATGTTATTGCTTGTAGGTTTGTGAACCAAAAAGGAGAGATCATGGAAAGATTGCTTGGTGTTGATCATGTTCTTGATACTAGATCAGCTTCTTTGAAAAGCAATCTAGATGCAATGTTTCTTAAACATAATTTGTCCATGTCTAGATTAAGAGGTCAAGGATATGATGGTGCCTCTAATATGCGGGGTGAGCTACATGGTTTGAAAACATTGATATTGGCTGACAACCCTCATGCTTTTTATGTGCATTGTTTTGCCCACCAACTTCAATTGGTTGTTGTGGCGGTTGTGAAAAATGTTCTGCCAGTTGGTCAGTTCTTTGGTCACTTGAACAAGATTGTTCTTATGGTTAGTTCTTGTACACAATTGCAAATAGTTGTCTTCAAATGTTTATCTATGTATCAATTCTAAATTCGAAATGCACATATTTTGTAGGTGAGTGCCTCTTGTAGAAAGAAGATGCATTGTTGCAATCACATCATGACCGTATGGTTGCACAGCTAGAGAGTGGGGAGATCTTATCGGGTAGTGGCCAAAATCAAGAGACAAGTTTAACAAGACCAGGTGATACTCGTTAGGGGTCACACCATAAAACTCTAGTTCGTATTCAACTAATGTGGGATTCAGTCATTGAAGCGCTATGCAGTGTTTCTCATGATGGGACAGATGCCGAGGAGAAAGGTGTGGCTTCAGGTTATATCATATACATGGAAACCTTTGAATTTGTTATTATCTTGCATTTGATGATTCGACTGCTTGGTTTAACAAATGGTTTGTCAAACGCATTGCAATCCAAAGATCAGAATATAGTGAGCGCCATGAATATGATTGTCTCAGTTAAAAATGCATTGCAGAAATTGAGAGATGATGGATGGGAGCCTCTATTGCTTGCTGCTACTAACTTCTGTGGTGGAAGAAATATTACAGTACCGAATATGGATGATAACATTGCAGCTAGGGGTTACCCAAGGAGCTCACGCAAGATGGTTACTTGCTTGCATCATTACAAGGTAGAAATCTTTAATGAGGTGCTTGATAGAAACATAGTTGAGATGAAGCATAGATTTTCTGAAGCTTCTACATGCCTATTATTGTGCACTGCATGCCTTGATCCTAGAGACTCGTTCAGCAACTTTGATAATGATATGCTAGTTGAGCTTGCAACCATGTACTCTGCTGATTTCTCTTCATATGATTGTTCTCTATTGGTTGGTGAACTAGACATATATGTTGCTGTGATGAAGAGAAGTCCTGATTTCATAGCTTGTGACAGTTTGAGTGATCTTGCTCTCAAGTTTGTTCAGAAGAGATTCCATGAGACCTATCCATTGGTCTACCTCCTTATTACACTTGCTTTGACATTACCTGTGGCAACAACATCAGTTGAGAGGGTTTTCTCGGCGATGAAAATTATAAAATCATCTCTTCGGAACAAGATAGGGGATGATTGGCTCAATGATCTGATGATTTGCTATGTTGAGAAAGATATATTTGCCAAAATTGATGACAAGAAGATTATGCTACGCTTTCATTCCTACAGCAACCGTAGAGGTCATCTTCCTCGGGGCTTTCGTCTTCCAAGCTTAGATGCAACTTAATGGTATGATACTATCTTATCAAAATGTAGCTCTATTTTGTTGTTCTTGTTCTTTATAGTCATTTTATTGTTGTACTTGATGAAATATGCAAATTGAATCTGTTTGTACCTCTTTTGTTGAATACATTTGTTCTTTCGATCAAAACAAATTTTAGAGCTTAGTTTCGACCCCCCTCAGTTCAATTCCTGGCTCCGCCACTGCTCCCCGCCATCCCTTCAATTGACCTCGCTTCGAATCGGACATGCGAGATTCCAGAGGATGAACGTAAAAGTCTGAAATCCATCTGACATGGACTACTCCCGTTCCAACAACGAAGAAGTCGCTATGACCAATTAAGTAGATTCAACGGAAACAACAACAGATCGACTCCGATCAAGACCTTGATGCGGACAGTGTCTAGCTGCAGCTGGAGGAAGCACTGCTTCAATGACCTGGGAGGCAACGAATCCCCTTCTACATCGCCTCTTCCTGCCATGGCAGCCGGCGTCTGGCTACGAGCCGCGTCGATGCCGGTCAGCCTCCTTCATCAGCACCCCTGCCGCATCCACCTTATGTTTCGTCCAGGCCATCCTCTCTCCCGGGTCCCGACCACGTCGAATCTGGTCAGATTCACGTTTCTAAACCTGCCTGGTTTGCTTCTTTCTCGGCAGCGTCGTGTCGTGCAGACGAAAATAACTGCTGTCGTAATTGCTTCGCTAGGAACACGGTAGCCTACCTATATATTTATAGGTGATGCCGAGTTGCCGACTCGATCCAGTCCCCATATTCGAGTAGGACACGGTCGAGCGACGGACAAAGGTCAGGAAAACTTTCTAGGCGAACGAAACCTTCCACACGAGCGATCCGTGACGTAGGTGACAGTACGAACCAAAGAAGCCTTATTCCCTTTGCCCGTGCGTTGCGACGGGGAAACATAATGGTCAGCCTTGCAACAAAAAAATGTTCAGGCTTATGCAATGCTAAACCAACAACCAATGATTACCTAGAATTCTAGCACACGACTGTAGTAACAAAAAAGATCAAAGGCATACTAGGTGGCTATCTAAAACTGAAGAATTCAGGGTTTCAAATTTCTCAAGCAAAATATGCAAACCAATAAATAACTGAACCTAAATTGTAAAATGTTGGCAGAAAATGTAGAGTTTCGATATTTGGTACTAATATGACAATAAGAAAAAAGCATGATGAATCAGCTCAAATAATTTGATAGAATCATCTTCATTATGTTTCAAAGGAGAGAATGAAAATAGAAAACCTTTAAGCAAAAAATTCTAGTGAACAAACATGGCACAACTTTTTGTTCTATAAAGTACAATAGTAGTTCATTTTGCATACATAAAGAGGGAAACATTCTAGAATATCTCTGTGTTTATCTAAATTCGAATTGACATGAAATTTCAGATTGCAGCTAACAAGATTACCATCAGGAAATGATAACCTTGTCCTTGTATTGCCATGGAGATATGATGCAGGTCGGAATCAGCACACCAACAAATGGCGATGGCTTCTAAATTTTTATGAAGTGGATACAACAGGCACAACACCATAGCACCTAGCATCACATCCATCCCAAGAGCTTCTGAATTTTGAATGCAAACAGCAGGTTATGGCCGAGTGGAAAAATGCAGAGAAGGACAGAGAGGTACACCAGGCACCACACAATAGCACGTAGCATCACGGGTCACAGGTGCATCACCCGTTGTGTAAAAAAAAAAAAAACTTTTCAAAATTTCAAAAATTTCAAAAAAAAATCGGATATACATAGTAAATTTTGTGTTAGCACAAAAAGTTTTGCGGTAAAAAGACATTTTTTATGATCTGTGCAAAAAATACAAAAACATGTCTCGTACAAAGTCATTTTGTATTGGCTGAATTTGTCTTTTTTTTTGCACAGTTCACAAAAAATGTTTTTTCACCACGAAATTTTTTTTGATAGCACAAAATGTCTTGATGTATATGAAAAAATTTATTTTAAATTTTTTGACATATGGAAATTTGTTTTTTTGCCGAAATGGATTTCCGGTAGCGTCACATCCATCCCAAGTGCTTCTGGATTTTGATTGCAAACAGCAAGTTCCGGCCGAGCGAAAAAAAGCAGAGAAGGGCAAAGAAGGGGCAGCAGAGAAGCACTGCCCTTTTGCATGTGCATGCTAGCTTAACATCTACAGCACTAAGCTCAACTTCCGGATTATGTACTTCAGCAAAAGCCAGCACCTTAGTAGTCCATGGAGTAGGACAAGTAGCCGCCCAACTGCGAGCATTCTAGTTGATGTAGACGGCAACACCCGCGGCTATTGTAGCGGAGGTGGGGCGATCACTAGCCATGGATTGCCAAGCACTGGGTGTGGCACTCCATGATCCGCAAAAGGCCTCGCAGCAACTCGGCGGCACAGAAGGGATACGCACATCATCAGAAGCACAGGAGAAAAAAATTGTCGGCAGGAGAAGCAGATGCATGCGCCGCACTGGAATTTTGTAGACGGCGGTGCGGGAGCTTCGCCTGACGGCAGTGCGGGATCCCAACCCGACGACGGGGAACCAGGGGTGCGGCGGCTCGAGATCCAAACCCGGCGGCGACGGGGAACCAGGGGCGTGGCGGTGCGGGATCTCAATCCGGCGACAATGGGGAACCAGGGCCGGTGGCGTTGTGCAGTATGCTAGTATGGTGGTGTTCTGTTACGGAAGGAGGGAATCGTTCGGTCAGGAGAGAGAAGAAATAAAAGCAACGAACCGGTAGGGTGGCAATAGTAGGTAATAGGGCTATTTACTAAAATGCCCCTCTTTATTTTGCCATTTGCCCCAAAAGTCACATTTAGAGGGTGTTTGGTTAGGCTTTTTTTTTTGACTTTTGGCTTTAGCTTATAAGCCATAAAAGCACCTAATTAGGTGCTTTTGGCTTTTGATTTTTGGCTTATACCATAGTAAAACATAAGTCAAAAGCCAAAAGCACCTATTTAGGTGCTTTTTGGACTTATAAGCCAAAGCGAAAAGCCAAGTAAAAAGCCTAACCAAACACCCTCTATTACTTTGGCATGGATGAAATGCCCCACTTTACATTGGCGATTTGCTAAAATACTCCGCTTAGGTGATTTACTGCCAATTAAAATAATCTTCTCCTAATCTAACTTAATCTCCAACCCGCAATTACCGTTTTACCCATGAGTGGAATCTAAAGCTGGGCGCCTGCCGCAAAGGCATCTCTATCCGTACGAATACACAGGTGACGCCGGCGACGGCGTCGCGACCTGCCGGCAGCCACGACCAAGCCCCAGCACCACCCGGGAAGGGCATCTCTTTCCCCGCCACGACCATCTCTGCCCTCCCTTTGCGTCCCTCTCCGCCCCTCGCTTCGCGTCCTTGTGCTAGGCGACCTCGGCGGCGACCACGGACAGCGGCGGCGGCCCATCCCGGCGAGTCGAGGTCCGTCTCCTAGCAACTGATTGGTGCTGTATCAACGGGCGCAACACCGAGACGACCTTGCTGTACATGCAGGCCTCGAGCTTGTGTTGAGAGCTGGCGTCAGTGAACTCAAGACCATGTCGGCGTCTCCTATATCTGTTCGTATGGGAGATAGAGGAGGCAGAGAGAGATAAGCTTCGGCAGTTTTGGATCAATCCACGTTCAGACTAGATATTTGATTAGATTAAGAAGAAATTATTCCAACTAGCACTAAATCACTTAAACGGGGCATTTTAGCAAATCGCCAATGTAAAGTGGGGCATTTCATTCATGCCAAAGTAAATATGCCTTTTGGGGCAAATGGCAAAGTAAAGTGGGGCATTTTAGCAAATAGCCCAGGTAATATGAGGCTTGGTGGGAGGGCAAAATTGTAAAAAGGGGACGGATGTACAAATCAAACAAGCCTTAATACTTTTATTATTAGATAAATAA
Source organism: Puccinellia tenuiflora (assembly GCA_012064385.1). Taxonomy (NCBI): domain Eukaryota; kingdom Viridiplantae; phylum Streptophyta; class Magnoliopsida; order Poales; family Poaceae; genus Puccinellia; species Puccinellia tenuiflora. Next base: position 76,575 of record QRDG01001202.1, read on the forward strand.
TTCCAGGTGATCGAAAAAAGCGTTTGCCCTGTGCTACCGGTAGCATAAACCCATGCTACTGGTATAGCATGTTGCCGGTGGTGTGCGAGGCATACTGTTAGTATATCACGCAGCATGACATCAGTACTATTTTAATTATTTTTTAGGATTTCCAATACTTCCTCTGATTCATAAAAAGTGCTGCCTATTTAGTACAAAATTTGTACTAACTTAGTACAAAATGAGCGACACATTTTATAGATAGGAGGGAGTATTATTTTTTGGATTTTATTTATGTCAGCCTATTTACAAAGTAATATTTAGTTTACCAACTAGTAGAAAGGGTATTAATTAGTTCTTAGTATTAAACCGAAATAGATCCAAGTGACCAAACTAATACAAGTTTCGGATTGCTAGATAGAGGTACATAGGTTTCATCATCTAGAGATGCATCTTAGGATACGAAAGAATGGCAAGCAAGGGCAACTCCAATAGGACGACGGAAACATGTGTGACATCTGTTCGGTTTATGTCCGTTTGGTTTGTTAGCGGACATGAAATATCCGCCTTTGTCCGCCGACACGATAATGCACCCAATGGTACCAACTCATTATAGGTTTTATTCTTTGTCAAATCTTCATAAAAACGACTATTTTTCATTCGGATTAAGATACATTTTATATATATAAGAAATTGAAACTAAATCTAGATCCAAATACACTATTCGAGCGGCTTCTTACACATAAATTAAAACTAAATCTAGATCGAAATGCACTGTTCGAGCTATTTCTCACATATGGTGAGAAATCGACCATATGTCGATGGTCGAAGCGGTCGGCGGCAAGCTTTGGCCGGCCACCTCGGTGTCAACCACCGATCGAAATATTGAGCACCCAACTGGACTGTAGGGAATAATCAGATGGCACCGTGAGGTTGTTGCACAGGTGGTTCTGCGCCTTGCGGAAAATCATCAAACGATGACCATCAGGTGCTTAGCACGATGGAGGCGGAGATTGAGGCGGCGACGCACGTGATGAGCTGGCCTTACCTCGGTCCTACTTCATCGCGGCACGGCGACGCCGATATTCCCGGGCCGCGGACTGTTCGCCACGCCTAGACATGGTGGAGTGGAGTTGGGGCTAGGGTATCTCTACCGGTGGTGGCGGGGAGGAGGAGGGGAGTGGAGAATGATGGAGCCCCCTGTGACATTAAAAAGGACCGGGTGCGTCGTTGTCATGCGGGTTCAGGATGGACGTGGAGCAGATACTGGAAGGACACGCAGACGGTCCGCCTTGTGTCCGCGGAGACGCAAACCAGGCCAAAATTTGAGTTGCACATAGGTCCACGCAGACAGAAAACAGACGAATGTACGTTTATGTCGCTACGTTGGACCATGGTTTTGGCCACGCGGACAGAAACGATGTGAGCGGACGAAATGCGTCGTCCCATTGGAGTTGCCCTAACATTTTTTTTGTTGATAATTCTTGGAGTTTCTCTAACTTGTTGGATGTTTTCTATTGGCCTTGTTCCAGCTCTATATGCTTCAGCCACCAGGATCATCGTCCAGCTCCTCCATCTCTTTAGGCTATACTTCCCTGCGACCCATCTTAGCCTGCAGAATCGCACGTGCACCTGGGCCAAGCACCACGCGCCATGATGCCTTGCGCTCTCATGGTCGTAGGCCGAGATGCGGACACAGTCATCCACCCATTTGTCAAGCCATGTACCACAAACTCCCCCAATTACGAAGGAGAGCACTTAATGACAAGCATACGATTGCGGTCCAGAGACCACCGTGTGGATTTCTACAGTCTAAAATACTATAGAGCTATGCATATCAAACTATTATAATATGCCCATACTGGCGGAGCTACATATATGTCAGGGGGGCCACCGCCCCCCCCCCCCCCCCCCCTCCTAGACTTTGTAGAATCAACAAAGGAAAAAATAGAGACTTGGATGAAAGAAAATAGAGCTTTTTGTGGCAAGCTCCACCACTACATGCCAACAATACAAATGACCAAAGTGCGCATTGATACAATAGTAGTTATTTTAATAAAGGTAAGCCATACCGTTAAGATGACGTGTTAAATCCACTTCTTTACAAATATTAATAAGAAACTAAAGTCGCAACTCACAAACAATATGTAGATCCTATAGTATGAAGAGAATAAGAAAAACATGTTATACTCACAAAACATGCATGTAAATAATTATAGACCAGAGAAGTGATGATAATAGAAACATGTGACTAGATTCACTCACATTTTACAATTTAAGTGCGCATTGATACAATAGTAGTTATTTTAATAAAGGTAAGCCATACCGTTAAGATGACGTGTTAAATCCACTTCTTTACAAATATTAATAAGAAACTAAAGTCGCAACTCACAAACAATATGTAGATCCTATAGTATGAAGAGAATAAGAAAAACATGTTATACTCACAAAACATGCATGTAAATAATTATGACCAGAGAAGTGTTGATAATAGAAACATGTGACTAGACTCACTCACATTTTAAAATTTTGCTTCTTGATTTTTTACCATTTTAAAGTGGTGGATCACGTCATCCTTGTTAATAGAAACTAGAAATATTCCCCGCGGCAACGCGCGGGGACACTTTAGAAACTATATTACGTAAATAAAAGGGTATAAAAATATGATATATTAAATATCTAAATGAATATGCTAATTCAATTTGCCATCGTCGTCATACTAAATTTATTCGACGCGAAATATTTGTGTATTAAAAAAATATTAACTTGGACAAATAAATGATTAAAAATATAAGATGATGTGGAGTTTGCATGTAGAGACTAATAAATATTAGTGGGGATGACCTGGAACATTGATTGGCTAATAGAATGGATTATGTGGATATATTGCATGTTGAGATAGAAAAATCATAAATGAACTTAGTGGGGTTTTGCTTTATAAGAGGTATAGATAGGTGACTAGACTCCCTCACATCTTTATACCATTCTGGATTAAATCTTCAGATCACATACAAGCAAAGGGCCAAACATGGTCCATTCTTGTGATTCCCGAACTGTTTTCTCCAAGCCCATTAAATATTTTGTCTTGTGTCGTTCTTCAAACTAGCTTTGATGGGTTCAGACGAATTTTCGGTCTCGGGTTCAGATTCCTAATTTCGGCGGACTTCTTAAGATATACATGACATCCATTGGGTCAGCTGCACCCATTTCATGTTCAGCAGCTCCACCCCTGAGTGGAGGTCGCAACTTCCCACCCACCCTTGCCCTTCCTCTTTGTCGGCCCCTTCTATATATGTAGAACCTCCCTTCAAATAAGCAATAATTGACAATGTCTCTCAAGGGTCCAAAAAATTGTATGATCTCTTGTGAGTTGTGGAATTGCCTCATTAAAAAGCATATTAAAGTCTAAATCAGGGCATGCTGATGTTTGTAATAATATATTCTGGATTGTGGTAACATGTTCTTTTGATTAGACATGTGGACACACATTTCAACGGTCCTTGCACTAGAGATGACTTTCCATTTTCCAGAAACATAAGATACTTTGACTTTTTTGAGATATGCTTATTTAGTTGTCTAATATTCCCTTTTGTATTTTAGCGTCTGATTAAAAGTAAGTGACAACACAAAAAGTGTGCAACTATATTGATCCAACTTGACATTAATGTTTATAATTTGGCTCAACATGTTAATAAAAAATAAAAAATATCATCATAATTTTTTCTTTTGAAATGAGGAAAAGGCTTGCCTTTTTTTTATTGATTAAGGAAGAAAGAGCGGTTAGAGACTACATGACCTAGGACGACACAACCCAAAGCACGAAACAAGCATGTGAAGGAAAAAACAGGGACCAACATTTAACTCCTACTCTCTCGGATGAAGTGCACAAAACACTTCGCGCCCGCCACAATAAAAGTTTGGGCTTTTTCGTGACATCGGTGTTGCAGGCCACATGACGGGTGCCTCACACTAACGATAGAACGTGGGGGTATAGGCGTGAGTAGTCCGGGACGAGATTACGCAGAGTTTATCTAGCTTCAGGTTCCACAACAGCGACAGAACCCTATTTGCTGCTATAATTTACTATGCGTGATATGGGGTACATATTACAATGAGATTTTTTCTTGCCGTAAGACTTCCCATAGTCCCTCTTATATAGGCGACCAGACCTAGGACTTGCAAGGAAGGTTCCGACCAACTAAGGAACAGAGTCCTGGACTAACTCGGCTACAATGATTCCTCCTTGTACTCTAAGACGGTTAACGGCCGGGCCTCAGTACTGGTCTTCCTTAGTAGGATGGACTCCCTCCTTGTGTTCAATACTTGGCCGTTTGGTAAGCCTGCCAGCAATGTCACCAGTGGGCCACCCTGGTTCGCTGGTATTCATCAACGCCGGTGATACCCCGACCCTATTCGGTATATCCGCAACAGGCTTCCTCTATGATATCAGAGATAACAAGCTAGTGAGCTTCTGTGACGAAGTTTTTTGGCGTTTGTTTCATTAATTCCACACGACAAGAGTAATCATGGAAACGACAACTTTTTTAGGGGCCTTGGGTGACACACCAAAGCAACCCAGTCCTTCACAGAATGAAACCCATCCCAACAATCGGGCATCAAATGCAGGGTCCCATCCTGTAGGGTCCCATCCACCTAGCGATCGCATTCCAAATGTGGGTGGACAAATAGTAATAAAAAAGAAGGTGAGTCCATGATTCCCGAACTTGCCGTCAGAGAGGGCAAATCACCACAAGTAGGTCATCCGCACCGCTAAAGACGGTCCGCCATCCATACTCCATTATGGATGATCATCCAAGAAAAAATCTTGCATTTTAGCAGAGCCCATGCGTTTCAGAGTAAGGTGTTTATGGGAGAGGAAGTGGCACCAGCAAACTACAACCAGTAGACCGATGAGGATTAGTAGGCTCCTGAAGAGGAGAACCGCCAAGAAATGGAGTCGGTAACTGCATTGTTCAGAGAAATACCCTGGAGCTAGCTTCGACCAAAGATCAAAATGGCTGAAATGAATCACCGAAAGGTCGGAAGCGAAATTGAGCTGTCTGGTCCAAACATCATCTCGAAGGGCATTGGAAATGGTCCACTTTTTTCGCTTTCTCCACTACTAGAAAAAGCCTTATAGCAGCACACGTTACCGCCGGCGATTTAGATTTTTTTTGCCAGGGGTAAGGCCAGATGGGCCGACCTGCTTTTACCGGCGGCGGTTTGGGCTTAAACCGCCGGGGATAAGGCAATTAGCGCCGACGGGAAGAAATATGGGCCGCCGGGGGTAACATGAGCCGCGGACCCCAACTGGGCCTGAATATACCGCCGGCGGGTAGATACGGAACCGCCGGGGGGTAACCACACCTACCGCCGGCGGCAGCACTACAAACCGTCGGTGGTAAGTTCGCCCCCTACCACCCATATATATGTCCCACCCACCCACACGCATCGCACTCATCCCTCATCTTATCCCTTCTCCCAGCCACACACGCTCGTCTCCTCGTGAACCCCTTTCTCTCACATGCGCTACCGCCCGTGGAGGGCCTCGTCGGCGCTCCCCCAGCCTCGTCGGCGCTCCCCCAGTCTCCTGCCGGCCGTGCCCGCTGCTGCCTCCGCCTACCTCGCTGACCCCGAGCCGAGCTCCTTCCATCCCCTGGCGCACACGCGCGCCACCCCCCATCGCCCGTTCCCCTCCTCCCTCGTCGCGATTCGAGGTGGATCTGTTTCAACCCGAGCCCCAAAGGCGGCCCTACAGCTGCCGCCGTCTAGCGCCGACGCCGCCCCCCACACGCGCGCGCGTCGCCGTCCCTGTCCTCCCTCACCGCGATGGCATCCCGTCTCCACCCCGTCTGCAACCCTCGGCGTGCCACCATTGGTTGGGGTTTGAGGTACGAGCTCGTTCCCATCCTGCGATTACTGAAACCCCACTGACCGGACGGGTCCAGAACAAACAAATCCCACCGATTTCCGGGCGCGCACCATCTAGATCCGCCCCTGCCCGTCTATTTATCTATTCATCTCTGTCGAATTGTGTGGAAAGACTTTGAGTGTATTGTTGATTTTTTCTTCTCCACGGATCATGTCTGATTCAATTGCTTATTTTGAACTGCAGCCTGTGGAGTTCTACCTCGGTGGAGATTGATGATGGCCAACCACGAGCTGGTCCTGGGGCACGGGCGTGGTTTGATGTTTTGCGCTGCTGGTGCTTGCCACTATCAAGCGTTTACAACCCACTAGTTGTTCTCATTTGTTTTGATTGTTTGCTGTTTGATTTCGTTTGCTGCTATCTGAACTGCTATCTACTCAATTTCTTTGATTTCGTTTGCTGCTTATTATCCACTAGTTGTTCTCATTTGTTTTGATTGTTTGCTGTTTGCTATGCATAGACACTGCTAAAATCTGTACGTTTTCAGATTTAAAGCACATCAAAGGAGGTGGAGCGAAGCGTGGTTACATGGAGGAGGCCTTGGAGGGGAAACTGGAGGAGGCATGGTGGCCACCATCATCAGCGACCTGCACAAGAACTTGTCTAGTTGTGCCATTTTATACACTCTCGTGTGATGCCGAATTAGATGAACTTGTCTTTGTATGTGCAAATAAACATGTGAAGAAGCAAAACCATTTCAATTCTGTTTGGTGTTCTCAAATTGATATAATTATAAGACACTTGAACATTTGTTTTAATGGGAACAAATTGATCAAGATGAATATATACTTTGGTATACCCTGTGGGTCTAGGTTACTGTCTATCATGTATAGCCTGTTGTATCTTACCTGATTGAATCTAGGTTAATTCGAGTAATTTTTTTTGCTCCTGTCTAATATTACTGCTGGCGGTTTGGGAAACTCGGAAACAGCCGGTGGTAACAGTATACCCCCGACGGTTTGAGCAAAACTGCCGGCGCTATCCTGGGTTACCCCTGGCGGTTTTCAAACCGCCGGCGCTAACCTGAGTTACCCCCGGCGGTAGTCTATTACCACCGGCGAGGTGGTCGCCGGCGGTTTGCAAACCGCCGGGGATAGCCTAATTCTGGCCGCCGGCGATAAGCAATTCCCTAGTAGTGCTCATACGGAAGATTTCCAAGCCAATATCCCTAAGCCGGCATCCCAAGAGCCATGGAGAGTTCCAGAAATCAGAGATAGACGTATCAGCGATAGAGATCGAAGTCGCCACGTAGGATAGATCCCTATCCTCCTATGGGCACTAAATATAGTTTTGTAATCTTTTTGTGTAATTTCACAATTCTATAACTTTTGTAATATTTTCCATAACATATTCTTATGACAAGTAACTGGCAAAGGTGAATGTAGAATGCTATATTTTGTGGAACAACAAAATTATCACAAAGATAATTATTTGATGGATACGGAAGTCTACAATGAAGACATTTACAGTTGGAATTAAACAGAGGGGAACCCTCCAAGTCTTTATTAACACTTTTTCAATCTGTGTCGTTTAACTACAAGATAAAGAGAAAGGAAGAAGTTGAGAAAACAAATGTAGATATATTTTTTCCCACATGTGAGAAAAGTTGATCGCATGACGATTCACGTGTATGGTAGTCTGCAGGTAGACTGACTGACACACACGCACGCACGCACATGTACTTAGAAAGAAAAATAGAAGGAGAGTAGGAATCAAACTCCTGACCAGCATTCGTCGATGTGTTAGAAAATTGGGTAGACAAATCCTGAGAAATAATCACCCAAAAAGATAGGCATGGTGCTGATCTGCTTGTTGATGAGATCAGTGATGCTGGGGGTTAGAGCCCCCAGGGCTGAGCCTCTTCGACCTATCGGGCGATATGTCCGGCTCCGCGTCACGCGGCCACGTCCCTGAGGTGCTCGCCGCCGTGGGGGTCGGGGTGTTGCCGATGACCACGGCGTTCTGTAGCAAACGCCGACCCAGCATCACCGGAGGGTCGCCGCCGGAGATCGGGACGGGCGACGAGGTGACGAAGAGAACGAAGCAGATGCACAAGCACATGCAGACAAGTAGCTTCATGGCAATACGTCTCTCTAGCTAGCTTTGCTCTCGAGCTGCTAGGGTGGAATCTACAGCCTACGGCATACAGCTCGTACGAGCATGCATTTATAAAGCAAGCGTGTAGGTTTCCTTTTGTGGCCAAGTTTGTCTAATTGTATATGGATCATGGATGTACTGGAATCTCGCACTGATCTGGCCGGTCATTTGCGTAGAGTTTTCCTGGACACAGCTACGATATGTGCGGCGCCAGCAGTTAGGTTAGTTAGGTTAGTTAGGAGTATCTCTGAACCTTTCGTTTGTAGTTTGTTTCTGAGTGCTTTGGCATGATGTGATTTTCAAAAGAAAAAACATGCATGATTTAGATGTTGGCTGCACGATCGAGTTGTTCTTGCTGTAACTGAGATTTGATGCGTAGTATATAAAGTCAACACTCAATACATCCCCCGTAATTATCCACTTGTTCCTTTCAACTCATCCGATGTAATCCAGTCATCAACATCCTTTTGCAAGTCACCACGCATGATTGTACAATACTTAAATCTACTTCTATGTGTTATCGGACTCATACTGCATTTTGACGCGTTGACCGTATTGGTGCCGCTCGCATGCATGTCAGCATCCATGAGTTTCAAGTCTCAACAACTTACACACATGCATTAATTCCAGAGAAAGACAAAGGAAGGAAGAACCTAGCCGCCGTTGGATACAAGAACTGGCTGCCGCGTCACTCTCCGATCCCCTTAGACCCCAGAAAACTTCTACCACCTTTCTGTTTTATGTAAATTTCTGATCGGGAAAAAATAAAAATAAAATTTGCATATGCAAAAGAAAACTTCGGATGGATGCAGGGCACTTTGTTCGTGTTTAATTCTGGAGTAGTTTATTTTATAGAAATTGTGTTGCAGTAGATACAAATAAAAATAAAAATAAAAATAATTCCTGCTAAATATTCGGAAATCCAACTTATATTTGAGAAAAGACGCTTTTGTGTCTAATGTTATGTCAGAAGTTCTGCTAAATATTCATTTTAGATGGGTATTAACCTGATAAAAGTGTACATCCTAGTTACACTTGGTTGAACGGTTGATGGAGGTGGACCTTTAAAGGAGGCTATCTATGCCGACGGCTGAGGAGACGGACGGCCGTCGGCATACAGGTACGCAGCGGCTTCCCAGAAGCTGCCGCGTGGCGAGCTATGCCGACGGCGCGGCCGTCGTCATACGGCCCGACGCCGTCAGACGGCCGGCACGTTAACTTTTTTGTGCCGACGGTCGAGGAAAGCCGTCGACACGTGGTTGTATGCCGACGGTCCACAGGATGTATGCCGACCAGGTAATTACCGACGGCCGTATGTCGATGGCAGCCGTCGGCATACAGTATGCCGACGGTATTCGTGCTTGTGCCGACAGTTTTTGGCCGTCGACATCGTATCGAATTCCTGTAGTGTTTCCAATGAACTAGATACGTTCCAATGTAGGTTGAGTACTTAAGATTTGTTCACGGCCAACTCTGTGTGTCGTGATCTATTATTGAACATACAGTTTTCCTTACGAAATATATTTAGAATATGAAGATTCCATTAAGATAAGGATTTTCATGTGGTTTACATAAGAAAGTTCTATTAACGAAATATAACCTCGCAAAGAGAAATTGGAAGGGATATAAAAGATGTTTTTTGTGCGACTCAGAGGAGACGATCGATACAACACATGTTTATCTCCTGTCCTTTTGCGTATCTTGTTTGACATCTTGTGCATATTGCTTTCAATTGACTCTCTCATCTAGTATTATATTACGAATATGTTATGTAATTTGTTGAGAGGGATTGGGCCTCATTCTTATCTCTTCACTCTCTCTCCTCTTCTCCAGTTTCTGAGAGTTCCTCTGTCTCGCCCGGGCCAAACTGAGGCCGTTCCTGCGGCGTTGCCGGTGGGTGATGGCTGAGGAGCGGTGCCGATGGCCTTCCTCTGTACAGTACTAGTAGCTTTACAGTGTGCGGCTGTTTGCCGGGTTTGGGCCGTGTGCTCGTAGTCGGGAGTGGGGCGACGGATCTTGGTGGCCAGATCTGGAGCCATGTAGGGTTCTTCTTCCTTGTGCTCAAGCTTCTCTGGTCGAAGCTGTGCAGCAAGGTGAAGGTCACCATCTCCCTCAATAAGGCTGCGGTTCGTTGCTGTCGTAGATTGTTGTCGAGTTGGCGTGCTGGGCTTCTTCCTTTGACCGGCCGTGGTGTCGAGGGAAGGAAGTGCTGAGATGCGTTTTGCTCTCCATCGAGATGGCGCGGTGACGGCGTTGTGGCTCTAGGTGCTGACGGGTGGTTCCCTTCGGCTGGCCTTGGTGGCGAGGGGAGGAAAAAGCCCGTTGTTTCTTCTCGAGTTGCAGTTCCCCTCTTCCTAAGGCATCAAGGTGATGGAGTCCAGGAGGGGTGGTCCTGGGTCTCCACTTCGCCTTGCAGTGGCGGAATGGCGCGGAGGACTTGCTGGCTGATGCGATCGAGCCGCATCGGCTGGAAGCCGACACTGCTTCTCCTTCTTGTGGTGCTCCGGTGGTCGGAGCCGTATGCGCAAGGTAAGGGCGTGACATCCTCTCTCCTCAATAAGCTCGAAGATTGGCTTCTAGTTCTAGAGGTCAATTGGGGCCGGGGCTTTGCCGTCGCCGGATCTTCTTCCTTCTGCTGCCGAGGTGGTGGCACCGATAAGAAGGGGACGGCGGCTACGTCCTGGGACGGGTGCGGGCCGGCACCTCTCGAAGCTTCAGGCGTGGATACTTCCCAGCGACGGTGTGCTGTGTCGTCGCTATCCACGGCCAAGGGGGTCACTCCGCTCCCCGGTGCAATCAGCTCCGAGAGTTCTTCTTCCTCCTTGTGCGAGGATCATCAGCTTCTGCAGCACGGCGTACTACGGCGTTCTTCCACCAAGTGGTTCGTCCCCGGTGGCGGGCGTCAAGCCGGTCGCGGTAGCAGGGCTCAGCAGCGACGACAGCGGCCGGGACCCGATTGCTTTTTTTTTCTGTTTATTCTGAGGTTCCCTGTGTTATATTGAAGGGCCTGGTTGTTTCCTATGTTTCTAGGGCTCTGTTTGTAAGAATTATCTGCCGATATCAATGAAGTTAAAAAAAATGTTGAGAGGGATTGATAAGAAAACTCTCAAATTGAAGTTAGTGTTCTGTGTTCATGAATGTTACGCAAACGTGCACATAATAATATTATTTTTTACCAGACTGAAATTGTTAATATTTTACAGTTTATCCATCCATATGTCTACACACTGGATATCTATGTGCTCGTTTCTGCATCCGGTCGAGGAGCGTGGGCACATGAAAATATGTGCAACTGAATAGAGATGCATGGTACTGGACATCTTGAACCCAGCAATCGCTTCCGTGATGCATAGAGGCTTCATAGTTTTACTTTGCTGGTGGCTGGGTTTTGACCTTATGTAATTACTCATGAGCTGTAATACAACTTGAGGGTAGATTTTAATAATATGACTGTGTGCATCTATTGATTCAAAGACTGATCTTGCCGCCCCTTTTCGAAAAACATGTCCAGAAAATTATAGCTTAAATTAGGGGTCATAGTTTGCTTTTCCAAAAGCCTGAATCATGAACTCCACTAAACTTTTCCTAGCAAAAAAACTCCAGTGAATTTTGACAACTTTCAGATGACATGTTTTGAAGACAGCTTCAATTTAGAGAAACAATAAATTTTGGGAGGATTTCCGATACTCAAAGTTAAACGGGTTTAGATTTACCTGGGAAAATCCTCAAATTATCTTGTCCATTGGGCTTTGTACCAACCAAGTGGACAGGTGGAAACAACAATTTTTTAATTACGCCGGAGTGTAAACCATGTTTGAAAGTAGTTAGTGGTCGCAATTCGAATATCTGATGCAAGTTGCAGGGAACAGATCACGAATTCAGTTATGGTGTACTTACGTCCCAAGCATTTTCGTTATTGAAAGTGGATTAACTTTACTACTCCCTCCGATCCATAAAAGTGTCGCCTAAAAAGTATCGTCCACTTAGTACAAAGTTTGCACTAACTTAGTACAAAATGAGCGATACTTTTTATGAATCGGAGGGAATATAATATTCCAAATAATTTTTAAGGTCCCATAGGTTTTTTGGGGGCTGTGTAGTGCGTCAGCTAGATATGAACTTAAGTTCCATTGGAGCAAACGTGCAAATATGCGTATTTTTTTTCGACATGCACACTTGCGTAGCTAACATAAACCGTTTGTGTGCCTGGTCCCCCTATTTAAGAGGAAAAAAGGAATCTTGACTGCTGAAGTACTTTCATAGGATTTTCTGTACTAACTAAAGTCGAATTACTGTTGGAAAAAAGTGTCTGAAGTGGCTTTGGCATCTGCACACATAACCATGATCTCCCACATGTGTGTTTTAAAAGATCTCGTCGTCATTAATATATAATTCGCCTATGGTGGTAGGAAAGGGAGCTACATAGTTGATGTTTTATACACAAATTGGGAGTGGACACAGCCTTGCAAAGAGGGAGAGTGTTGCTAAGTTGGGTCAAAATATAAGACGTTTTGTTAGGCTAAAATAGCATACCAAAACATCTTATATTTTAAAACAGGGAAATTATTTATTTTACTGCTACTTTGGTTCATAACTTGTTAAAACAAATCAGCAAAATTCATCAGAATTTTTGTTTACCCAAAGGATAACTGTGCACACTTATGTGTCTTCCTATATATGCAATCCCGTAATCTGGCCACCACTCAGAGTATAACCCATACATCAACTTGCCAACGTGCACTCATTTTTATTTTTGAGATTTGCACTTTTGGTTTCTGATGCATTGCGGATTCATGACGCAGATGCACTTCAAAGGACCTATTTTTTTTCTCTCAAACTGGCTCGAAAGGTCACAAAGATTCCTGGCTCTGCGTTAGACCCGAAGGGCAGGCACATATATAACGATGGACTTTGATGAGGACGTAATCAGACAAAGCATCCCCCATATAGCGATCTAGAGAGCAACTGAAATGAATGAAATTGGCGTGCTCAAAAGGACAGGTTAGAATATAGATCACTGATTTCATCATCAAGAAAACAGTCATCCAAGCGAATCGCATCGCCGCAAAACAAAGACAGAATACTCTTGGGTGGGAGTCGAGGCTTACATCCATCGAGCATCTGCAGTGCTATCTGCTTGTGGAGTCAATATATTGAACTTATACATATTGGTTGGCAATAAGTATAAAAATTACTCCCTCTGATCGTGTAAAAGGTTGTTGCCAGCAGAACTAAGAGTTTGTACCTCGCGACAATTAAAGTCGATCGGAGGGAGTATCATTTTTCTTTCCTTTTGGTAAACCACAAACTCTTTAATTAGTTGAACGTAGCACATCTTTTGCTTCCGTTTACAAAAGTAACTAAGAATATGGTTATATCTCGCGGACTCTTGTGTATCACACACACTATTACACTCCTCACGGATGGTTTGAAAGAAAGTAATAACACAATATCATTTCACTAAAGGAAATGGCTCGTTTGCCATGTGCATTTTATTGGGCACTAAGCATGTATGTCGTGTGTTGCAGTAAACACGCGGCAAAAAGACACTCGACGTATTCGTAGTTTTTCAAGTATTGTTTGTCACACACTTGGCAAATACCTGAACATTTGTCCATTCTAGTCACAGTTTGGCGGATGATGGAGGAGGAACTGATTTTATCGAGTGTTTTTCGAAAGACTCGGCGAGTAAGTGAAATAAATTATTGTTCACACATAATTTTGGATTTTCAAGAGAAAACTTCTGAATTCCTAGTTTATTTTCTTAAGAAACAATTATTTACACTTTTCTAGATATCTTTAATAGGAATAATAAATAAAACTTAAAAAAATCAAATTTGTTGGCATAGAGCCATATTATGGGTATGATCTTAGCATAAATAACAAAAATCAATAAACAAATTAAAAATGGTACTTGTTTCATGACAATGTGCTCATTTATTTTTTCTAATATAATGCAGATGTCATGCTAAAAACGTCGGTCGGTTCGAGCGATTTACTCAACCAAATCGTGCGCCGTTTCTTGGCTTTTCTTGCGTTAGCAAGCTGGTGACCAACCGCAACTATAGTAGGCCCACGGCTTAGACGCTTGGTCACTACGAGAAATATGCTGACTGGTGATCCTCCATTTTGGTCACTAGAGGGTCACAAACTTCCATTCATGACCCCTTTGTGACCAAAAACCGATGGTCACATACCGAGCGACTAAAACGGTCGATCATGACTTTTTTAGTGAAATGGTCATAAACGTCTATGACCAAATTAGAGGGTCATAATATTTATGACCAATTTTATTGGTCATGCGCTCTCCATCATGACCACGTCAAATCCTACGTGACCAATCCTACATGGCAAAATTATGACCAAATGAGAAGGTCATATATCAAAAGGAGCCCAGTCCAGTTCAATGCTTTAAATGGGCCAAGCCCAATAATTAGCCTATTTATATTTTTTTCCTGTCAAATTTGGTGCGCAACATGGGCCAAGCCAAACATACAGCCTTTCAAATTTTTTGGGCCGTAGCCTTTTTGCTACAAGGTTCCAGATTTTGTTTTTTTCCAAAAGTTGGGCCCACTAGTTTGGGGGCGAGTTGTCAGGTTCATAATCATAGATTGCATTTTCCAATAAATAAATAACAAATAGTTAAATCAGAACAGAAAGAACACAATTACACAATACATCAAACAGGCCAAACCATCAAACTTGTCACATTAACAATCAAGCATGGTTCAGATCAGGTTTACAATCATAATCATACATGGTTCACAAGTATCCAGACACAACTAAATATCAAATATCTAGCCATCCAAGTATAACTACTAGCACCAATGAGCTAGAACTCTGCTTCTTCCGATTTTTTGTCCTGGAGCTCGCGACGAAACATGAATGAATGCCAACATCTGCATTTTATAGAACAAAATGGTTATAGGAAGAAAATAAACGCAAACAATGGAAGAAAAGAGGATTGCACATAATATGGAGCTAGAACATTAGCAGTAATAATATCACAGGCTCACAGCCTATGCACTGTTCAGACGTGGATATATGCCTACACGCTGAGATCTTATAAAGAGCAGAGGCATCATGCATACCCTAAGTAGAAAAGATATGATCCTTTCATATAAACATCTAGATGCTGAATAGTAGCATGCCAAGATCCTAAATATGAATCAGACCTAAACAAATAGCATCTGCAGTATCAGATCTACACACTGTTACTTAAGGACCTGGGATAAAAAATTTATTTTAGACATGAAACTTTGAAACACTCATTTTAAACTAATATTGAGTCCAGAATACTCATTTGCTATTTCAGATAAACTAGAGGTACATTAGCAGCAAGGATATTGGCATTGATGGACCATAAAGCCACACATCGAATCGCACTCACTACAAATAAAGAATCATCCCTAATACAAAAAAAATGTAGCATTGCTAATCTCTTAGACAGAAATGGAGCTCATGATGAGAGTTTTTAGTATTAGAAAGGGAGAAAGATACGCACGAACTCCAACCTGGGTTGATCAGGGCAGCGGAGCGAGGGACAAGCTTTAAGTTGCTGCCATCAAGGACTATTTCAGCATGAATTATCAGTAGGTTGGTTGGCCACACCATCAAGCTAGCATGTCCACTTTCCTTACCTATTCAAGCGAATGGTTAATATCACTACATTTCATACATGACTCATGCAACAGATAGCATGTAGAAGTGTAACAACAGATACAAACCATTCAGGACCGTTGAACATTATAACCATGTAGGACCAAAGAAGGCAAACAACACAAATAATGGCATTTAACGAGTGCACCAATAATTGCATTTAAGAAAATACATAGTAATATGTCATGGGACAGTGACCTATCAAACATCACAAATACTGAAAGCATATTAGCTGAAAGCATATCAACCAATAATTGCATTTACAGATTTACTGCTGACATTTTTACCCTGGAAGTACAATGTTGCATGTTGAAACCATATATTTATCCAGTAAGAACTACTACAGAAATTACACGTCAACTAATTTAGACAACAATGGTAAGAAGAACACCATTGCAGTCATCACAATAACAAATGCATGAACATTAGCTGAAACAGTTTCAAGATAATTCTCTTACTAAACATAGTTGACAAATGCAAAAATATGTAAAATTCGGAAGTGGACAGTGTGTACAAGTACGTGAAGGGCTACCAAGTTGAGTATCATTAGTCCAACAGCATTGATACCACATAGACAATCATCAGTTTAAACTACCACTAAAGGTACATTAAGAAATACATCATCGTCAGTTGATGTGTTTAACACAAATGCAAGAACATCAGCAGGAGTGGGATCGAACGGCCAAACCACGTAGCTTGCTTGTGGGGGCAACAGAGCGCTGGAAGATGGGGTCGGAGTAGTGGAACAGCAGCATTCCGCCGTGTACGCCACCGCCGGCTAATCTATCGGGGTGGGACGAGATCACCACCACCAGAAAACCACAACAAGAAGGCACGGGCTCCACCGTTGCGTCCGGTGGCGTCTGCAAGGAGGGAGAGATGGCAACTGGGAGAGACATACCAAGAGAGAGAGAGGGAGAGAGAGAAGAGAGAGGAGAAGTTACCGGATCGGAAGCTCCCTGTGCTCGTCGGTGCAAGCGTTGTCGCAGAGGAGCAGCTCCACGGGCCTTGCGGTCGGGGAGGAGGTGCTCTGCCGACGTTCTAGTCGGAGAGGTGGAGCGCCCTCACGGAGACGCCGGCGGAAGAGGTCAGTGAAGCAGCACCGGCCAGGATCGAATGCCACAAACACGGCCGTCCCCTCCTACGAGGATACGACCGACCCCTCCCTGTAGCCCGAGGTTGACGACGACCGTCCGAGGATCCTGTCGACGCCGTCGTCGTCTTGGTTGCCGGAGAGCCGTGGCCTGCGTGGGGCAAAGCCACCGCAAATCTTAGGTCACGCGTCGGCGTGGTCCGGCCAGCTCGACGGAGCGGAGCGCATCGAAGCACACTCGCGCCGGCGAGCCGGCCGGCCACGACGCCGTGGCTGCTGGGCGGCAGTGCATCTGTCGCCGGTGAGGTTGGGTGGCGGATCTGGCGTCGTCGGATGCTGATCGACGGGATGACGTGATAGCACGATGGTGGAGGGAAAGAGAGCGACGGGAAGGTGGGCTCCGGATCTGGCGTCGGCGGGCTCGGATCGATGAGCGGCTCGGGGCGGCGCGATGGAAGGAGAGGAGAGGAGGGAGGTGGAGGCGCGATGAAATTAGGGTTTGGACTTTGGAGTTTTCGGAAACGAACCGGGATTAATAGGTCGCGCGCTCGTTTCCGAAAATTTTCGGCATAAACAGAGCAGGATAACTTTCGCACCTCACTGGCTGCAGCTGGGCCCGGGCACTTTTGGACCCCACTGTACAGTCTCTGGTTAGGTGGTTTGGTAGTAACAATAAACTAGTTTTAGTTTTAGTGGTATCATATAAACTAGTTCATTTTCTCTATGTCAATAGAAAAAACTTCAAAACATATTTATTGTTAAATCTATTTTTAATTGCCACATGCTTTGTACTACTATAAATTTAGCGTAATACCGATAAATAGGCATAAATGTATTTAAGTTGTAAACAACACAAAATTTGTGCCTCAATATGTCTTCAAATGTGAGTTTACAAAATGAATTTTTTCGAGTCTAAAAAGAACTAAATGTTTCGAGTGTGAAAAGAAACCTGCACGCTCTATATTTAAAATATATTAGTACATATTTTAAATACAAATAACTAAATGTTAGTGTGTCGGACCAAATAATTTTTTTGAATTAGTTGTGTCCAACCCTAACCCTAAACCATGACCGTAAATCCTAACCCTAACCCAAAACCTAATCGCAACTCTGTTCCAGCAAAAAGCGCCAAAGATCTCTAAAGAAAGTACATATTGTGGATCTAAATGACATTTTCGCAAAAACACGACTAAACTATGCGACACTCGTAGTTCAAATCGGACCCAGTTCCAGCAAAATCTGTAGGAACTTCTATAAAATGTTAGAAATACCTACAAATGTTTTTATATTCAAACCCAGGGTGCTATGTACTTATAAAGTGTTCTATTATTTTCTATACCTTTGGATGTTCCGCTTTTGGTGAGCCATTTTGGTAGACGCTTCACAAAAAAGCCAGTTTCGATAATAAAAAAAATTAAAAATGGGATTTTCATTAAAAGAAAACCCTAAACCCCTTATTCAACACCGTTCTACATCCAATATACACGAGTGTGCGAGGTATGGCCTCATTCCGACAAACTATGCTATGTTAAAGGCCATACCCTAGCTCATTTAAGTCGAAAGCCATACATCTTTCTACCTTGTATATCATTTCTGAGAAGGGTTTAGAGAAAAACTTCTATACCCCACGTTTATTATTTTTTTCTAGGTGTTCAGTCACGTAAAAAGACACCACGTGAAGGTTTACCTTTTATTTTGAATTAGTTGTGCCCAACTTTAACCCAAAGCCGTGACCGTAAACCTAATCATAACTTTGTTCCAGCAAAAAGCGCCAAATATCTCTAAAGAAACTACATATTGTGGATCTAAAAGTGATTTTTGCAAAATATCACGAACAAACTATGCGGCACTCGTAGTTGAAATCGCACCCACTTCCAACGAAATCGGCAGTAACTTCTATAAAATGTTAGAAATACCTCTGAATGTTTGTATATTCAAACCCAGGGCGCTATGTACTTATAAAGTGGTCTATTATTTTCTATACATTTGGATGTTCTGCTTTCTGTGAGCCGTTTTGGTAGACGCTTCACAAAAAAAGCCAGTTTTGACACGAAAAAAATGGATTTTTTATTAAAATAAAACCCTAAACCCCTTATTCAACACTGTTCTACATCCAATATACACGAGTGTGTGAAGTATGGCCTCATTCCGACAAACTATGATATTTTAAAAGCCATACCCTATCTCATTTGAGAAGAATGCCATATATCTTTCTACCTCGTAGCTCATTTCTGAGAAGGGTTTTTAGAAAAACTTCTATACCCTAGTTTGTTATTTTTTTTCTAGGTGTTAGGTCACATAAAAGAACGCCATGTGAAGGTTTCCCGCTTTTTTGATTTTTTTTGAATTAGTTGTGCGCAACCCTAACCCTAAACCATGACCGTAAAACCTAACCCTAAACCAAAACCTAGCTGTAACTCCGTTCCAGCAAAAAGCGCCAAAGATCTCTAAAGAAAGTACATATTGTGGATCTAAAAGTGATTTTTCCAAAAAATCATGACCAAACTATGTGACACTCCTAGTTCAAATCGCACCCACTTCCAACGAAATCAGCAGAAACTTCTATAAAATGTTGGAAATAAATACGAATGTTTTTATATCCAAACCCAGGGTGCTAAGGCGCACTTCTTTTGGGCTTGTGCTTCTCCATAAGCAAGCTTATGAGTTTCGGTGGGGAGAAACTGCGGTGGGGAGAAGCCTGTAGAAACTACTCAGGACACTTCTTTTGAGCTTCTACTGTTTTGGCTTATTTGTTGTGTCGAGTTGCAAGATGTCTGTAATGCCCCTTATTTGATATGTGTACTAAATAAAGCGATGATATTGTACGTGTGCCATTTATTCGTAGAAAAATAGATAGAAAATAAAATAAATAATATGTGAAAAGGTAGATAATAATAAAAACATGGTACATAGTATAAATTCAATACATGCCAAAATAAAATAAATGTCATAGTGAATTTGAAATTACAATAAAATGAGCCACTCAAGCTACCAAACTCTCAGCGATGCTCTGTCGTAGTGTAGCCATAGCGCTATCAGCTGAAGAGGAAGCGGCTCCAGTGGTGACTGATGCACTCTCCTCGTGAACATAAGCGCATCGCTCAAACCTGTAGAAGTGTTCATCGAATAGCTTACTGTCATGAATGAAGTTGTGCAAACACATGCACGCGGTGATGATCTTCGCTTGCGTTTCAGGGTCGTGAAAATGTGGTATAGACAGCAGAATGCGCCACTTCATCTTCAGAACTCCAAATGCTCTTTCAACAGCATTTCGTAGAGAGGAATGAAGATGGTTGAATTTCTCCATCATGTTTCGTGGAGGTGCACCCTGGAAGTCTGGAACATGATAGCGTTGCTCTTTGAATGGGGCGAGATAACCGGTTCTGTTTGGATATCCAGAGTCAACAAGATAGTATTTTCCTGCAAGTAGCATGAATATTAGAATTTGGATATCCATAGTCAACAAGATAATATTTATGAGGAATGATTACCTGTAGAAGGGTGCGGATAATTAGGATATCTAGCCTGAGCATCAGTCCATGCACGTGTATCATGAACAGATCCAGCCCATCCAGCAACAGCAAATGTGAACCTCATATCAAAATCACATATTGCTAGGACATTTTGACTTGTATAACCTTTTCTGTTCGTGTATTTGACTTTATCTTCCTCAGCAACTATGACAGGAATGTGTGTTCCATCAATTGCTCCAATGGCATCCTTGAAATGGGGCCAGAATCTAGGTTGTGTAATTTTAGCATGAACTTCAGTGAAAGTAGGATCATTAGGTCTAATATAATCACCCACCGTACGGTCTACACAGTCTAGCACATGATGAAACTTTCTGCTGATAGTAGAAACACTACGCTCAAAACGATCTGCAGCTTCACTATTGGACTCAGGTGCCCCCAACATCCACAGAAATAGAGCTAGTGATTCTTTACTAGACATCTGAGAGGTGGACTTGAGGCCATAGTCAGCAACGAGAATGTCATGCAACATTCTAAAACCTGACCTCCTTATTCGAAAACACTTGTAAAATCTCTTTGGATCCTTCATCCTTTCCTCAACCCATTGTATCCATGTCATCAAAGGTAATCTTCTAGCAGCATAAGGGGTCTTCTCTTCATCTTCTGCAATACATGCCGCAAGCATGTAGCACAAATCCAAATCATCATCAGAATCATCATTTGAGGAATTCATCTGTACAGGAGCAACACAAATAAATAAGGTTCACACCCATAATATAAGGTTCACAAGAATAATTGTTTAACACAAATAGCATCAGGTACATGAGTTTACAAGTTCAATAAAAATATCGAAAGAATACAAGCTGAAATATCCATCATACGGTTCACAAGAATAATTGTTTAACACAAATAGCATCAGGTACATGAGTTTCCTCCTCCATCATCATCCTAATCCTCTCCCTCTCTTTCTCCTTCTTTTCCATAATATCCATCATACGGTCCAACCTCGAGGAACTACCACTGCTAACCTTTGGTGTTGCGGAGGGACTAGGTGAGTAATGGCATGCTCTCTTTTTCTTAGCTGCCAACGGTGTAACCATAGGCTCTTCATCACCTTCGCACCCTGAACCAACATCCTCATCAATGTTGATTCGAGTCTGAGATGATGGAGGCACTCTAGCTATAATATTGGTCACTGCATTCTTGTCAAAAATGATCTTCATGTCCTCCTTATCTTGCAGCAGGGCTACTCGAAACTTGGCTGCCTCTGGACAACTCTGCATATCAAAACACATCATTAGAAGCAGGTCGGTAGCATCACAAGAAAAATAACAGCCAAACATATGGAGTTGTCATTACCTGTATCTCAAGTGTCCACCAATCATCGCTAGCATCAATGGCTCCCGTGATTGGATCTCTTCCTATACCAGATGCATGTTGGACCAATCCCTTCGAAATAGTGTAATATTTTTTAAGTGTTTCCCACCTATTTTTCATTTGTTTGCGATCATAATTTCTTTTCGTGCGCTCGTTAAATTTCTTAACCAAACTAGCATAACCGAGAGCATTCAGAACTTGCACCGGACGATTATTTGCGTTTACTTCTTCAATGCACACGTCAAGAAATACACGATGAGCAACCGGATCCCAAGTTGCTTTCACATGTTTCGGCTTTGCAATCTAGGTAAACAACAACATTGAAATTAAGAGAACTGAAATACCTATGCATAAAACTTCCTAGTTAAAGTAACACACCATTCAGTTCTATAATACAACCAGCCGGATGAAAAAATTACCAGATCAACACATCCATCATATGCACATCACAATTTACAACTAAATTACCAGAGCAACATCCACAACACATCCAGAACAACCAGTATGAAATTAAAAAGTTTTGGATCGTTACCGCTGGTGCCTGCGACGTCGACATGGTTCGGAGCGACTCGGGGCAGTGTGGGCTTCGGGGCAGAACGAGTCGGGGGACTCGGGGCAGAGCGACCAGCAGCAGTTGCCGGAGAGGAGGCGGAGCGAACAGCAACAGTTGGAGCCAAGGCGAAACGGGGCAGCGGCGGACGAGCAGCAGATCCTTGTGGGTGAGCTTCAGGGGCGAGATGATTCGGCGCGGAACAGATGGATCCGGCGACGGCGGTGCAAGATCCGGTGGCGGTCGAGGTGGGCGAGGGGCGGCGGCGCGGATGCTGGCAAGCGGCGGCGGTGGGGATGTGGGTGTTGCAGTCGTATTTTCGGGAGGAGAGGGCCGCCCCGTTTTCTGTTCGCTCCAGACTGTTGACCTGATCCTCTCTGGTCCTAACGTTTTGCTAGGAAGGCTCGGGGTGGCAGTATCTTTGTAATTCCGTGGAACAACATGTCTCGTTTGCTCGTACCCTTTCGCTGCCGAGACGAGAAGCTCAGGAATCAGCTCGTTCGGTGTTTCTGCAAATACACAGCGATGACGCTTCTCGGTGGAAATAAGCAGGCCAGAAGCAGAGACTTCTTTTGGGCTTCAGCGGTTGTGGACCTCGAAGCTGCTCAGGAAGCCCAAAAGAAGTCAGCCTAAGTACTTATAAAGTGGTCTATTGTTTTCTATACCTTTGGATGTTCCGCTTTCGGTGAGCCGTTTTGTTAGATGCTTCACAAACAAAAGCCAGTTTCGGCACTAAAAATGAAAAATAGGTTTTTTTAGTAAAAGAAAACCCTAAACCCTTATTCAACACTGTTCTACATCCAATATACATGAGTATGTGAAGTATGGCCTCATTCTGACAAACTATGCTATGTTAAAGGCCATACCCTAGCTCATTTGAGTCGAAAGCCATACATCTTTTTACCTCGTTGCTCATTTTTTAGAAGGGTTTTTGAGAAAAACTTCTATACCCTAGTTTGTTATTTTTTCTAGGTGTTAGGTCACATAAAAGGACGCCACGTGAAGGTTTCCCTTTTTTGAATTAGTTGTACGCATCCCTAACCCTAAACCATGACCGTAAAACCTAACCCTAAACCTAACTATAACTCCATTCCCGCAAAAAGCGCCAAAGATCTATAAAGAAAGTACATATTGTGGATCTAAAAGTGATCTTTACAAAAATCATGACCAAACTATGCGACACTCGTAGTTCAAATCGCACCCAGTTCCAACGAAATCGGTAGTAACTTCTATAAAATGTTAGAAATACCTATGGATGTTTTTATATCCAAACCCAGGGTGCTATGTACTTATAAAGTGGTCTATTATTTTCTATACCTTTGGATATTCCTCTTTTGATGAGCCATTTTGGTAGTCACTTCACAAAAAAATGTAAGTTTCGACACTAAAAAAATAATAAAATGGGTTTTTTATTACAAGAAAACCCTAAACCCCTTATTCGACACTGTTCTACATCCAAGATACACGAGTGTGTGAAATATAGCCTCATTCTGACAAACTATGCTATGTTAAATGCCATACCCCAGCTCATTTGAGTCGAAAGCCTTACATCTTGTACCTCGTACCTCATTTCTGAAAAGGCTCAGGGCAAATGACGAATTTTGTGGCGAAATTCATGACATCGTTTGTTCAAATGTTCCCATATTGTACACAAGCGTGCATCTTGGATTGGAGAACGATGTTGCCAAATAAAGTTCTTGTTTTCTTTACGCAAAAAAATCATTTTACACCTCTCTAAAAAACACAAAGTTGCCTAAAAAAGACAATTTTTTGACGATTCAGTAGGAAGCGGGCATAGTTTTTTCAAATGTGCCCATATTGTACACAAGCGTGCATCTTGGAATATCATTTTTCATTTTCGAAGTGCCAAAAAATGGAATTCTTTTGGGAAGCACCTACCAACATTTTGAAATCAGCATAAACAATTCCAACAAATCATGGAATAATTTTAAAATCCTTTATTTTTTATCTTGAATTTGAATTTAAAAGTATAATCCCAAAATTTAGTTTAATTTTTTCAAAAACCTATAAAAAGTGATATATAAGCTTAGGGGTAGTTGCATTAGTCTAGGGAAAGTGATAAAAACATTCCCTAGTAGTCTATAATGACAAAGGACATCTTGACAAATTTTTCAAAATTTATTTGGTTAAAATTGGAGTTCAAAATCAAAACTTATAAACGAAAATTGAAAAGATTAGAAAAAAAAACAGTCTAGTCATCCCAACACAGCAGTGCAGCTGAAGCCGGCCGGCTGGCCCACTCAGAGAGTCCACCCGGCATAGAGAAGAAGCAAAAAAAAGGTGGCCTCGTCCTAGCAAGGCCCAAGCCCAGTCGAATTTCAAAACTGCAGGAATGGACTTACTTGGTTAAATAGGCGGTGCGGGTTTACATAACAAGAAAGCGGCTCTAGTTTGTTTGTACGGTTCCCTTGGAAGTATATGCGGTTGAAGGCCAGGTTACGGGTTCGATCCTCCTGCAGGTTTCCTTTTTGTTGGATTAAATCCTGTCAGTTCGGCGGGCTCAGTGGTGGGGTCCTGCCAACATGGGACCTGCGTCGGTGGGCGCACATGTCAGATCTGTGGTGGGTCCCGCCTACCTTGTAGGCAAGCCCCATGGCAGGTAGGTCCCACACGTCAGTGACACCCTTCTATAATATTAGAATGACATGTAGGCCCCACCCGTCTGTGACAGCATAATAGAATATCAAATTCACTTGTAGGCCCCACGCAAATGGACAAGTCACATGACACGTAGGCGAATTGCTTAGGTGTCCGTCCAATCACCGCTTTGTACACAAAATTATATTGTTATTACATGCCATTACCATTTAAATTGGTCGTAATCGGCTAGAAATAAGGCCGTGAGCTGGTGCTATCCATCTATGACCATTTTGTGTTAGAAAACTATGACCTTCATGGCAAAATTTGTCGTAATTTTTCAACGTTTGGATGCTCCCATATGCCTTACGACCATTTAGTTCAGAATGGTCATAGATCTATGACCAAAAAATCCATGGTCGTTACGAAAAGGTCACTAGTGAGCATATTTTTTTTAGTGGTCCAGAGCGTGCGCATGGACTACATACGCTCGTCTCGCGGTATCCGTCACCTGGAGTAGTGGGGGGCGACGAAGGTGAGGCGCCGAAGCCGACGGCCGTGGCGGCGCCCAGTCGGCGTCCGGGACGGAGGCGCCTTCCCGACGTTTAGCTCCAAAAGAAAAACGACCGGAGAGAAGACGGATGAGGCGAGAGGGTTGAATGGAGAGGAACCTCACTGGAGAAAACAACACGGTCACGCCGGCGCTGGGATCTCGTGCATATCGGCGTCCGGAGCCCACACGGCGTACCCGGTCAGTGGATTTGTGGATGCATGGTCGACGGTGATAAATTTGGCAGCAGCGGAAAGATATCGGTGCGGCGGTTCTGATGGCGTAGGTATAGACGAAAAAGTGGAAGGAATAGAGTCTGTGACGAGTCGGTGGAGGAAGAGGGACATGGAGGAGAGGATCGTGTGCGTTTTGCAGGAATCGGGCTGCGCGTGGCGCTCGTCCTCGTGGAGGTGACGACCTAACTGGTGGTCACGGCCAGTCAGTGTCACAGGAAGGGCGAGCAGGCTAGAAGGGAGAGGACTGGTGAATGGGCCAGAAATCAGCCCATTTATGTTTGGCCCGTTCCTTCTTCTTCTTTTGTTCCTTTCATTTTTTCCAACATTTTCCATCTGAGAATGCTAATGATTTGAGGGCTCAAACCTTTGAAATAAAGCCTGGTAAATATCATGGGTGTCTACCATGTTAAATAACACTAGTTGGTCGATTTTTGGGTTTGAACTACAAGTAGGTGAAATATGCCTCCAAAATTCATGCCCTTATTACTGGTATTGCTAGTTGATAAATTATTTCCATATATGAAGTTTCAAGAAATTTCATTGAAGAAATCATCACCTAAAGTGTCGGCAAAAAGCTATATCATAGGGTGTCCTTATTCTCTAGAAAAGAAAATCAGCAATGGCTTGACAGTAGAGACAACATTATGCTGAAGTCACTTGGCTCTATTCTTTTCCGGTGTGTCCTTTGTATAGGTTGTAGCCTACATCTTGGAGCCAGGCAGAGGGTGGTGATTTGGTGGGACTTTACTCTGAATGGATTATGCACCGTTTTACTCCAGTTTACAATGATGGGTGGTTCTCTAGTTAAATATTTTTGAGATCTTATTCGCAAAAACGTATTTCTGTGCTCTTGGTCTATTTTCCCAACGATGCCCAGCAGACTCGAGCCCATAATCTGTGGGAAGGGTGACTTACGGTTCTTCAAAACATTTGATGATTGTCTAACAACTTGTGTAGGGTTCATGGGTTGAAAGTTTTTCACTAGAGGATTGGAGGAACGTTGAGACACATGGAGTCGTTGACTTTGAACAGTCTTGATATAACTTTTATTTCTATGGGTATTATGCTTTCAATATTATAGTGTATTTATTGAGTTCATAAAGTAAATTACTCGAGTTGATAAAACACTTTGTCCTTTTTGAGATTTCCATGAAATTTATTTTGCGAATGTCCAAACAAAATTGTCAAAAAGTAACATGTAGACAATGCAGTATATCTATACTACCCCCATTCCTAAATATAAGATGTTTTGACTTTTTTCTGATTCAGATGTATCTAGACGCGTTTTAATATGTTGGTTCACTTATTTTGATCAGTATGTATCAAATTACAATATGTAAAACATCTTATAATTTAAAACGGAGTAAGTAGTTTATATTGACCCAAAAAAAATGTGAGGAACTCCTTGCATGGACAAGAAACATCTACAATATGGTACAAAGACAAGTGATATATCTTCCATTAAACGTCATACCAAATTCATTGACACATGCATCGATCTCAGGTATGGGCAGAATAACACGTATGGGGTGATGGAGGTGGCTGACAAGGCCCCATGTCGACGCTGACTAACCCCAGCAGTTTGACCCATGGATATGTTAGCCCATGGGCACCCGACCCGAATGGGCAGGGTATGGATCGATATTTCCTCTCATGGGTCGTGCCCATGGGCGACCCGATTAGTCGCGGGCAGGGTATAGGTGTAAGTTTGTGCCCGTGGATAACCCGATGGGTCGCCCGATTAATATAAATATTTATTCTACATGATTTGTAGTCTTTTTGAGCAAAAACAAAGATTTGTTCAAGGGAAACAGTTCACGAAACAAGAAAAACAGAGCAATTGACGTGAAAAAAATCAACAGGATTACAGGACAATGCTACTATGGTGACTAGTGGTAATCGCTAAAAAAGGGTTCCCTTTGCAAAGGGAACCTAACGCTCACTCCCGTCGCGATAAGTGTCGTCTTCTCCTCGCTTGGTCCCCGATGGGTGCTTGTATTTCCGCCAAGTGTCGCAACCGGAGTTAAAGTGGGGATGAAAGAGATAAAGGGATACGGGAGGTGGGAGGGTAGCTTTTTCCCTTTTATTTTCTTGAGCCGAAGTTTAAAAACGAAATATCTTGAGAACCGTCCGTTCAAATGCCAAACCGTTTTCACTTTTGAACTCCCCGCGTCGAGATCTTTAAAACTATATCCCATATTGATATGTTTTGACGAACTTTTTTTTCGTACATTCAAAAGTTGAATATCTATACATTCGGTTCGAACGTACTTGTGCTCCGGGTTTGAATGTACTTGTACTTCGGCTGTCAACGTACTTTGTACTCTGTTTTCTGTGTACTTGTACTCGGTGGGAGGGTAGTTTTTTCCCTTTTATTTTCTAAAACCGAAATTTAAAAACGAAATATCTTAAGAACCGTCCGTTCAAATGGCAAACCGTTTTCACTTTTATACTCCTCGCGAGATTTTTCTTCAAAACTAGATCCCATATTGATATGTTTTGATGAACTTTTTTCAGTATATCTGTACATTCGGTTTGAACATACTTGTACTCCGGGTTTGAACGTACTTGTACTTCGGCTGTCAACGTACTTTATACTCTGTTTTCTGTGTACTTGTACTCCGTGTGTCTGTTTATTGTGTACTCACTGTTATATGTATTGTGTACACCCTCTTCTGTGTACTCTATACTCCTTGTTTTGTGTATTATGTACATCCTATTTCCGTGTACTTGTACTCCGTGTGTCTGTTTATTGTGTACTCACTGTTATATGTATTGTGTATACCCTCTTCTGTGTACTCTGTACTCTGTACACCCTGCTCACAATACTCTGTACACCCTGATCCCTATACTCTGTACTTTCTGTTTTGTATACTCTGTAATTTCATGTTTTTGACGAATTTTTCCATGTAACGGTCAGTATGCAGCGCGTTAGCGCAGGCGTTGGGGTACGGAGGCTTCATCGCTTGTCTAACGATGAAGCCTCCGTACCATAACGTCCCGAGACTGAGTCCGCTCATACGACGCGGTAGCGGCAACGGGGGACGAAGCCGAGACGCTAGATTATGATAAACTTGTAACTTGTATATATAACTTAGGGTTTAGGGTGGGGGTGGGAAGTAAGACAACTTATATAACGGTATGCAAGAGAGATTTATATTTGTACACCATTCATGTTATGTAGTTTGTACTTCCTGTTTTGTGTAGTTTGTACACCGTACTTTGTACCACCAATAGCTCATGCTTTGTACTCCCTTAATATTCATATATGGACAACTACCGTAGAACGTGGCGCAACTTCCTGTTTTGGGTTCCCTTTCCGTAGTTGTACCCGAACTGGTAGCTGTACACGGCTCCACTGCATCGCTGGGGGCTTGGCTTGTATGAGCGCGCAAAGGGGTTGCGTGCTTCTGTACAACCTTGGGTGGATTCCTCGCATACGAGCGCTCACGCGGGAGGCTTCCTCGCGTACGGCACGAGGGGCTTCATACGAGCGCAAAGCTTCGGATCAGACCGGTAGAGAAATCAAATTTTGCTTCGTTCTCTGTGCAATGATCGGAAGCCGCCACGTGAAAGCTGCAGGGCGTCGTTGCGTACGTGAAATCACCCTTCGCGAAGGGTTCCCTTTCTGTAGCGATACCCATGACTAGTCCATTTCACAGCTAACCTCACAAAGTTGTAAAGCCCATACGTACGATACAACATGTCGTTCTTTGGTTAATTTTCTCACTCGCATGAAGTATCACCACCGGCCCAATTCATCACGCGATCGCCCCAAGGCCTACCAGACGAGACCAGCAACCTGTTGTCCTGATGTCTTCACAGCTACAGGAATTTAGTCCCACCTCGGTTAGCCAACATAAATGGGAGCATCGGAGACCTTATAAAGATGGTTCATGTCCTTCTGTCTTGATAACTGATACAAACATTTTCTTGTTTTCTTATTATAAAAGCCATTGTTAGCCGATGTTTTTTGCTTTAATTTAAATTAAAGGTTTTTTTTTTCAAAATGCTTGATGGGTCACCCATTGGGTCGGGTTGCCTCTTAGGTTATATTCTCTATGTTTGTATTGCGATAAGTCAGGGGTTATATTCTCTACGTTTATATCGTGATAAGTCACAACGCCAGCCCTTGGTCTCTTGCGGTTAGAATGTAGTGGGACATGCGGCAGGGTGAGATGTTGTGATGAGAACGTAGTGGGACGTGTGGCGGTGAGATGTTTTGGTGATGCAGGAGGGCGGGTGTGGAGGTGGTTGTGCTTCTCGGTGAGGGTGGCGGCTTTCCCACCGCGGCCATGGGCTGCACAGGCATGGAAGGCCGAGCAAAATATATCTTAGGTCTTGACAACAATCTCACTACAACGTACAGGTGAGGGTGACCACATCATATGAGCGGTGTGTTGTGGCAGTAGATGCCCTATTCTATTGGTGACGGAAGTTTTGGAATTCGGACGACGGCCCTGACTCTTCCACTATAGCAGACTGTGTGGTTGTGTGGACAACGTGGTGTCTATATCTTCGATGTGGTCATGGCCTTCAGCTTAGTGTGTTGAGGTCAATGGCGGTATGTGACATCCTCTTCGAGACTGTTGGCGTTATGGGATGTCGCCTAGGTTCAATCCGACTCGACAGGTACTAGGCACAACGTCCTTGTGGAACCGCCAAGTCATGCATACGCACGATGTCTCATGCAGAGGTGTTAAGTCATGCATGTTCTATAGAGATGTTACATACCGCATCTCTTCCAGATAAAATATTGTTTCTGTTCGTTCGTGCGACAATGAATGGAAGTGTGGTGGTATAGAACATCATCTGTTTGACGGTTTCCAATCTCCTCTAGTGTAAGATTCACGATCTCACAAGCGAATGAACTCAGTGAATTGGACTGGAATTGGAATTACGCTCGTTCCACCCAACCACCCCCGAGCGAGTTCAATCATCCACGGCACGGCACCGCCGCCCGTCAGGTTCTTTCGTACGTTACAAGCCAAAGATTACAAGGGAGAGTTCTCCTCCCTAAATAGCCCTCACCTCACCCACTCCTCTCCAGCTAGCCATCCTGGAGCCCGCTTACTTCTGCTGGGCCTCGCCACTTTCAGCCCAGCTTCGGTTGCCCCCTTGCTGCTACTCTGTACGTCCGCTGGAGTGTTTAGGTCGCTGACAATCCCCGGGGCTTGAAAACCTGCTTGTCCCCAAGCAGGGGCTTGCGGAAATTGTTGTCTCACCATCTCGTAATCCTCCCAGGTAGCAGCCTCGGCTGGTAACCCACTCCATTGTACCAGAACCTGCGGCACCGCTCGCTGGTTCTGTTGGCGGATTCTCGAACGCAGCACCTGTTCAGGAACTGAAAAATCACAGTCAGTAGGACATAACAGCTTTGATACCTGAACTCGAGGGCCTACACACTGCTTGAGCTATGACACATGAAAGACTGGGTGCACTTTGCTTGTTTCAGGCAGCTTTAATTTGTAAGCCACTTCCCCAACTCGCTCCAGCACTTGATAAGGCCCGAAGAACTTGAAAGCTAACTTGTGGTTCTTGCGACGAACCACAGACTGCTGGATATAAGGCTGTAAGCGTAGAAAGACCAAATCCCCCACTGCAAAGGTCCGCTCTGTTTGATGCTTATCAGCCTGGTGCTTCATTCTCTGTTGCATCCTTAAAAGGTGCTGACGTGCAGATGCAATCACCAATGCTCTCTCATCCAACCAAGTAGCAATGTCTGTGACAGGAATGTGATCTGAAGCTGTGATCCCGAAATACCTTGGCTGCCTTCCATACAACAATTCAAATGGAGATTTCCCAAGCGACGAGTGCCAGTTTGTATTGTACAAGAATTCACACAAGGACAGCCACTGAGACCACTTCTTTGGGTGTGCACTGATGAAACACCTGAGATAGCATTCAATCGATTGATTAACCCGTTCAGTTTGGCCGTCCGTTTCTGGATGATAAGCCGTACTCATGCGCAACTGTGTGCCCGTGGCTTTAAACACTGCTGTCCAGAATTGACTTGTGAAAACTGGGTCACGATCCGACACCAATGCCAGCGGCATTCCATGAAGTCGATAGATATTATCCACAAATGCCTCAGCAACTGAAGTAGCAGTATAAGGGTGACGAATGGGAATAAAGTGCGCATACTTGGATAGCTTGTCCACCACCACTAGAATGCAGTTATATTGCCGTGATTGGGGGAGGCCATCGATGAAGTCCATTGTAGCTACTTCCCAAGGTGCTGATGGGATCGGCAGTGGTTGGAGGAGACCAGCTGGAGGTAATCTCTCTGGTTTAGCCTGCTGGCAGATCTGGCAACTACGGACATGGTCCTTCACCATAATTTTCATCCTAGGCCACTTAAACAGTGAACGCAAGCGGCGATAAGTCACAGGGAACCCAGAATGCCCTCCCTGAGGGCTATCATGGAAGGCAGTTACTAGTTGCTTCTGCAACTGGCTGTCAGGACCTATCCAAATTCTTCCATCACATCTTAACAAGCCATTACTTAGGGTAAAGTGGGGGTCAGCCTTGGGGTCTATAGCTAGTTTAGCTAATAACCATTGTGCAAGTGCATCCGAAGAATAGCTCGACTGGACTGCTTCCAACCACAGAGGTTGAGCCGTGGACAAGGAGAACAACTGTGAACTGTCAGGAGGCTTACGAGACAGAGCGTCAGCTGCTCCATTCAGTATGCCTTTTTTATAAACCACCTTGAATTGGAGACCCATCATCTTAGTCAACGCTTTTCTCTGCCAATCAGTGTGCATTCGCTGGTCTGTGAGGTTTACCAAGCTTTTATGGTCAGTCTTGATGACAAACTCCCCCAATTGAAGGTACGGCCTCCATTGCTGAACAGCTAACAACACTGCCAAGTACTCCTTCTCGTACACCGACAGCCTTTGGTTTCTTGGCCCCAATGCTCTACTCACAAAGGCTAGAGGATGGCCATTTTGAGATAACACTGCTCCAATCCCTACATCGCAGGCATCAGTTTCAACAGTAAACTGCAATTCAAAGTTGGGTAGGGCTAAAACTGGTGCCGTCATCAGTGCCTCTTTCAGAGTCTGGAATGCAGTTTCAGCTTCAGGTGTCCACACAAATAGAGCCCCCTTCTTGAGCAATGCAGTTAATGGTTGACTGATTATGGCATAGAATCTGATGTACTTCCTATAATAGCCAGTAAACCCTAAGAGTCCTCGGACCTCCTTAACATTTGTAGGGGTGGGCCACTCCTTGACAGCTTGCACCTTAGTGGGGTCAGTTGCCACTCCATCACCTGAGATAACATGCCCCAAATAGGCTATCTGCCGCTATGCAAAAGCACATTTGGACAACTTAACTTGCCATTTGTCCTCCTGCAGTATGCTCAACACCTGAGCCAAATGTACCAAGTGTTCCTCATAGCTTTTGCTATAAATCAATATGTCATCGAAGAAAACCAGGGCACATTTCCTCAGAACTGGTGCTAGTGAGGCATCCATTGCATGCTGAAAGGTTGCAGGTGCTCCTGTGAGTCCAAAGGCCATGACCTTATACTCATAATGCCCATTATGCGTCTGAAATGCTGTCTTACGTTCTTCTCCTGGAGCCAGTCTTATCTGATGATAGCCAGCCTTAAGATCTAACTTTGAAAACCACTGGGCTCCAGCCAGTTCATCGAGCAATTCGTCGATAACTGGTAAGGGGTATTTTCCCTTGATAGTCAGGGCATTTAGGTGTCTGAAGTCGTTTACCAGCCTCCAACTCTTGTCTGCCTTTCTCACCATCAGGATAGGAGAACTGAATGCACTACTGTTGTGGGTGATAACCCCTTGCGCCAGTAACTCTCCAATCTGTTTCTCAATTTCGTTCTTTAGCTCTGGCACCACTCTATAGGGTCTGATGGATACTGGTCTTGCTCCAGGCACTAGGGGAATTTTGTGGTCATAAACTCTCCTAGGTGGCAACCCTGTTGGTGTTTCAAACACTGTGGAGAACTGTTGCAGCAGGTTCTGCACCTCCTGTGGAATCTGTTCAGGCTTGGTAGCTTTGCCTTCCTGCATCAACTGCAGCACCAGGACTTCCTTCTTGTCTGTCATACTCTTCACTCCTTGCAAGATCACAGTTTTTCCCTGGTGTTGGATAGCCAGCCAACCCTCCTCCCAATGTGTGAGCATAGGGCTGTGCTTGGATAGCCAATCCAGACCCAAAATTCCATCATAACCTCCCAGAGCCAACACCTTAAAATTATCAATGAACTCAGCTGTTGCAGCTGACCATTGTAAAGCTGGAAACTCCCAATCACTCTCTAGTAGTGCCCCTCCCGCAATCTGTACCTGTAAACCCCTGCACATCTGTTGGCTGCCTTGTATCTCATGCATTCTGTTTTGATCTATAAAGCAAGTGGAGCTCCCAGAATCTACCAAGAAACAGAACTCCTTCCCCTGTATCTGCACTCTTAATTTCATGGTTTTGGGTGACTCCACCTTGTTGTTCACAGCAGCCAGGGACAACATCATCAGCTGAGTTGCACCTGACACAATGGATTGATTCTCTTCCTCTTCTCCTCCCACTTCTTGCATGCACTCGATCATTTCCTGAACCACGTGTAGTTGGATGTTCCCCTTGCACTGATGTTCTCTTCCCCATTTTTCCCCACAGGTGAAGCATAACCCCTTTGATCTCCGAAATGCCTTCAAACTCTGCCATTTGTCTTCACTGCTGGGTCTTCTCGCCTCAGCTGAACGTTTCTCCTCTACCGTTTTAGATATCCATCGAGACGGAGGTGGAGGTGGTGGCAATGGCAAGGGATGTGCCTTTCGAATTGCAGGGTTGTTTACCATGGAGTGACTCTGTACACTACTGCCGTCCCCCAACTCTTCATACAGCAGTGCCAAGGTATACGCTGCATCCAACGTTTCTGGCTGTTGAATAGCCACCAAAATCCTCACAGTGGGCTTTAACCCATCTAGGAATCATGTCAAGTGATTCAAGGGGTCAGGGTGTGGATCAAATGCTGCTATCCGGTCCACCAAATCAGAGAATCGCTGCACGTAATCCTCCATGGTGCCAGTTTGAGAAATATGGAACAACCGACGCAGTAAAACAACCTGATGTTGATTGCGCATAAACCTCCCTTGCACCGCAGCGACAAACTCCTCCCAGGTGGCATTAGGCTTCTTCGCCAGGAAGGATTCCAACCAAGTTGCGGCTGCCCCAGTGAATTGTGACGACGCATATGAAACCCATAGCGTTGATGGAGTGCCCCATCTCTTGAAGTACTCCTCGCTCCTGCGCTGCCACAGCTTCGGATTTGATCCCTTGAATTGTGGCAGTTCAACACGGGGCGCAGAGACAGATGCATCAGGAAATTGCTGGCTGCAAGCCGAATTCAGAAGTGATAACAGGTTCAAGCCTGGATTCGTACCTCCGACCGGAGGTGGCGTGCTCGGCGAGCACGCTGGCCCCCGGTATTGATGATTCCCGCCTTGCCCAATTGGGCCGACCGTGCCGATCCCCGGCGGCTCGCTCTATGTTGCTGCGGCTGTGGTCACCGCCGGTTTTAGGGGAACCCGTACGGCACGATCCATCACCGCCGCGAGCTGTGAGATCTCGGAGCTCAACGCCTTCTTGACACCCTCCAGATCGCCTCCTAGGATTTCCTTGACCGCAGCCAGATCCGCGCTCATCGTCTCCTTCACCTCCTCCAGCGACTCCCCGATCTCCGCGATCTGCTTCTTCGTGTCGTCGATCGAGGCGCGAACGGCATCGAGGATTTCTTTCTTGTGGTCGAGGAAGTGGCTCTCATACGCCTCCCGTGTGTCGGCCTTGAGGAGTTCATAGATCGCCTTCGCTTCCGGCGTCAAATTCTCCATCGCGTCCCTCCGGCGAATTGCCGCGAGCCTGGTGTCGTGCGTGTGGTTTGGCAACTCCAGATCTGGAGAGAGTGGTTAGGCTCTGATACCAAATGTAAGATTCACGATCTCACAAGCGAATGAACTCAGTGAATTGGACTGGAATTGGAATTACGCTCGTTCCACCCAACCACCCCGAGCGAGTTCAATCATCCACGGCACGGCACCGCCGCCCGTCAGGTTCTTTCGTACGTTACAAGCCAAAGATTACAAGGGAGAGTTCTCCTCCCTAAATAGCACTCACCTCACCCACTCCTCTCCAGCTAGCCATCTTGGAGCCCGCTTACTTCTGCTGGGCCTTGCCACTTTCAGCCCAGCTTCGGTTGCCCCCTTGCTGCTACTCTGTACGTCCGCTGGAGTGTTTA
The DNA here is from genome assembly GCA_012064385.1 of Puccinellia tenuiflora. Taxonomy (NCBI): domain Eukaryota; kingdom Viridiplantae; phylum Streptophyta; class Magnoliopsida; order Poales; family Poaceae; genus Puccinellia; species Puccinellia tenuiflora. The sequence continues at coordinate 112,371 of QRDG01001202.1, forward strand.
GGTCGCTGACATCTAGTGACATTCATCAAGCAAGGTTTCGTTAGCCGGTCAAGTCATGATGGTTGAGCTGGCTTCAACAACTAGTATGCACAGGTGAATACTAGTTCGTTGAACAGACATTGTCATCGCATTTCTCCGTCGTGCCCTTGTTGATGGTTTTATTCGAAGCTCGGCTATCGGAATGAAAACCCCGAAGTCGACATATGATAGGACTCGTAATCATCGGTATAGATGTGACGGTGCTTTTTTGAAGGCTTGACGTAGGAGTCGTATATTTTTATTTTACCATTAGGTTGGTGATAGTTAGTGGAGTTACAAACCTCGTTTTTTTCTTGTCAACTTATTCGGCTTTCATGTTGGGTCTTGTCTGATTTTTAATAAATAAGTAAATATATATCTATGTCCATCAATCAATCCATTGACGGGGTTAATCCTTATTTTCAAGAAGAAAAAAAAGAGGCGGCGAGGCTAGGAGCCCATCCCATTGTCTCAGTCCTGAGATAGTCGGGTGTATACTTCAGCCAGATGCTGCAAATAGCATCTCGATACATTCTATGAACCCTGTGGTCTTCCAAATGCCATTTAAGTGGACTGAACCAATACCTGGATGCAACTCGCAAGCTCTCCTGCCTTTCTCTACTAATCGCGATAAATGTTGCACCGAAGCAGATCCAAGATCTTCAGTGTTTGTGCTTAATTAGCTCCGGATTTACACAATCAGTCAGCAGTTTTGCATGGTAGTCACACAGATGAGTTTTCAGTTTCACTGTATACATACTAACAGACTGAAAACCAATGCCGCAATCCTATCTACAATCTGCCCGGCCAACTAGGCAACTACTCCTGTACTTGAGAATGGCTTCGGAGGCTGAGATGCAATGCAGAACACCAATCGGAACTGGAGATCTGGAGGAGCAGATCTACAACTCCAAGTGTAAAGTCTGAAAAAGGGTTACTGTACAGTTTCAGATTCCGATTTTTTAGGGAAAGAGGGCCTCGCCCCGGTTCCATTGAAATGAAACCAGCATTACAGCATTCAGTTTGTCAGTCCGCGGGAGCAGCCACGCGCAAGCTCCAGGATTCCAGATGCCGATTAAGTAATCTATATCTTTAATCGATGAGAAACCAATTTCACCTCATTTATCTTTTTCCTTCTTTCTTTCTTTTTTCTCAGCAGCTCATTTCCTATAATCACGAATACAGAAATGGGGAACCAATCAAACAAAATCTAGTCCAACGAGCCATTGGACAATGAATCATGTACAATCGCGAACTATCTAAACTCCTTCCGGAGCGAGTAACTGCCAACCTTGGATCCCGCAGCACAAGCGAGCCCATTTTTCCCGGCCGGCTCTGCCTTCGTCAGCTCCGCCGTGGCCGGCCACTCCCGCGGCATCTGGAGCAGAGCCGGTGGCCGCCACGCGGCAACCGCGGACTCCGCGACGACGAGGTTGGTGATGTCTCTGAGCGGCACCCGTCTCCGCGCCCTAGCCAGCCGCTTGAGCTTGCAGCTCTTGGCAGCGACGCCGTGGAGACGAGCGACGGCGGCCGCCGCCGAGGCAGTCGCAGGCGGCAGGTTCTCCTTGTCGGCGCGCTGAACAGCCATCTTGGGCACGCGCTGCCGCTTCTGGAATCAGGGCTCGGTGGTGTACTGAGCGGCGAGGTGGCTCGGCTGGCGCTTGTGATGGGACTGGAAGGATCTTCCATGGGTATTTGTAACAGAGGTAGGAGGGAACAAGGAGTCAGGGAGGGAAGAGAAGAGGCAAGGTTTGAGTTTCGGGGGAAAATTTTGGCTGGAGAGGAGTGGAGGGAGGGGACGGATCTGTGTTTCCTGCCGTTTTTGGTCGGAAGGCTCCATGAGAGCCAGCGAATCTTGAAAATTTTCGCGAAAAGTTTGGAGCAAATCGGGATTTGGGGGCGGGCAGGGAAACGGCGGAGCGGGGACGCGCTGAAATATTGTGTGGGCTGGTTGCGTGGCGGGGGGCGAGGGAGATTCGAAAAAATTTCTGAGTCTGTGGGTGGCTACGTTCACAGTTCACACGGATGGTGTGGCTGGATGCAATTCCGTTGTCGTGACGCAAAAATGGGCAGCCACCGTGGCGGGTTCAAATTTTTTGAGATTTTATTAGGTGGAGTTGAGTTGGTTGCATCAAAACTTTTTTTTTATACAAAAGTTTGATAACTCAAATTTAAGCGAATTGCTCGAATTACATTCAGATTTTAGGACACTCTATAACTATACTTGAACGAAACTTGAACTAAAAACTTCTAAACACTAAACATAATCTAATCTAGGTCCACGATGGGAGGGGGGTTGACACGGCTGGCGCGCGTCCCGTGTTCACGTGCCAACCAACTCGTCATTGTTGATTCGCCGCGCCACTTGGTGGTGCGTCTCCTCCTTGCATGTATGAGCGGCGTGTGTTGTCTTAGTCCCGGCTTGTGACAACATGGCGGCTTGGTGTTCCGCGTCCATAAACTAGCGGGTCAACGGCATCCCTCGCCATAGTGGTGACGGATTCTCTAAATGGACATGTTATTCTCCTCAACGACTACTTCCCGGAGTCGACGCCGCAACCTCAGCAGTAATGTGGTTTCGTAGGACGCCAACATTGTCGATCACAGGGTAGGCCCACCTATCATAGTCCTACGTGGCGGGTGTATCCGACACTATTGGGCCGTCGGGTGGATAAGGGATTGCCAGAATGTTTTTTGCCTGGTCTGAAGCGAAATGGCGCGTTGTTAGAGGCTATTTTGTGTATATGGAGTCCATTGGACTGAAGGGAAGGCCTATCAGGAACGTTGGTGTGGATGCTCTTATTTATACAATAGGTATTGATTGGGTTACGGTGGTCTGTTTACACAATTTCAAAATCATAATTGGTGTTACGACTCTCATATTCTCAATGATTCATCTCACCAAAAATCGCTAATCAGGCCAACCTCTAGGTTGGCCATGGTGCACCAATGTGTGTTTGACTTCTTTGTAGGCATTTATTTGGATGACCATTCTCCATTTCCAAGTTTTGTCAAATACAACGGTATTGTCATTTGTTATGGCATGGCAATATGTTGTCATGTTCTTTTTTTCTGATTTTAAAATAATATGGTTATGTGGATGCTTCACATGCTCTTGATACAATGTTACTAGTCTAAATGTTGGTCCTGTTTTATACCATCCTGGATTAAAATGTTTGTTTTCATAAAAATAGTTTACATGCTGTTTTGTGGATGTGGTTGTACCTCTAGCTTGGACGGATTCTTTGTCGTGAATTATCATTTCCGTAGAGCGAAAAACATGTCCATAGTGAGGTATTGACGAGGTGTGGACTCGGCAAATCCCAAGGTTGTGTACCCCGGGTTGATTGAGGGGGAGAGAGTAGGAACGCTGGTGATTACGACGGCTAACAGGGGGCGAGTTTACCCAGTTCGGCCCCTCGAGGTGAGGTAAAGACCTACTCCTGCTTGTATGGTATTATCGTGGTGGCTACAATGGCGAGATGGCAATCTCGCTAGGGTTTGCTTGTGTGTTGCTTGACCTAGGTGGCGCACCCTCCTGGCCTTTATATCACAGGCCAGGTCTCGGGTGGACGGTGCGGATTGCACATTACAGGATAAGGAAAGTCATCACCGGCCTAACCAGCTACTTAGGCCACACGGTACACTTCATGGGCTTCAATGGGCTTCCCTTGGCGTGACCCAGGTACCACCACCGTGGGGTACCCGAAAGGTATCCCCACGACAGTAGCCCCCGAGTGCTTAGTCGAATCGCAGAGTCGAGTAAAGGACTCCTTCCTCCGGGCACGCCACCTGGTTCCTTTACAAGTCAACCTTCGGCTGCAATCGTCTTGAATAATCGGGTGCGCCTCATGATCTTCTTGATTCGCCAACTTTCGACTGTCGTTGTCCTTAGTCATCGGGTGCGCGAACAGCGCTCCCGATGGGAGTAGCCCCCGAGATTAAGCTGAATTGCTTGCAATTGAGGTTAAACTCAATTTTTCTTCAGTCGAAAAGTCTGCTCCCGATGGGAGTAAAAAGATGACTCGAAATGCCCGAGTCAAAACTGGCCTTGCTCGACTTACTTTGTACTCAACCTTGATGGCCTACTAAATTGACTTAAACTCAGCTCTGAAAGCTTACTTGTTGTTCATCCACTCGAATGATGAATTCGGGTGTCATCGGCTTTGTAAAGCTTACTACGTACTTGGCCAATTTGGCTTACTGCGTAAGTTTGCTCAGCTCATGGAGCTTACCGTATTTCTCTGGCACTCGAACGAGTTTGTCGAGTCGACTCAGCTCTCAGAGCTTACTGTATCCTTGTTGCACTCGAAAAAGCTGTCTGGGTGCTCCATCAGCCCGTTGGCTTACTTGATACGCCTCCGCTGATGACGTCAGGGCTGACGTTTTCGGCGTGCTCTGCATCCGATGGGACGTAACAGAGTGGTCCCAGTGTCAGTATTGACTGTTCTGACCGTTGGGCGCGAAATTTTCGTGGTATGATGATGGCGCCTCGATTCCCGCGCGTAGTGGGCGGCGTGGCCGGTGACGGTTGCTATCTCCGCGCGACACGTGGACGGCCGGATGTTGCCTCGAATTGCCGCTTCGTGGAGGACGGCCAGGATGAATTGATCCCGCGGTATATAATTTTCACCGCGGTGGGGAACAGTTCATCCATCCTCATTTCGCCGTCGTCTCCCTTGCTTCCTCCTCCATTGCTGCCCTTGCGCCCGATTCTCCAAAGCTTTCCCCACTTTCCCTAGCGAAGATGGGCTTGAAGAGAGCGAAGACCACCGAGGGCACCGCCGCCGCTGCCGACGCGGGCATGAAGAAGGTGGAAGGCGACTGGGTGAAGTCGTCGGTGAAGAAAACCGATCTGGAGAGCCTCCGCGCGCAGGGGCTGCTGCCGCCGGCGGACCAGGCGGCCGTGCGCGCTCCGGGAAAAGAGGTACTCCCCTCTCCTCGCGATGGGGAACGCGTTTGCTTCGTGGAGTTCCTTCCACGGGGTTTCGGGTTCCCCATCCACGATTTTGTTCGTGGTCTCATGTACGCTTATGGGATTCAGATTCACGATCTGACTCCCAACAGCGTCTTGAGCATCGCGAGCTTTATCGTGCTCTGCGAGTGCTTTTTGGGAATCTCTCCCAACTGGCTTCTCTGGAAGTCTCTATTCCTCGTTCGCAAGAACGTTGGAAAGTCGAAGCAGGTCTACCCAGTCGGCGGCTTCAACATTCAAGTGCGTGGCGACACCACGTTCTTCCAGATGAAGAAATCTGACTCCGTCCAGAATTGGCGGAGGAAGTGGTTCTACATCAGGTGCGACCAGGAAGGCCTTCCCGACTTCGCGGCTGACCGCGCGTTGCAGAAGACGAAGGCGTGGACGCACCCGCTGTCAAAGGAAGACAGGGAGGCGACCAAACCGCTGCTGGCACTCCTCCGCGATCTTCTGAAGACCCTTGGTCGCGAGTCGGGTGGGGTGTACCTCATCGCTACCTTCTTCAGGCTCCGAGTGCAGCCACTCCGCCGCCGCGACCAGCCAATGTGGGCGCGTGCATCCGGCGATGAACTTGATGACGAAGGAGTCGAGTCGAAGGTGAGGAGCATCACCAGCCTCCGAGCCGCAGACACATGCAGCGTCAAGTGCCCGGTGCAGCCATATGGCCTCGACAATCCTGTGCCTGAGGTAGGTGTCTTGAACCTTGCTCGTCTTCGGTGTTCTTCAGTCGAATCTTATTGCTTAACTCGAACTTTTTGACAGGGTCGTTCCAGCTTTGTTAGCCTTCCTCCACTGATGGAGAACGGTCCTCACGAAGAGGCAGAAATCTTGAAGGAGGATGAGGATGATGACGATGAACTTCCTTCCGCCAACTCTCCGAGCGAGGAGGTGGAAGAGGATGATGAAGACGAAGAGCCGCTGCACAAGCGACAAAGGCGAAGATTTGGCGAGTCTGCTTCAGCTTCGTCACCTGCAAAGCAGGTGGAGGTGGAGGACGTGGACGAGGCGAGCGAGTCGTCCTCGGGTGCCAGGTACGCGAGCGACCCGACGGAGCCGTTGGCCGCGCCTCCCCTTAGCTCTGCGCCGCCGGCTAGGTTCGCGAGATTGCCCTCCGTCTCCGTGGAGAGCGATGATGATCAGGACGTCACCAGGTTAGTCTTTCAGTCATCATCTTGTTTTGTCGAGTGCCCTTTTTGCCTTTGCGAGTTTTTGAACTGTATTATCCTGTCCCAGCAACCGCACTGGTGCTGCCGGTTCTTCGCCTCCAGAGACGGAGCATACTTCTGCTCCCGTGCCTGAGCGTACCGCGAAAGCGACCGAAGGAGAGCCGCAGGCGGGTGGCGCGTCGACCTTGAAGGCTTCGACCTCCTCCGTGCCAGAGAAGGCTGCTGATGCGACCTCGGTGGACGCTGGATTGCTTGAGCATGTAAGTTTTCTCTTGACTCAGTCTACAAGATCTGTATCGGGTGCGCGAACAGCGCTCCCGATGGGAGTAGCCCCCGAAGATGTGCGTGACTAGGATAGTCGGGCACAGATTGATATCTTGTTCTGTGCACAGCCGTTTTGTCGCCAACTGCTGGAGGGAGCCAAGGCCTTTTTGGGGATGGAGAAGGAGAAGAACCGACTCCACGCTGCTTTGGAGCAAGCTAACAGTAAGTACTAACCCTTGTGTTCGAGTGGTGCTGCGACTGTCTTCATTATTGACTGCTCCGGTGATCCACAGGCGAGAAGGAGAGCCTGGCGAAGCGGGTCGCGGAGCTGGAGAGATCCCTGGGTGCAGCTCAAAAGCGTGAGCAAACCCGGGGTGATCTAGAGAAGACCCAGGTTGAGCGCTTGCTCACACTCGCCAATGCAATTGGAGGTAAATATCTCGGCTCATTGCCTACTTTGTCTTGTGTCGCTTTCTGATTTCTTACAAGTTTGGTCCTCTCTTCGTTGTTCAGAGCCGTGCGGAGGCGCTCCTCCGAAAGATACCTCCAGTGAGAATCTCGACCTGGAGAAAGCTGTTGGCTTTGTTGACCGCGCCTACGCGTATGCTTCGGCTGCGCTGCAGCAATCGTCGGCGGCGCTGCAGAAGTCGAAGGATGCCCTGGCGAGTGTGCACCGGAGCATCTTCCCCGAGCAGCCGTCGCCGGTCGATGTCGATGCGCTTGCGGCTCCGTTTGAAGGCGAAGCGACCACCCTGGCGGACTTCACGCGTGCTCAGACGGTACGCGGCTCAGAGCTCACTTTCCAGCTCCTACTTGGTCACCAAGTCGCAGGTGACTTTGAGAAGGTTGTCAGCGACTTCCCTCGGAGGCCTGATGGCAAAACCGCGTCCCTCAGCGGTGTGAAGGTGCAGGCGAGTCAGCTGGCTGAGAGGTTGATAGCCACCTTCGAGAGGAAGATCGCCAAGGCTAAGGAGTTGGCTGCTAGGAAGAAACGCTCTCAGTCAGAGTCTGCAATGTAGTTTCCTTTGTTTTAGGGTTCTTCTTTTGGTCTTAGCCTGTAATGAACCATATAGTTTGCGGGTCTTCTGGCCGCGGACAAGCTGATTCTGAAATGTGAATATGTGCCTTCGAGTCTTTTGTCATACTTTCTTCTAGAATGTGCTTTTTTCCTTGCTTGACACTGTCGAACTTGGCAGCCTGAGATGGGTGAGACTCCCGAGGTTGCTGGGGCCGCTGGTGTGGGTGAGGACGAGGATACTTCTTCGGCTGCACCCACTCGCCCTCGTCGTCAAGCTCCTCCAGCCCACGCGCGGAGCGCCAATGACCAACGAGTGTTCACCTACATGAGGAACAAGATTGTTGAACTTGAGTCGAAGGTGAGGACCGCCGATTTGGAGTTGGAGCGCGTGAAGTCACGGCCTGCTGCGCCGTTCTCACAGCGTGAGGAATTCCTTCTTGGCCAGATAGACCTGATCAGTCGACAACTGCAAGGTTGGTCTTCTGACGCTTTGCTCTTGTTTCTTTATGCTTGCACTGTTCTAAGTGCTGGCTCTTCATGCAGATGTGAATGCTGACCGGAAGGCCGAGCAGGGTCGAGTGGACGAGCGAGTGGATAGAGAAGCCGCCGGTGACTCACTCGAAGCTCGTCAATTTTGGTCGGACAAGTCCAAGGGCAGTGTACTTGCTAGGATGCTGGATCGCACCTGGCGGGCCGCTTTGCTCTTGGAAGGTTGCAGAAACACCCTCCTGCAGGTCAACAAGGTGTTCTTTCCGCACAACGAGCATCCTAGCGGACTGGCTGCGCTGCTGGAGAGGTACCGTGAGGGTAAGGTCAAGGCGTTGAAGGAAGTTGTGCACACCCAGCTTGTTGCCGGGGCGAACGTGGCGCTGGCGTACGTTCGAATGCATCGGCCCCATCTTCCCTTGGACAAGGTGCTTGACGGCTTGCCTGGAGCAGGTGACTACGCCGATACTCTTGCGGCTGCGCGTCAGATGATTCAGCAGGTTCAGGCCTTCAGCGAGCAGCTTGTGGGGCCGCTTGATGCGCCAAAGGAGGAACCTGTAGAGTAAGAATAGCAGTCTGTTGTTGTATGATGTTAGCTTGTAACGTAAATATGCATGTATGTATGCCCATGTGATGTTATTCACTTAATGTATAATGTGTGATTTTGCACTCGTAGACCTATATGGCGCGAGCCCCCGAGTGGTTCGAGTGGCGGCCTAGGATTTTTGGGTTATGCCTGTGCGGCGCAGCCCCCGAGTGATTCGAGTGGCGGCCTAGGCTAGGACTTAGACCTGTATGGCGCGAGCCCCCGAGTGGTTCGAGTGGCGGCCTAGGATTTTCGAGTTATGCCTGTGCGGCGCAGCCCCCGAGTGATTCGAGTGGCGGCCTAGGCTGGACTTAGACCTGTATGGCGCGAGCCCCCGAGTGATTCGAGTGGCGGCCTAGGATTTTCGGGTTATGCCTGTGCGGCGCAGCCCCCGAGTGATTCGAGTGGCGGCCTAGGCTGGACTTAGACCTGTATGGCGCGAGCCCCCGAGTGATTCGAGTGGCGGCCTAGGATTTTCGGGTTATGCCTGTGCGGCGCAGCCCCCGAGTGATTCGAGTGGCGGCCTAGGCTGGACTTAGACCTGTATGGCGCGAGCCCCCGAGTGGTTCGAGTGGCGGCCTAGGATTTTCGAGGTTATGCCTGTGCGGCGCAGCCCCCGAGTGATTCGAGTGGCGGCCTAGGCTAGACTTAGACCTGTATGGCGCGAGCCCCCGAGTGGTTCGAGTGGCGGCCTAGGATTTTCGGGTTATGCCTGTGCGGCGCAGCCCCCGAGTGATTCGAGTGGCGGCCTAGGCTAGACTTAGACCTGTATGGCGCGAGCCCCCGAGTGGTTCGAGTGGCGGCCTACGGATTTTCAGTTATGCCTGTGTGGCGCAGGCCCCGAGTGATTCGAGTGGCGGCCTAGGCTACTTAGACCTGTATGGCGCGAGCCCCCGAGTGGTTCGAGTGGCGGCCTAGGATTTTCCGGTTATGCCTGTGCGGCGCAGCCCCCGAGTGATTCGAGTGGCGGCCTAGGCTACTTAGACCTGTATGGCGCGAGCCCCCGAGTGGTTCGAGTGGCGGCCTAGGATTTTTGAGTTATGCCTGTGTGGCGCAGCCCCCGAGTGATTCGAGTGGCGGCCTAGGCTGGACTTAGACCTGTATGGCGCGAGCCCCCGAGTGATTCGAGTGGCGGCCTAGGATTTAGGTTGATTGCTCGAAAGGAAGAAATGACAAGTCTTTTCCTTCAAACATCTTTATTGATTCTCGCAAACAGGCCGCCTCGTTAAAACCCTTCCAGTCCCCTTAGGTACCCTGGCGAGGGAAAGAGTGCGTAAGAAACCTGCTGCTACTTAACAAGGTGAAGCTTACAAGCTGGGGTCGATCAGGCGTAGAAGCGGCGTAACTGTGCCACGTTCCACGGATTGCTGCAGACTGTCCCTGTCTTCGAGTCCTTCAGGCGGTAAGCTCCGTTGCCGATTGCCTCTGTCACAATGTATGGCCCCTCCCATGGGGAGGCGAGTTTGTGCACCTTCTTCTGCTTGAGCCGGAGAACCAGGTCCCCTGGGACGAATGCTCTAGGCCGCAGTCGCCGACCGTGGTAGTTGCGCAGGTCTTGCTGGTAGACGGCTGTGCGGCTGAGGGCGATGTCGCGTGCTTCATCCAGGACATCCACATCATCTTCAAGTGCTTCTTCCGCATCAGGACTCGTCGTATGCCACTACTCGTGGAGCATCAAATTTGATGTCGCAGGGCAGGACTGCTTCGGCGCCGTACACCATGAAGAATGGTGTATACTGGGTAGATCTGTTTGGCGTGGTGCGTAGGCTCCACAGCACACTTGGTAGCTCCTCCACCCAGGCTCCTGCGGCTCGCTTCAATGGTACTCGCAGACGCTTCTTGATGCCTTTGCTGACTAGGCCGTTGGCCTTCTCGACTTGCCCATTGGACTGCGGGTGTGAGACGGATGCATAGCTGAGCTTGACGCCTTGTTCAGAGCAAAAATCCCTGAATTCTTCGGCTGTGAAGTTCGTCCCGTTGTCGGTGATGATGCCGTGCGGTACGCCGAACCTGAAGATGATCGACCTGATAAAGTTGACCGCTGAGGTTGCGGTTGAGCTTGTGATTGGGACCGCCTCGATCCACTTCGTGAACTTGTCGACTGCCACCAGGAGGTGAGTATGCCCACCTGGGGAGGATTTCTTGAAGGGACCTACCATGTCGAGCCCCCATTGCGCGAAGGGCCATGCGAGTGGTATTGTCTTCAGTGCCGACGCTGGTGCATGCGGCTTGTTGGCGAACTCCTGACAGCCAACGCACTTTTTTACCAGTTCTTCTGCGTCTTGCATTGCGGTGGGCCAGTAGAACCCTGCTCGCAAGGCCTTGGCCACCAGTGCTCGACTGCTTGCGTGGTGCCCGCATATGCCGGCGTGGATGTCGAGTAAGATTGCTTGGCCGTCGGCTGGATCGATGCACCTTTGGAGGACTCCTGAGATGCTTCTCTTGTAGAGCTCGCCATTGATGATGGTGAAGCCTTTGGAACGGCGGACGATGCGCTTGGCTTCGACTGGGTTCTCCGGCAGCCGCTGGTGCAGCATGTAAGCCAGATACGGGCTTGTCCAGGTGGGCTCGACCAGCATTATCTCCATGACCTCCTTCTCCGTGCTTGGCGGGTTGGCGGTGCTTGTTGTCGATGTAGAGGGTCCTGGCTGGGGCCGGACCTTGATTGAGCGCTGTGTGATGCACTCGAGGAAGACTCCGGGTGGCACCGGAGCTCGATCCGAACCTAGGTTGGCCAGGACGTCAGCTTCTTCGTTGCTTTCGCGGCCGATGTGCCGCAGTTCGCAGCCGTCGAAGAGGCCTTCCAGTTGATTGTACAGCTCCCTGTAGGCTATCATGTTGTCAGCGATGGCGTCGCACTGCTTCATGGTTTGCTGCACAACCAGGTAGGAGTCGCCGTAGATCATGAGGCGAGTGGCGCCGCAGTTCTTGGCCATCCGCATGCCGTGGATCAAGGCTTCGTACTCTGCTTCGTTGTTGGAGGGTGTTGAGAATTTCATCTGCAGCACGTACTTCAGCTTGTCGCCTTTGGGTGAGATGAGCACAACTCCTGCTCCGGCTGAGTTGAATTTTTTGGATCCATCGAAATACATTGTCCAAGCGTTGGACAAGTCGGGCTCATCAGGTAGCTGTGCTTCTATCCACTCTGTGGTAAACTCTGGGAGGACCTGGGCCTTGATTGCCTTCGGGTGTACATACTTCAACCCCCATGGCCCTAACTCGACAACCCACTTGGCGACTCTTCCTGTCGCGGCTGGGTTGGTGAGGATGTCGGAAAGGGCAGAGGAGCTTACCACCGTGATCGGGTGCTCAGAGAAATAGTGGACCACCTTCCTGGACGTCATGAAGACTCCGTATGCTAACTTCTGATAGTGCGGGTACCGCTGCTTGGAATCAGTTAGCACCTCGCTGAGGTAATACACGGGTCGCTGAACAGGGTGGCTCTTTCCTTCTTCCTCCCGCTCGACTACGAGTACGGTACTAACCACTCTGTTCGTGGCCGCCACATACAGGTACAGTGGCTCGTTCTCATGTGGTGCCACCAGCACTGGAGGTGTTGTGAGGGTCTGTTTCAGTTTGTCGAATGCATCTTGTGCCTCCTCTGTCCACTCGAACTTGTCTGCCTTTTTCATCAGTTGGTAGAAGGGCAGGGCCTTTTCTCCCAACTTACTAATAAATCGACTGAGCGCTGCGACTCTGCCGGCCAGGCGTTGTACTTCATGGAGCTTGGTCGGTGCAGGCATGTCGAGTATGTTCTGCACCTTCTCAGGGTTGGCTTCGATTCCTCTCGCAGAAACAAGATACCCCAGTAATTCTCCGGCTGGGACGCCGAAGACGCACTTTTCTGGGTTTAACTTGATCTGGTACTTGTTGAGCGCGTCGAAGACCTTGCGGAGGTCGTCGATGAGGCTGTCCTCTGTGCGGGTGGTGACGACTATGTCGTCGACGTAGACCTGGACAATCTGTCCTATGAGCTTCTTCAGGCAGGCCTGCATCGTGCGCTGGTACGTAGCTCCAGCGTTCTTCAACCCGAAGGGCATCATCTGGTAACAGAATACACCGTGTGGTGTGATGAACGCCGTCTTCTCCTGATCCTCGACTTTCATCCTGATCTGCTGGTACCCGGAGTAGGCATCCAGGAAGGATAGGCGTGCGCAACCTGCAGTCGAATCGACGATCTGATCAATCCGCGGGAGCGGAAAGTGATCTTTGGGGCAGCATTTGTTGATGGCGGTGAAGTCGACGCACATGCGGAGTTTCTTCGTCTTCTTCTTTTCCACCAGTACCGGGTTTGCTACCCACTCTGAATCCTTTATTTCTCGAATAAATCCGGCGTGAAGCAGCCGGTCGATCTCCTTGCTGATGGCATCTCTCTTGGGACCCGCGAAGCGCCTCATGGTCTGCTTGACTGGTCTGGCGTCTTTGCGGACGCGTAAGGAGTGCTCGGCGAGTTCCCTTGGTATACCTGGCATGTCAGAAGGTTGCCAGGCGAATATCTTCCAGTTCTCGCGCAGGAACTCGACGAGCGCGCTTTCCTATGCGCTAGTCAGGCTTGATGACACCCTGACCGTCTTGTCGGCGTCCGTCGGGTGTACCTGATGGGCCCTTGTGTCGTCGCTTGTGTTGAATGCAGAGTTGTTGGATGATTTCTTCCGTGGTGGAAACAGAGTTTTGTCGTTGTCGACTGCCATCATCTCCAGGTGCTCGTCCATCCCGAAGAACTCAGAAATCCTGCTGAACTCGCGGTCGCAGCTATCAGACCGGTCGAAGTCGCCTTTCACCGTGATGACGCCCTTAGCTCCTGGCATCTTGAGCATGAGGTAAGCGTAGTGGGGCACTGCCATGAATCTGGCGAAGGCCGGACGACCCAGTATGGCGTGATATTGTGACTTCCAGTCGACTACCTCGAAGTCGATCGCCTCTCGCTGGAAGTTTTCGGGTGTGCCGAATATAACATCGAGTGTAATTGTTCCCATGGGCGTGACTGCTTGCCCTGGTACTATACCGTGGAAGGTATTTGCCGATGGCGTTAGGTTGGATGTTGACCTGTTCATCCTTCTTAGGGTGTCGGCGAAGATGATATTGATACCGCTGCCTCCATCCATGAACACCTTCTTCAAGGTGTACTCCCCGATCTGAGCTTCGACTACCAGAGCAGCGTGCCCGGGTCGTGGTATCGCCGGCGGGTGGTCCGCTCTGGAGAAAGTGATCGCTGTTTCTGAGCCTCTCAGGTAATCGGGTACTGCAGGTGGATTGGTGAGTGCTTGGTAGACCTGGCGGGTGATGATTTTCTGGGTCCTGTTGGAAGGACGTCCCTTCTGTATCATGTTAATCTGCCCACGTGCTGCCGGGAACACGTTAGCAGGATCCTGCGGCTGTGGCTGTGGTTGTTGTTGCTGTGCGGGTAGAAGGCCAGCGCTGCTTGCGCTGGGTTGGCGACTGGAGGAGGAGGTGGCGCCTGGAGGGCCAGCTGTGCGGCTGGCTGTGCCACGGGTGCCGCTTGATTATCACGCTGTCCGTTCTGAGGGACTATTCGCGCAAACGCCCTGTATATCTTACGCGCCTTTCTGCAATCCTTCAATAGGTGGCGGGATCCCCACTTGCCTGTTTCTGGGTCCCTAAACATATGATGCTTGCAGGGTTGCTCTAACTCTTCTTCTTCAGTCAGTGGGCGTCTCCGCCACTCGCGCTTGCGACTTCCGTCTCCATGGTAGCCGCTGCCACCGTCCTGGTTGTACTGCCTTTCACTCTCACGGGGGGTTTCGAATCCCGCCGCTACTAACTCGATCGAGTCGTTGCCGACGTAACGCGGCTTCTTCTTCAGGCGCCCTTCTCGCCAGTTGCTAGGTCCTGCTTCTTGCCTCGGAGATCGTGGTGCATCACGAACAGAGTCTTCTCCATCTGCCCACTGGTTGGCTATCTGCATGAGCTCGATCATGTTCCTCGGCCTAAGCCTACCAAACTCCTCACGGAGGTCGCGGCGGTAAACGCCGTGCATGAATGCGTCCATTACCCTGTCTTCTGAGGTGGCTCCGTCCATGGTGTTGCGAAGCAAGGTCCACCGCTGGATGTACGAACGGAGTGGCTCGTCTCGACCTTGCTTGCACGCCTGGAGCTCAATGAGGGTTGTTGGCCTTGCGTATGTCCCCAGAAAGCTCTTCACGAAGGCGTTCCTGAACTCGTCCCAGGTGCTGAAAGCGTCCCTGGGCTGAGTGTTGAGCCACCCGCGAGCAGATCCCGTGAGCATCAACTGGATGTACTGCATGGCAGTAGTCGAAGTACCACCTTGACAGCTGCACGCGATGAGGTAGTCTTCCAGCCAGTCCCTTGGGTCTTGCTTCCCGTCATACTTGGGTGTCTCCGCTGTTAGCTTGAAGCCTTTGGGCATCTTCGTGTCACGGATGTTGAAGCTGAAACATGCGGCTCCGCGTGGCTCGAAGTCGTCGTCGTCGTAGTCGTTGGCTTGTGCACTCGCTGCTCGCAGCCGTCGACTGCGGTCCACCCTTCTCTGTGCGACGACGTTACGGACATCTTCGCCTGGCTGCGGCTGTCGCAGTCGAATTGGGGCTGGGTCTGCAAGTGGTGCGGGTTCACGATCGCGGCGGCCTCGATTCTCGTGCCCCCTTTCTGCTGGTGCTGACTTTGCCAGGACTTCCTCGACTTCCCTGAGGGATTGAATTTGTCGCCTATGAAGGCGGGCGTGGGCGTCACCCTCCGGCGGCTGTGTTAGTCGCAGGTAGGTTTCGACTGTCATGAGGGCCGAAGCGGGTGTCTTGGGGACGGGGATTCCGTCCGCATCCTCCGTCATGAATGACGACTCCAGATTGCGAGTGAGGTGGACGCGATCAGCCTCTGGCACCCGTGGCATGCGAGCCCTGTGACGTCCTCCTTGTGTGACTTCCTCCGATCCGGCCAAGAACGAGTGTGCTGCCCTCCTGGCACTCGACGCGTCGGCTAGTTCTTTGCGCCGAATCAGATCGGCCTTCTCTTGGCGGACTCGCTCGGACTCCTTCCAAAGCAAGTATTGGACCGCCAGTTGGTCTTCTCGGGGTTCATCTGGTGAAGGGAACGTGCCTTCGTCCACGTGCTTCATGGCCTTGATCGCCATCTCCCGAGTGATGGTGAGTCTTGTCACCCTGTCCGGCATGGTCACCTCCAGCGGGTATACGGGTTCCCCGCCGTTGGATCGTGCTGGGCTGGCCATATAGACTTGCGCGGGGTAAACCCGCGAGTGGGGCTGATGCTCCCAGTCCTGCTTCCTTCGTCCGAGCTATGCTCAGAGTCGAAGATCACAGCAACGTGGCGGGTGCCACGGTCACTGCTACTGGCGACTCCGCGATGCGGAGGCGCGATTGGCGTAGTCGAAATCGGCGTAGATTTTGGCTTCATCCGGGGCGCGGACAAGAAGGTCGGAGTAGACTTGTTCCGCGCCAGGGTTGCAGTAGATGCGATTTTTCTGGTGACCGCGGGTGTGGTCACCGCAGTCGCCGTTGACGCGGTCGTAGATGGTGCGACGCAGTCGAAGTGGATGCGATCTTCACGGCAGTCGATGACGCGATCGCCGTGGCCGCAGTAGATGCGATCTTCGCGGCGGGTGAAGCCGCGGTCGGCGCAGTCGATGTAGATGCAGGCGCATCCGTCGCGCGCAGCGTGGCCAGCGTGGGCCGGAGCGTTCCACGACTGTCCACCAGATAGCGCAGACTACCGAAGGTAATCCACGTGCTCTGCTGCAGCTCAGCGTACGCCGGGAAATCCGCCGGCGAGTGCTGGACGAACTCGAGGAAGCCGGTGTAGATCGACTCCCTGGCGCTGATGCCGTTCTTCATTGCAGATGAGGCCGGCGCAACCATGACTCCAACGATCTGTTCTTCCCACAGACGGCGCCAATTGACGAGGTGTGGACTCGGCAAATCCCAAGGTTGTGTACCCCGGGTTGATTGAGGGGGAGAGAGTAGGAACGCTGGTGATTACGACGGCTAACAGGGGGCGAGTTTACCCAGGTTCGGCCCCTCGAGGTGAGGTAAAGACCTACTCCTGCTTGTCTGGTATTATCGAGGTGGCTACAATGGCGAGATGGCAATCTCGCTAGGGTTTGCTTGTGTGTTGCTTGACCTAGCTGGCGCACCCTCCTGGCCTTTATATCACAGGCCAGGTCTCGGGTGGACGGTGCGGATTGCACATTACAGGATAAGGAGAGCTATCACCGGCCTAACCAGCTACTTGGGCCACACGGTACACTTCATGGGCTTCAATGGGCTTCCTTGGCGTGACCCAGGTACCACCACCGTGGGGTACCCGAAAGGTAGCCCCACGACAACGTCCACGGGTGGGGGCGGCGGCATGGCGCGGGGAGGAGGTGGCGGCATGGCGCCCTGTCACCCCAGGGAGAGGAAAGAAAAGAATTTTCGCGAAAACCCCCTAGCCCAAATTTTCTCTATTTGCAAAAAGGTCCAATGGTACTTTAGGGAATTTATTTGAGGCCCTAACCATTTTTATAAATTTTGCAAAAATTCATGTGGCTCTCAATGCCCTCTAGAAGCTCCACAAAAATTGGGGTTGCAAAATAAAAAGTTTAGAGCAACATTTGTTCAAGGTTTTACTTATAGTCATTTTTGACAATTTCCAAATTGTATTTATTTGGAGCACTTAAGCATTTCCCAAAAATAATGAATTACTTATGGGACGCTCCAACATATTAAGGAAGCTCCCCATAATTTTAGTTTGAATTTTGGAAAGGTTTAGCTTGGTTTCAAAATAGGATTTGAATTGAACCAACTTTTGGATTCTCAAATTCATTTCTTATTTGGCAATATTAGATTTTGAGAATTGGTTATCAAATGTAAACTTGGAACTTCCTAGACAATTTGGAAGTCCAAGAATTATTTGTTTGCCATTTGAGTAATGTATTTGGTTTGAAAATTTTGGGAAGGGTTTTTGCTTCCTTGTTTTAATTTCCAGGTGTTGCTTTATTTAAAATTAACAATTTAAATATGTATGCCATGATGCAATGAAAAGAAAAAAGTGAAAATTTGGCCCATATTTAGGGTTCCAAACTGGGGCTGTTACATTACCCTCAGAGCAGGAGCTGGCATTTCTAGACTGGAGTCGGCATTGGTCGCAGCTGTACATACATTCCAGCTTGGACGGAGCCGTATCTAGCATTATTTACTTCTTGGTGAAATTCCACCTGATGAAGTTAAGAAGAGGCAACTCCTCAGACGATGGCAAGTCCTTACATAGTAATTGATGAGAGCTGTTCAGGAGAAGCACCACGGAGTCTATCAATGATGTGTGTCCCCAGAAGAAGGCCAACAGATTTTGCAAGAGATTCATGCAGGAGACTGGGGCCATCACGCATCAACAAGGTCCTTGGTATCAAAAGCTTTAAGACATGGTTTGTTTTGGCTTACAGCACAGTTGGATGAAGAGAACATAGTTCGAGTTTGTGATGGTTGCCAGAGGTATGCCAGACAAGATCATGTGCCAGCTCAGGAGCTGCGAACCATCCCAATAACTTGGCCGTTTGCAGTCTGGGGACTGACATGGTGGGTCCTTTTTCAAAGTCGCCTTGCCAGAAGACTCATCTGCTGGTCGTAGTTGACAAGGTTATCAAGTTGTTGACGCTGAACCCGTAAGCCAAGTCAATGTGGCATCAGCTATCAAGTTCATCAAAAAGATAGCTACACGATTCGGATATCCACTAGCATTATCACAGACAACGAAACTAACCTATCAGTCGGCGAGATGGCCAAGTTTCTATGGAGAAAACAACATCCGACTTGATCTAGCCTCGGTTGCGCACCCTCAGTCAAATGGACAAGCTGAATGTGCAAATCAGGAGTTACTCAGAGGGATCAAGCCCAGACTACGAGTTCCCCTATTATGAGCTGTCGGGTGTTGGGTTGAGGAGTTACCAGCAGTAGTCTGGAGCATACAGATGTCTCCTAACAGATCCACCGGCTTCACGTCGTTCTTCATGGTCTATGGAGCAGAAGTAGTCTGCCCAGCGATTTACTTCATGATTCACACGAGTCGCCAATTACCTTGAGACAGAGAACGAGCTCGCTCGCCACGACTCGGTGGATGCACTTCAGGAAGCAAGGGAGTTAGCCCTTGAGAGATCTGCTGTTTACCAGCAGGACTTGAGACGATATCATGCGCGCAGAATCAGGAGCCGAACTTCCCAAGAGGGAGACTTAGTGCTTCTTCTAGTCCAAAATAAGGAAGCGATGCATAAGTTATCTCCTCCATCGGGAGACCATTTGTGATCATTAATAACTTGCACAACAGGTCGTACTATCTAATGGATGTACGAGAGGCAGCAAGAGAAATCGAGGAGCTGACACAGCTCATACATTGGACCCCTATGCAGAGGCAAGAGGCCCTGGAACATAGCGCGCAGTTACGTCCTTATTATAGCTAAAAGTTTTGTAAAGCAAAGTATGCAAGTTAGCAAAGAGCCCAGAGAGCTCTGCAGCATTGTAACATGATTAGTGTGATCAAAGGAAATAAGGCCGACTTCTTCAAAATATTAATTCTTTTGTCAATACACTCTGTATGTCACTTTATTACATTTTAATCATGAGGTCCTTGGGGCTTGTCTTTCAGAAAAACTTCAAGCTTTAGACTCTTGGACCCGGCTTAAAAGCCAACCTCTCCCTGGTTTTAGCTGGTAGTTAGATGCCACCCGCGCAATTCGAATTAAGACTACAGGCATGACTTGTTTCGAACTCCTATGAAGCCTAATAGGACTTAGGATGATGCGGACTTGTCAGAGCAGCTGTTAGCAAAAGTCTTGCGGGGCCTACTTATTCATCAGTATAAATCAGAAGGGTTTATAAGAACCAAATCAACTCGTATAAAAAGCATTAACATGTCTACCACATAAAGCAAGTCATCCAAAATCATAGTACCAAACAAATAAAGTCTTACATCCCAAAAGCCAGACAAGTGGCAAAGTTATCATTACAGACTTAGAAGTCATCCAAAGTGTGATCTTTCTCTGCAGGAATATTTTTCTTCTTACACAGGAGCCTTGCCAGAAGTCAGAGCGTTGGCTGCAGTGCCCTGGGCAGAACTTTGTGGGACAGAGGAGTCCTTCGCCCCTCCAGAAGCTTCTTCTTGAGGGTGGGAGTTGCCATCATCCTCTGGACGAACTAGCACAGGAGTCGGAGCAGCAGGGGTTGACAGTGATGGCCCAACAGAATTCGAAGCGCCAGCATTTGTTTTAGTGGGGCGTCCAAAGTCTACTGCTCGGGAGTAACGTCAACACACCCTCTTGTTGTTTGCTCATAATGATGAGTCCATAGTCTGGATGCATCTTTGAGGCAATCTCACAGGCAAAAGGCCGGACTTCTATTTCCTGAGCTTTGAAGTCCTCCTTGGAAAAGGCGAGCCATCTTCATGCTTAGATGGCATCCCAAGGTTAGCAGAGCCGGCTCCACCACATTGGGTAGTAGCTGCGAGCCAGGGCAAGGACTCGGATCGCCGCCCACCGCAAAGACGACTTTTCCAAGCCAGGACGTAAGCAGGAGCTCGTGACAACTCCTTCACAAGTGCCTCCGGATTTGATGGGCACTGCTCCTGAGGAGGCAAGTACCTCACGATTGCACGCGCGCCCTCTTGTAGTCCATGACAGTAGTCAAGGAGCTCGTTCAGCTGCCGGCCAACAGATAATTCTAACTTTGGAGATGTCGAACCTATCAACATGCAAGTAGAAACAAGTTTGATTATGAAATTACAGACAAAACTGCAAAGTGTGGAGAAAGGATAGAGAAATATTGCTTACCGAAGATAAATAGGGTCATCGCCTTGATGCCCTTGCAACAGCGATCCCGGCCAAAGTTCAGGTAATGGACGGATTTCTCAGCAATATTTTTGGTATGGGGCAGCTTCTTTTTCACCTCCTCCAACTCGGCGCAGACTTTTTTGAAGTCCTCCTCAAGCTGGAGGGGAGTACTCCTTCTCGGAAAGGGAAGCCCTAGCGGAAGCAGCCGCCTTCTCTTCCAGTTCTTTCATGTCTCTCCGCATTTTAGAGAAAAAATTCTGTAGAGAACAAGATCAACAAGTTAGAGCCCAGTTCAAAATGATAGCTCCAAGTCGTCAAAATTAACAACTTGGCACTTGGGGGCTACAGGGAGTTCCTTTTAAAGTTTTTAAGATAGTCCTAGAATTTTAGTTTTTCAGCAAGTTTAGAGGAAGGGACCTATGAGTCCTAAGCTGCTATAAACAACAATCGGCACTTGGGGGCTACATGGGTTCAAGTTTCAAATTTTATACAGTCCACTAATGGTAGCTCCGATTTGTCGTAGGCTAACAACCCGACGGTTTGGGGCATACTCAAGGATCAGATNAAATCTTCCACACGGATGAACCGGCAAAATCTCCAACACCGAAAACACAAAAGAAGACGGATATGAAATCCGTTTCGGTGAACTTGGCCTTGTCATGACGAGCACGACAAGCACCAAGACCACACCACGATAAGAGCCAAATAAGAACCAATAAATATGATGCCATGGATGCAAAGGTTTGAGCTCTCTACGACGATACGATCAAGATACTCGCTCGAGAGCCCCTCTTGATAGTACGGCTATCTATCCTATAACCCGGTCTCTCAACAAACATTATGAGACCGGTAAAATAGAAAACCTATCAAGATCATACCTTTGCCTTGCGCAATCCACTTGATCTTGATGATGATGATCTTGACCTTCTCAAGTTGGACCATCTTTCTTGATTGCACTCCGCTTTGTGAAGATTCACATGTTGCTCCCCCATATACCAATATGGGAGAAACAATTCTTCGACATATCTTCACTTGGCCTTATCATGAGTGTTGATCAACATGCACTTAGCCTTGATCAACAAATACTCTTCTTTTTTTAGCCTTCACTCCAACATATGGAGTTCAAGCATTGCTATGGACCAAACCTACAAGTATATCTCAAAGCACACATTAGTCCTTAAGGATTGTCATTAATTATCAAAACCACACATGGGGCAACCATGCTCTTTCACCGACCAACATGTTCCCTTCTTTCTTCAATCTTGTTTCTTGTTTGGTTCTTTGTTGAATTCCGTTGAAATCTAGTATGAATCCATACTAGATTTGTCTCTCAGGAATCTTGGATAGATCGGGTAGACATTCATGTTGATCTTTGCATGCGGTTTATGTATGAAATATTTATGTGAAATTGTGGTGGATCTTGAATCCTCTATGGATCTAGGACGATAACGGTATGGGACTAATAAAGTTCTTAATACTTTCGTAGATCTCGTATGGAACAACGATTTTCCTGTGGATGAAACTATGGCGGGTCTTTAAACTGTATGGGACTGAGCCAGTGAAGTTTCTCAAATTATACAAACTTATGAATCTCTTGAATTTTGTATGAATAGTTACTAAACATGAGTAAAACGTGCATGGAGCATATATGAAACTCACAAAAAAATTAAGCGTGAAACTCCTAAATGAAAACTATGGAACACATAAAAATTAAACGTGAATCTCATTATATGACAATATGAAATTTCTTTTTACTACTACATAAATCAATCTAAAGTTTTTGTGAGATATGAAATGAAAGTTGTAAAACCCTAAAAAAATAGGGTGCAATATGCAAAATTATATAGAATTAAGGATGGCACTGGACAGAGGTGGGAGGGCCACTTTGCAGAAATTGTAGCACCGACCTACAAGAAACGGACGACACCGATAGTGTTGGGGGGCCAACTTACATGTGGAGTTGTTCTTATGCTTGGTTTGAGGATTCATCCAATACTCTATTCCTTGATGTAGGGTGTATAGTTTTTTGAGAAATAAAATAAAATATAGGATGTATTGCGATTTATGAAAAAATTGTCCATTTACAATAAATTCCTAATCTAGAATAGAGGGATTTGATGGTTTTCCTCTATCCCAGTTTTTTTAGAAGCAAATGAATTCACCGTATGCAGAATTATCATGGCTTAATTCGTGCGCGGAAACTGTGCACGCTACGTTAGAGAATGGAGTATTAATTGAGTGATGTATAATTTTTATTTGATCTATAATAATAAAGCTCACTGCAGAGTCCACACAGCAGCAGCAACAAATAGGGCGGGGAAGACTCCAGCAGAAGGAAGACAGCTAGCGGCTGCACGAGTCCGCCACATTAAAAACTCGCCAAGACGCCACATCCATGCACATACCATCGCATCGCCCCTTCCCCTAAACCTCCTCTTCTCTCTAGTCTCTGGCTAGCGCCGCAACGATCCGGCGGCGCGGCGCGAAGAGTAGGGTAGGGCCGGGAAAGGTGGCGGGCTCGGATCGATCTCGGTAGATGGCGGTGGGAGGGGGAGGCGGCGATGGCGGCGGCGGGGGCAGCGGAGGAGGAGGAGGCTCCGCGAAGAGGGTGCCGATGCACCGGCTGTTCGCGTTCGCGGACCGGCGGGATGCGGCGCTGATGGCGGTCGGCGCCGTGGCGGCCATGGCCAACGGCATCGCGATGCCGTTCCTCGCCTTCCTCGTCGGCGACCTCGTCGACGCGTTCGGCCCCGCCCACCGCGCCAACGTTGTCCATGCCGTCTCCAAGGTTCGCGCCGCCCCCCCCCCCCCGTTCGAGGCCCCCCTGTTCTCTTGCATTCCTTCCTGGGTGGTCGATTCCATGCCACATTGTTTAGTTCCTCGCTTTGCTCGTGCCTCACTCCGTTGGAGCGTTAAGGGTTTTGGAATATGAAGCGTTGGCCTCTAGGATTTTACCAAGAAATTCTGCAAGTAAATCGGATTATTCCGGGTCGAGGTTTACCCAAGCCCCTCGGATTAAACGTTATAGGAGTTTGTGGCTTTGTGCCTGAACTTGCGTTTAACCATTTGGTGATGGATCTGGTATTCTGCAAAGAGTGGTGGTCACAAATTCCCCGTTTGTCGTTAATTTCCTTCGAGGCATGTGCTTTGGTTGTCTAAAGTTTCAGATCCAGAAGTTACTCGATTTGGCATGGAGCTTCAAAGGTGACAGTCAGCAGAATTTTCTAGCTACTAGTATTTGGTATGGATCTTAATTTGTTCTAACGAGATTGGTAAGGATGTGAATGTGTGATCATAAGTTCATAGGTATACATGAACTTATCTAAACCTGCAGGATTGATAGGTCTGCTTATATTGTAGATTAAAATGGTCCATGAACGAATGTCTAAAGGACAATATGGTTGCTAGAATATAGGTTTGTGTGTGTCTCAAAGTTAGCTGGCTTGTATGTTCACCCAAGAATGTTATGCAATAATTGCTATTTGTTGTGTACATGTATATTAGTTATGTTCTATGTTTCATACCTGATGCTCTTTAACTTTCAAGTCAACATGTCAATTCAGTAGCTTCCTCTTCGTGAAAAGGAAATCTCCCTTTGTTGGCATTCATTAGCTGGGTTGCTCGCTTTAGCTTGTCACTATATTTTCACCATTTTCCATTGTATGCTTTTGTTTTTCAGGTTTCTGTCAGATTGTGTATCTAGCAATAGCTTCTGGAGCGGCAGGATTCCTTCGTAAGTCTCATTTCTGTTATACAAGTAGTTTGGAAGTGCATAATCCCATGTTGCCTTCTGGTACAAAGTTATCACATGGTATCCATTTGCTTGCTCATGGATAGTTAAGTATTTTATTACAAAGATTGTGTACTCATGTTCAGGAGTCTGCAGAAGCTTTAGGTTCAAGGTGCATATACTGAATATGTTCTTCTCCAAAGTATGAATTATTCTATTGTTCGGAAAATCGGCAATCCTGATTTGGAAAATGAATTAAATTGTATGCATGTAGCAGTGTAGCGCCACCAATTATTTGTTGATGAGATTCCTTAACTACACTCTATATGCCATGTCAGACCCAATTAATTATACTCATTTAGGCCCCTTCAGGAAACAAATTTGTCTCTGGGTAGTGTATGTGGTGTGCGTCCTACGCTTTCCTATTTTGGGGTACTTATTTGGCATATTATTTTTTATATTTATATGAAAGTTGTAAAAAAATCTGGAAATGGTTTCTGGATATGGTTGGACTGTTGCACCGGAAGTGTATTGTGCACCATACACCCTTTTCTCTGTAGTTGAAGCTAATTATTTGTGCTTCTTAACTCCACACCAACCAAAGGAAACATAAGATGACCGGAATTTCTATTGTTGTTGGGAGTAACAGAAAATGCATAGTCCAACCAGCTGATCAATTCCAATTTTTACTAGCTATGGTTTACTCTAAAAAACATTGGCATGACATTTCCTGTTACAATATGTGATTTTATTTGGGGACTCAATGTATATTTTTCCAACCAAATTTTGAGTTAAAATTGGTCTGTAGTTTTCATACAGATCTAAGCGTTAAGAAATAGGGTAGCAACCATGAATGGGCAATCAATATACTCCCTCCGGACCGAAATGAGTGTCGCAGCCGTTGTACAAATTTGTGAGCAGTTAGCCAACACGTTGCGTCACTTAATTAGGATCGGAGGGTAGTAGGTTTTAGTATTATTTTTCATAAAGATGTCAGAAAAGGCAATGGTACATATGCTTATCATGCTACCTCTTTTAACTGTGCTGATGCATGCAGAGGTGTCATGCTGGATGGTGACTGGAGAAAGGCAGCTGCACGCATCCGTGGGCTGTACCTCGAAACTATACTTAGACAAGATATATCATTTTTTGACGTGGAGACGTCAACTGGAGAAGTTATTGAAAGGATGTCTAGTGACACAGTGTTAATTCAAGATGCCATTGGAGAAAAGGTGAGACACATCTTATCTATGCGAATCATAACTGCTCCTTAATTTCAGCTTTATGATGTGCCTTTCTGGAGTATTTTTATGAAAGAAGTCTGATGTGAAGTATACAACTTGTGCCTTCAGGTTTCTGTTTCCCTTAGAAACTATCACACAACTAGGTTCATAGGTAGGTCAAGTATACGTTACTGGTTGCATGGATCTATGAAGGTCACAGGCCTTTCTGAAGTGTTTTTATGCAAAGAATTCTGACGTTAAGTATACAACTTGTGCTTTCAGTTTTCTGTTTCTCTTGGAAACTATCACACAATCAGGTTCATAGTTAGGTGAAGTATATGTTTCTGGTGCATGGATCTATGAACGTCACAGGCACTTTCCTGCCTTAGTTATATTAAGTGAATCATGATATTAGTGTAAGTTACCTTAGGTAAGAAAATAGACAGTTTCAACTATGCAAATTTTGAGGATATTTCTGGTATACAAATGTAGTGATTAGAGTACCAAGATCCTTTGTTATGCATAAAACGCTATCTCTAGAAACTTATAGTTTGACACATTTTTCATTTGACATATTTATGCAGGTTGGCAAGTTTCTCCAACTGATATCAACGTTTCTGGGTGGCTTTATCATCGCATTTGCAAGAGGCTGGCTTTTGTCCCTGGTAATGTTGTCAAGTATTCCTCCTGTTGTAGCATCAGCTGCAGTCATGTCGCTTGTCCTGTCAAAGCTATCAAATCGTTCACAGATGGCGTATGCCGAAGCAGGGAAAGTCGTTGAACAGACAATAGGATCAATCAGAACGGTAATATCTTTATTTCAGAATCTCATACCAGTATATTTCTTGTCCTTAGCTAACTTTTCATTTTCCTTTATGAAAACAGGTGGTATCTTTCACTGGGGAGAGGAGAGCAATTGAAAAATACCAAGAGTTCTTAAAAATATCATACAGGTCGGCAGTCCACCAGGGCACCGCCGGGGGCCTTGGAGTTGGTTGCCTTTTGCTTATTGTTTTCTGCAGCTATGGATTAGCTGTATGGTATGGTGCAAGGCTGATTATTGAAAAGGGATATACTGGGGGATATATCATTAATGTATTGATGGCGATCATGACTGGTGCAATGTTAGTATCTTCCTTTGCATGGCCTCTTTCAAGATACAAATAATCAAAATCAAATTAAATTATATTCATTTTCATGACGTTTTTTTCTAATTTTGTTAGGGCTCTTGGCCAGTCTTCTCCATGCTTAACTGCTTTTGCATCAGGACAGATTGCGGCTCACAAAATGTTTGCAACAATTTATAGAAAACCTGAGATTGATGCCAGTGACAAGGGGGGCCTTATATTGGACGACTTTGTTGGATATGTTGAGTTGAAAGATGTCTATTTCAGTTACCCTGCACGGCCTGAGCAACTTATCTTCAATGGCTTCTCTATTAGCATTCCAACTGGCAAGACGGTGGCATTGGTCGGGGAGAGTGGAAGCGGGAAGTCTACTGTAATTAGCTTGGTAGAGAGATTCTATGATCCACAATCAGGGGAAGTACTTTTGGATGGTGTGAATCTTAAAGGGCTAACCTTAGTTGGATAAGACAGAAAATAGGGCTTGTTAG
This sequence comes from Puccinellia tenuiflora, assembly GCA_012064385.1. Classification (NCBI taxonomy): domain Eukaryota; kingdom Viridiplantae; phylum Streptophyta; class Magnoliopsida; order Poales; family Poaceae; genus Puccinellia; species Puccinellia tenuiflora. The sequence continues at coordinate 139,240 of QRDG01001202.1, forward strand.
CCAAGAGCCCATTCTTTTCACAACCACTATAAGAGAAAATATAGGATATGGAAAAAAAGATGCGTCAGAGGAAGAAATCAGGGAAGCAACTGTGCTTGCCAATGCCGCGAAGTTCATCGACAAGTTACCAAATGTATGTTCATTTGATCCCTTTTTAGTCGTGCATTCTGTGATATAATATTTTTGCACTATTTCTTTCATCACATAATGATAAGCTGACAACTATTACCAGGGACTGGATACAATGGTTGGTGAGCGTGGAACACAACTATCCGGCGGACAGAAACAAAGGATTGAAATTGCAAGAGCAATTTTGAAGAACCCCAGCATACTACTTCTTGACGAAGCTACAAGTGCACTTGATGCTGAGTCTGAACGTGTAGTTCAAGAGGCACTAAATAATATCATGGTGAACAGAACCACTATAGTTGTGGCGCATCGCTTGAGCACTGTAAAAAATGCTGATACAATATCGGTGCTACATCGTGGGCAGCTTGTGGGAACAAGGTAACCTGAATTTCTTCACCCCTTTTCAGTCAGTCTTACTGCAATAATCAAGAGTCAAGTTTCACATTACCTGATAAGAATAAAAACAAGCTCTAATGGATGTTTGCACAACAGGACCACATGCTGAGTTGATAAAGGATTCTAATGGAGCATACTCTCAACTTTTACGGCTTCAAGAGGTTAATACGAATAGGAAGGGATCTCATGGAGATGACTCCAACAGGTTACAATCAGCGCCTGATACTGCAAATTCGATAAGTCAACACAGCAGCATAAAGCCATCCTTTGAGAGATCTGTGAGTAGACACTCGGCACAGGGTGGAAGCAGAAGGAATTCACCGACATTCTCATTGAACGAACACGTAACTGAAGGGGTTGATGATGTGAAGTCGGAGAATAATGTGATCAGACGCCTACTCTACCTACATAAGCCTGAGATTCCGATTCTTCTGTTAGGATGCACTGCTGCTGCAGCCAATGGTGCTATACTTCCTGTGTTTGGTATGCTGCTTTCAAGTGCCATTAACACATTCTATGAACCGCCACAGAAATTGAGAAAAGATTCAGTGTTCTGGGCAGAGATGTATGTGATGTTGGGTGTGATCTCCATCCTTATCATCCCAATGCAATACTCTTTGTTCAACATGGCAGGTGGTAAACTTATCGAGCGCATACGTGCTGTATCATTTACTCGGGTTGTTTACCAGGAAATAGGATGGTTCGATGACCCGTTGAACAGCAGGTATTTTTGTGTTCACTTATTCATTTGATAGTCCCTCCGTTCTAAAATATTTTATGCTATGCATATTTCAATGTGGACCACATACGGGCTAAAATGATTAACTGACACACTAAATCGCTAGACATCAAATATTTTGCGACGGAGGGAGTACATCAGTGTTGTAGAATCGCCATTTTTTTGGTCGTTTCCTGATTCTCACGCATTGTTCAAATTCTCCAGTGGTGCAATAGGCTCCAGGCTATCAGGGGATGCAGCATCTATTAAAAGCATTGCCGGGGATGTATTGTCATTGATAGTGCAAAGCATAAGCACTTGTGTTGTCGGTATTGTAATAGCCATGATTGCAAACTGGAAGCTAGCATTCATAGTATTGTGCTTCCTTCCTTGCGTGATTGCACAGAGTTATGCTCAAACCAGGTTAATGAGGGGTTTTGGTGCTGATGCCAAGGTATATGGTCTATTATTTCTGTTCACGGCAACCGTATCTTTGTGTACTTATTATTTGCTGATCTGTTCGTGTTCATGGCAACTTATCATTCTGTAGTTATTTGCTGAAATTGTATGTAATTGTTTCCTGCAGGAAATGTACGAACAAGCGAGCACAATTGCCAGTGATGCCATCAGTAACATCAGAACTGTTGCTTCATTTTGCGCAGAAGAGAAGATAATTGAAAGCTACCGAAAGAAATGTGAAGGCCCTCTGAAGAAAGGAGTTCGTCAAGGGGCCATAAGTGGTGTGGGTTATGGATTCTCATTTGCGCTGCTCTTCTGTTTTTATGCTGTATCCTTTTACGTCGGAGCTCGCTTTGTACACAGTGGGACAGCAGAAGTTGGGCAAGTCTTCAGGGTGAGAACCAAAAAACTCATAGGACCAAAGAACTTATTTGGGGTTTCTTCTCATTGTCACTGCTTTTTCTTTAAAAATACAGGTCTTCTTTGCTTTAACCATGATGGCTGTTGGAGTTTCTCAATCGAGTTCGCTTGCTCGGGATTTTAGCAGAGTGCAAGATGCAGCTGTCTCAATTTTCAAGATTATTGATAGGGTATCCAAGATTGACGCAAGCTCTGAGGTAGGAACGACACTAGACACAGTAGAAGGGAATATAGAGTTGCAGCACGTGAGCTTCAAGTACCCTGCTCGGACTGACGTGCAAATCTTCAGAGATTTATGCTTGAGGATGCCATCTGGCAAGGTACGTTTGGTTTTCATGATCAAGCAATTTTACACTACCTGCTTCTGATAATCGACATCATTTTTCTCTCACTAAACTTAAGTTTCATATTTATGTAGTTTTTTCTACATTACTGTTAAACTGCTCTGCTGTAGAACTTAAACAAGGTAAAAATTATTTAAACTGAGGCATAGTCGATAGTGCACAATCCAATGTTAACAGGGCTGACAGTTCCTTAGGAAATGGTAAGCAGTGTGAGCAACATTTGAGTTAATACAGTAGCTTACTAGTGAAGTAATGGAACTCAACATGACTGGTTGGTAGTAAACCCTGCCTGATAAGAAAAGTCACTCATGCAATCGATTGTCATTACCAAAGTCCTGACAAGTTTGTTGCAGACTATTGCGCTTGTTGGGGAAAGCGGAAGTGGGAAATCGACGGTGATAGCCTTGATCGAGAGGTTCTACGATCCCGACTCTGGCACCATCTTTCTAGACGGGGTTGATCTGAAGACCCTCAAGCTCAGCTGGCTCAGGCAGCAGATTGGTCTGGTAGGCCAAGAACCCGTCCTATTCAACGACACCATCAGAGCAAACATCGCCTACGGAAAGAAGGAGCACGTATCCGAGGAAGAGATCATCGCCGTCGCCGAGGCCGCCAACGCCCACCGGTTCATCTCCTCCCTCCCAGACGGGTACGACACGAGCGTTGGCGAGCGGGGCGTGCAGCTGTCGGGCGGGCAGAAGCAGCGGATAGCCATCGCGAGGGCGATCCTCAAGGACCCCAAGCTGCTGCTCCTGGACGAGGCGACCAGCGCACTGGATGCCGAGTCGGAGCGCATCGTGCAGGAGGCGCTGGACAGGGTGACTGTCGGGAGGACGACGGTGGTCGTGGCGCACCGGCTGTCAACCATCACCGCTGCCGACAAGATTGCAGTCGTCAAGAACGGTGTGGTCGCCGAGGAAGGCCAGCACGAGCAGCTGCTGCGCCTGCCCGGTGGGGCCTACGCGTCCCTTGTTGCCTTGCAGTCTAGCAGTTCGTGAAGTGAATCCACGAGGAAAATCGATATTGCTTCGTAGGATGAGGAGTACAGAATAGTCTTTGCAGATTGCATTTGGTTTTTCTTTTTTCAGTGTATGAAAATGACCACGCTGTCAACGTAGCAACAAGAGAAACTTACACTCTTTTTCTTCCCAAAGGGTAGTTGATATATAAACGGAAATCCATTTCGGGTAGCACAAAAAAATTCGTGGTGAAAAGACATTTTTTGTGAGCTGTGTAAAAAAGATAAATTCGGGCAATATAAAATGACTTTGTACGGGACATGTTTTTTTCTTTTTTGCACAGATCACAAAAAATGTCTTTTCACTGCGAAACTTTTTGTGCTAACACAAAATTTCCTAATGTATATCCGAATTTTTTTTAGAATTTTTTGACATTTTGAAAAGTTTTTAATTTTTTTTACACAACGGGGCAGATGCACCCGTGACCCGAAACGCCGCCTCGATAAACTTCTACTCAGTTCAGTAATCAGTATGGAACCTGATGTTGGGGCCATCTCTGTCATATACCTGGACCATACCAAGACCGTTTGAATGCTGGAAATGCAATGAACAGATCCTACAGCTTTTTCTGAACTCGAAATTTTCAACGGTTTAATTTGAGAGGAACAGCTATCGGCAATCTAATTATCCAAAATTGATCTAACAATTGTATAATCATGTAGGGACTACCGACAGGTTATCAAGATGATTTTGTCGCTAAATATTTCAGGTGTGGCACATGAAGGAGAATAGGGTTACATTTTCGCTGAACATTTCTGCAGTAGCACATGGAGGAGAATAGGATTAAATTTCCACTGAACATTTCAGCAGTAGCACATGAATTCCGCTGAACATTTCAGCAGTAGCACATGAAAGAGAATAGGATTAAATTTTCGCTGAACATTTCAGCAGTAGCACATGAAGGAGAAGACAGAAGAGCAAGTCGTACTGCTAGGTCTGCAAGAAAATATTGATGAGCTGAAAGACTGTACACTTGTACAGTCAGGGATGGGGTCAGCACATACAAACTTGAGCTGGAAGATCCTCAGGATCACTAACACCACCATGAAACAGCACAGAAGAAGATACAGACTGCAGGTGATAGTCACATTTAAGCTCCAAACAGAGTTCCGTAAATCACAGTTTCATCCAAGCCCGATGCATAGTTGTCAGAAATACAGTTCGGCCATCATCACGAATTAGTTTACAAGAAAACAAATACTCCATAACATACAAGCATAGTTGTTTCTAACCAACCAGTGTACAGTTATACATCCAATAGTCTGGAATAGTGCAATGCCTACACATCAGACTCACACCAGAAAGGGGACATGGAAGAGATGCAACAACTTATTTTCTCAGCTGTAAAAAGAACAAAATTTCAGCAAACGTAATTACAATTTAAGTAGCATCTACGCAACGCAAGCTGACAACTATACGTAAAAAAACGACTCATCCCTAGCGTGAAGATTCCAATAGTTACTATAACAACTACCGAGCGGCTTTCACTGCCACTGATTAGGGAATGCTTCCCTGTAGGTCATATCCTCATTATGAGAAGCTTCTCTTGTGGCTGCATCCCTAGCTCGAGCATTTAGAAGCCTCTCCGTAATCCTATCTTTTGCAGTAACTTTCTTCTTCAGCATCGATGCTAGTGTAGGTTCCTTTGTTTTACCTCGACGTCGGCCCCGTCGGCCCAGTGTTTCAGAAGGTTGATCATATGCTGCCGCTGAGTGGGGTGTTGAAGCAATAGCTGCTTGCCGCAGAACATCTTCATTATGCTGACGGATCCTCGCACGTTTGGCTTTTTCTCGTGCTTTCTCATCCATGTCCATTTTCCGAACATTCTTAATTGCTTGCCTCGCCAGCTGATCCATTGTAGAGTTCCCAAGCTCATGAGCTCCACCCATGTCGCCGGTGTCATTATTTCTGTTTGACATCATTGAAAGAGAGGGCTCCGGCGTATATTCACCATCACTGCTTCCATTTGTCTCAATCTGATTACTTCCTCCTGCATCACAGATGTCTCCACTCTGCTCAACAGGGTTGCCTCCCGCATAAGAACTGCCATCGGTCTGACCAATTGGATTTCCTTCTGAATCCCGTGGGATGATGGGCCCATGAAAAGGGCATATCTTGAGATCCCTTCTCTGGCAAAGACCACCTTTCTTCAAAGGTGCATGGCATGGTAGGATCTCAACTGGCTCTTCTTTATAAACTGAATGGTGAACATTTAACTCTGCAAGCTTTGCTGCAGGTATAACAGCATCATTATCCATCCTTCCCCAATGGCTTTCGAGCTCAAGCCCCCTCTGGTTTACATGTGCATCCCCATTTGAACCCCACCGGTCCAAGACTGAGCTCCATGATACCAAAGGGGCTTCAGCAAGGAGCTTTGCTCTCTCTGGATCCATCTCCTGAGACATATTACCAGCATTTGGCATGTCACCGTCACCAGAATTAACTCCACCCACCACTCCCTTCCCCTTTCTAGTGTCACTGCTGGAACCTGGAACATCTGCGCTGCTCTCAGCTCTAGCAGGAGTAGGAACTTCAATGTTACCCTCCACCCAATCCTCATCCTCTTCCTCCTGAACATCCTTCTTCCTACGGACATTATCAAGATCCAGACCAAGCTCATTGCACTGGCCTCTTACTGCACGTATTTCATTCTTAACATCGATCAATTCCTTCAGCGCAGAATCTCTGAATCGATTATCTGTGAGATTGACCCTAATAAGCACAGATATCCAATCCTGAATGGTGCCAAAATGCTTTGACATAAGGAGCCGGTACGCCTCCCTCAGCGCATCGAAAACTGCCTCGTTTTCCTTAGTTTCACGCACCCATTCCCCTGCCATCAGCGATGCTGTCCTGATACTCCGCATCGCCATTGAAGCAACCTCCTGCTCCTCATCATCATCTGCGTAACCCTCAAATTTCTCATACTCGGCACGGATGATCGCGAGCCCATTGCGGATCTCTCCTATGGTGGATCGGATTTCAGCCTTTATGGACGCAATGTCCTGGCGCAGTTGTTCAACCTTGGCAGTCAAGATCTCCTGCGTGCGTGCCTCCCGTGCCGCACGAGCCTCAACAGCCGCGCGGATGCCAGGGAACTGGATACGCGCAGATTCCTTGAGGTACTCGACAGCAAGACGGAGCTGGCGGTAGTGCACGCCGAAGAGGTGGTGCCAGCGCTCGAGCGCCTGGATGGCGGCCTTGCGGAGCGTGTTGGCGGAGGCAGCAGGCGGTGGGAGCTGGTCATCGCTGCGGAAGCCAACGGCTAACGGGACGAATCCGTCGAGCGCGTCGGCGAGGAGGGAGCGGAAGAGTTTGGAGCGCATGAAGAGCTCGTCGACGATGCTGAAGGCGAGGAGCCGCACCTGCGCACAAAGGGGAAAAGGAATCAGCAAGCTAGGGTTCGGGGAATTTGGGGATTAGCGTAGGAGATTCGGGGAGTGAGGAAGGACGGGCTTACGCACATGGGAGTGGGGCTTGGACATGAGGGAGAGGAGGAGGCGGAAGGCGTCGCGGATGGCGCCATCGGAGGCGCGAGCCGAGGACTTGATAGCGCGGAGGAGGGCGGGGTCGACGGAAGGAGCGGTGGTGGAGGTGGCGCGCTCGATCAGGGACACTATAGAGGTATCCGCCGCCGAGGAGGAGGGGTTCGAGCCCGGCTCCGCCGACGAGGGCTGCCGGCCGGAGGTGAATGTCGCACGCGGCATTGCGGCGGTTTGGTGGCGAGCGGAGAGCCGTGTGGTGATTCGCGATTCGCGATAAGTCAAAAAAGGCTCCGCCCAAAAACATGTAAGCTTTGTAATTCCTATACTTGTTGGGGTCTCTTTTGTAACTTGTACCTGAACTAATGCAGTTTCGGAGGTAATTTTTTTTAGGGAAATGCTAGGCGTCCCCGGGGCCTCCAAACTATCCAGCCCCTGGTCCCAGCGCGACACGTGTCCTTAAATCTGATCAAATCCCCCTGTTGCTACGCAGCATCCCGTTTTTGCTACGTATCGTCCTGCTTTTGCTGCATTGTAGCAAAAAACGGTTCGCACACAAAACATAAGAAAAATGATGGGCTCGTCGGAGGTCTCGCCGGTGACCTCGCCGGAGACCTGGTAGCAAAAATATTATGCTATTGTAGCAAAACTGTAGAAAGATTGTAGCTAAAATAAATTATGCTATTGTAGCAAAACTGACTTCGCCAAAAACATCACCGGACTCTCCTCGTAGCAAAATCTTTATACTATTGTAGCAAAACCACATAAATATTGTAGCAAAAATATATTATATTATAGCATCTAGAAAAATACATCTTCCGGCGAGGTCTGTCGGCAGCACAACCGACCTCCCACGGGAGCACTCCTGCGCTTATTCGATAGCACCGATGTCGTCCTCCTTTTTTAGCACCGCCGCCCTCCTGTGAAAAGCGTCACGGCGCACCTTCGGCAGCACGGGCGACCTCCAATGGGAGCACCTTCACGCTATTTGGAAGTGCCATGAGCCGCCTACTCCACATCACGGCAGCCTGGCCTGGAGCGCGACGGAGATGGAGGCCGCCGCCGACGCGCTCGCCGCGCTGGCGCCGACCTGGAGCGCGGCGGTGGTGCTACTCTCCTACCTCGGGTACCTGGCCGCCGCGGGCGCCCTCCTCCACGGCAAGCTCGTCGTCGGCGTCGCTCTCCCCGGCAAGCTCGTCACCGGCGCCATTCTCCCCGGCGAGCTCGTGGCCGAGGGTGGCGCTGCGAGCTCGTGGACGGTGGCGGTGCGGCGAACTCGTGGCCGGGCGACGGCATGGCGGCGGCGCGGTGAGCGCGAGAGGAACGAGAGCCGCGGCACCATGGACGGGACGAGCGATGCGGATCAGTCAAAGCTGAGAAATTAGGTGAAGAAGAAAGCGACGTGGGTGGGGACCACACATGTGGTGGAGCGCTCTCCACGCAGGACAGAACCGGACAATGGATTCGTTCCATCCCCCGGAGGCACAGTAGTATTTCCCTTTTTTTAGGAAAAGACTAGTAATTATCCGGGGGATCGCTCGTCTTGGTCCTCCGCATTGGTAGTGTGCCACGCGTCCACTTCCGTGGCGGAAGGGAACGAGCCAAGCAGAGTCCCACCACACGTCTCTGCTCTTATCCCCTCCTTGCGACCCTACCTCTGTTTCTCTTCCAGAGTTTCTCCTCACCTCATCATTGCCATGGAAGAGCTCACGAGCGTATGTGACGTATCGCTATGGAGTAGCTCGCGCCACTCGCCCGCATCTCAGCTTCGTACCACCGCTCCCAACTGCTTTCTCGGAGGGCCGCTGCCATGTTTTTCTCCTTGCAGGGCGCACTACGCAGGTGCTTCCAGCGGCATTGTAGAGGGTTCTACGAGGCAGTGCTTCCATGGCTACGGCCCGTGCTTCCAACAGCGTCGGGAGGTGCTTCCACCAGCTACTGCGGGTGCTTCCAGCCGTGTAGGGCGGCGCTGCCCCTGCCGGCGGTCGATGGCGGTGCTGTCGTGCTGAATTTGGGATGCTTCCAGCAGCTGTGGCCGATTCTACAAACGCAGAACGGCGGTGCTACCGGCTTCTGTTGTCGAAGCTTCCAGTGGCCGTCGAGGTTGCTACCACCGGAGGACGGCGGTGCTGTCGAGCTGAATTTGTGATGCTTCCACACCGATGCTATAAACGCAGCACAATGGTGCTACCAGCTCTTGTCATCGATGCTAACAGGTGCCGTCGAGGCTGCTACAGGCGGAGAACGGCCGTGCCACCGAGCTGAATTTGGGATGCTACCAGCAGCTGTGGCTGATGCTACAAATGCACGACGGCAGTGCTACCGACTGCGACCGTGGGAGCTGCTACCGGCGAACGACGACCAGACGTGGTTTTCAGACTTTTGCGGAAATAATAAGGTCTCGACTTCGGCCAAGCCTACAGGACCTAGTCGGCTACAGCCAAGACGACCAGACGTGGTTGGCTACGGCCAAGTCGAGCAGCCCTATTCGGATACGACCAAACCGACTGATGCATGGAGGCATATATCTTCATCCCCCTATAGTTGTTCCCGCTATTTTTTTCCCGCCACCTTCCCCGTCAACGTCGTTCCCGTCATATCTCGCACCCAATTTTTTTGCCATATATCTCTCGCCAATTTTATTCCCGCCACTCATCGCGGCCTATAAAAAAAACCTTAACGTCGGTCATCGGAGCAAACATAATCCACCTCTTTCTTTGCTCACCCGCTGTATTTGTGTTGTGACTATGAGTTTTCCGATATGTTTGGCATGAAGTTTTTCATGTGTCCCAAACATCAACATGATACACCAGTTGCAGAATCACCGTATGACAAGCCTCCGGTATGTTTTAACTATGATGAACATTCAATTTTTGTGCGTTACTTTTGGTGTTTATAAATGTTTTTTTTCTTTTTTAGTCTCCTCCGGCCCTGTGTGCGTACTATCGTTGGATTGACAGTAAGCAGCCAGAATGGGCGGTGTGTGAAGTTCGTGAGAGGCAACGCTGTTGAAAGAGCATGGATGCCCACACATGTGGTTTTGATAATTAATGACAATCTCTATGGACTAATGTGTGATTTGAGTGATATTTGTAGGTTCGGTCCATAAGCAATACTTGATCTCTATATGTTGGAGTCAAGATTAAAAGAAGAAGATTATATGTTGATCAAGGCTAAGTGCAAGTTGATCAACACACAAGGCTAGTGATGTACCATGAGGGATCGTATGATCTCATGGTATGGTAAGCAATTGTCAAAATAGTCTTGTGGACTAACCCATTATCTATGTGCTTGGTATCTCTATGTGGGGCTAGGTATTTCTCCATGAGCACGCAACGAAAGGGAGATCCTATGTAGCTCATGGAGGATGGCGTCTCGTGGTGATCGTCATCAAGATAATGTCCAAGTGAAGTCCGAAGAGTGCCTCTCCCATATTGGTGTATGGGGAAGCAATATGCGAGTCTTCACCGAGCGGGGCGCAATCAAGAAAGGTGGTTCATCTTGAGAAGGTTAGGATAGTCATCATCGACCTCAAGTGGATTATGCGTAAGGAAAAGGTATGATCTAGATAGGGTTTCTATTTTATCGGTCTCGTGATGTTAGTTGAGAGACCGGGTTATAGGATAGATAGCGGTACTATCAAGAGGGGCTCTCGAGCAAGTATCTAGATCGTATCATTGGTAGAGAGCTCAAACCTTTGCATTCATGGCATCATCTTTATTGGTTCTTATTTGGCCCTTATCTATGTGAGTAGTTGGTGCTTGTCGTGCTCGCATGACAATCCCAAGTTCATCAAAAATGGTTTTCATCTGCATCTTCTCTTGCATTTTCGGTTTTGGAGATTTTGTCGGTCCATCCATTCAGAAGGTTTCACTCTTCCATCAATTTTTCAAAATCTCCCTTGCTTGTAGGGTAGCCCTTGTCGTCCTCTTTCCAACAAAATTGGATTCATGTCAATCGGAGTTTCCTTGCAAAAGTTATTCAGTTTCTGGCGCTGTAGTTTCCAGCGGTAGTACCGCCGCCTCTGGCGGCAGTATTGCCGAAACCTCCCGGGCTCTGCTGATCTGTACTGGAGCTCGCGGTACCACCTGTGGTACCGCCACCAGTGCCACCATAGGAGCTCTCTGTATGCTGTTGCGGGATCTTTTGAAAGTCGTTGGCGGGCTGAAACGCGTGGGGCGGTAGTACCGGCCCTGCGCGAATCTTCCTTCAGCGGTTGGTTTTTGGGGCAACCTATTTAAGGGGCCTTATTCCCCAATGGTTCCCTAACTCTTTTGCATTCTATCTCCTTCATTGTTGACCTTTTGAGAGCTTTCTTCCTCTCCATCCCTCCATGATTCTTGCCCCCATTTAAAGGGAAAAGAGAGAGGAGATCTAGATCCATATTTCCACCTAGCCATATCTCCTCTAAGTGAGGGGAACCCTTTGGATCTAGATCTTGGAATTGCTTTGTGTTTCTCCTTTGTTCTTCCTCTCAAATCCCTCCCTAGCATTTCTTGCTTTGGTTGGATTTTACAGAGAAGGACTTGACCACTTTGTGTGGTCTTGCCTTTTGCATTTGGTGCATAGTTTTGACTTCCCCATGGTGATACGTGGGATTGAAATTCGAGAAGCTTATTACTCTTGGGTGCATTGTATTCCCAAGAGTTTGTGCCTCTTGGGTGCATTGTGTACCCAAGACGGTTGGTGGGTGCCGCGAAGATTTTTTAGTTGTGAAGCTTCGGGCAAGCTTCGGGAGCCTCCATTGGTTGTGGAGTTAGACCCGGGCAAATTGTACGGGTTTGGTCAACGCGCTCAACAAGACCACATAGTGGATGATCAAATCCCCCATCGGGTATTCCCCACAGGAGGAGCTCACGGAGAATAGGGTGAGCACGGGCGTGCTTGTAGTGCCAAGGAGGCTCAACACCCCTCCAACGTAGACGTACTTTCATTGGGAAGGAACTACGGGAAACAAACTTCCGTCTCCACCCGTGTCGGTTATTTCTATAACCAAACCCCTTTACTTATGTATTTACTTTGTGATAGCCATCGAGCTTGAAGTTATTATATCTTGCTATCACCTTGTTGTTAGCTTGCCTAGCATAAGTTGTTGGTGCACACAGGTGAACCTAGTATATTAGGTTTTGGGCTTGATAAATTGACGTTAGTTTTATTCCGCATTTATTCAAGCCCTAAACGTAAAAGTTTTAAATCGCCTATTCACCCCCCTCTAGGCGACATCTCGTTCTTTCAGCTGTGCATGGGAAAGTTTGAATAGGGAGGAGCGTCAACAGAAGGCTGAAGCACAGGAGAAAATGGCGCGAGAGAGTGAGATGAAAGAATATAGAGAGGAGCAAGTATGTTTCTTTAAGGAGATGGGGAGGAAAAACGATGAAGTTAGACTCCGCACGGAGGAGGAAGAAAGACAGCGCAAGGAGGCCAGTGAGGCAGAAAGGCAGAGACTGAAAGAGAGGGCTCGTCAGGCCTAGACAGCAGAAGAAGCTGGTGAAGGAAAGGAAAATATCTACGTTAGACTCAGTAGATTTATGGTCAATTTATTTTAATTGTCGCAACTGGTTGTATCTTAATTTCAATTATTGTTGTTAATTTAACCATTAAGATATATTTTATTTTAAGGAGTACCGTGTGGTAATGAAAAAATTGTTCTCCCACCATTTTCCCGCCCTTTCTCTTGCAGCCGTTTTCTCCCGCCACCGTTGCTCCCGCCTTTATTCTCCTGAACTTTCCCTTCCCGTCATTTGCTCCCGCCTCTATTCTCCCGCGATTTATTTTCGCGCCATTTCTTCTCTTCCCGTCCTATAAAAGCCCCTGCTCACTGATGTGGGTAAGCAGTCCAGTGTATTCACCCGAAGATGTCGGGTTTTCCTTGGGATCATAGCTTTGTAACTGGGATGTCCGAACGCCTTTTGAGTTGTGCCGCCGAGTTCGGGGTAGACAATAAGTTAGTTACATTCGAGAAACTCCTCAGTAGTGATACTCTCCTCACTGAGATAGGGGCGGCATTACGTAGGCATGGATGGCCATCTAGGACCCCTAAGTAAATATGACAGGAACTTCTCAGGCTGCATGAAAGGTGGAAGAAGAAGACGCAAAAATATAGTCCCGAAGCTACAAGGATGTGGTTAGCAGATCATCCTTCTTCATGGGTTGACGAGAGTGACGACGATGACGATATCTTCATGCCTATTAGCACGACAAACAGAGTTGCATCGTCGAAGGGCAAGAGAGTGGCATCGTCGAGGGGCAAGAGTGGTCCATCGCCACCTTTAATCACAGAAATGGCAAGATTTACCATCCGCGCCCCAGCTAGCATGGTCATCGTCAGCCGCGCAAAAACCCGCGAGTCACTCTGCGGCGGGTGCAAAGTCACGGGTGCGCCTGGCAGGGAGTTACGGGCGCGCCTGGGTGCTATTCTCCCCGTGAAGGAGGCTCCGCGGGGTCCTTCCTCCTTGGGTAGGAAATCTTCTGCTACCGCATCCCCTCATGAGGGAAACCTCGTGAGGCTATTCTCCTCGAGGAGAAGTATTCACTCATCCCTCCTCTTGGTGAGGAGGCCTCGCAGGGGTAGCATCCCCGCGAGGATTCTTGGTCAGGGTGCGGCGGTTGCACCCTCCTCGCTGACTTGGTCAACGGGCTTCACATAGAGAGAAAACCAGCTGGGCCCCACCGTTAGGGCCCATAGGCAGACGGTCCGTGATACCCTGGTTTCCATTTGACCGCCAGTTGTCTTAGATCGTATCTACAAGTTGTATGTACATGTTACTTGTACGGAACCGGCGACCTGAAGGTGACAGGTTGGGGTATCAATGGGGATGATTTGTAACTTGAGGATTACATGTGTTCACTGAGTGTTAATGCTTTGCTCCGGTGCTCTATTAAAAGAATCACCTTAATTACCATTAGTTTCATGATTGACCTCGCTGAAACGGGATGTTAGGACAAAAGATGTTGTGCAAGTTCTTATTGTAAACACGTACAACTATATATGACTATATATAGAACACATGCCTATGTATGATTGATAGACTAGGTTGCTTTGTCATAATTAATTAGTTCAATTTTGTCAATTGCCCAACTGGAATTTGTTTACCCAACACATGTCTTTTGTTTGGAGAGTTACCTCTGTGAAATTATGAACCCCGATCCATCTTTCATCATCACTGTTTCCGTTGTTACTGTTACTACTGCTCTCAAATCACTACTGCCTTCACCCCTCTTCTGTTACTAGTGCTTCTCCAGGTGTGGCTAAATTGACAACTTAGCTGCGAAGACTTATAAATATTCTTTGGCTCCCCTTGTGTCGAATCAATAAATTAGGTTACACTTCTCTCGAAGACTGTTGCGATCCCCTACACTTGTGGGTTATCAAGACTATTTTCTGGCGCCGTTGCCGGGGAGCCATAACTGTATTTACAAGTTCACTTGGGAAGAACACACTTGATATCTCTCTCTTTATTGTTATTGCTATCAATGGTTAACTTCTTTGATACTAGATCTTACTGGCAAGGTAGGTTCACGGAGGAACAACAAGAATATTATAAGGAATTTCGCTTGTCTAAAAAAGTGATACACTTATGGAAAATAATAAACACTTTATGCTAGAAGCTTGTGCTCTATATATGACATATCTTATTGCTGTGATGAATCTTTGTGCTGCTTGAATTTTGAACACCTTCATTTCCAATGTGCGTGTAACGCTAGTGAAACCTTATCATATTATGTTGAGGGAAATTATAATTTTTATGATGTGGAATAAATTGAAAAATTTATTGCTTGGAAGGGTGCCTTTGAAATTAGTAGCTTTCCTAAAAATAATGATGACGATCCTTACAAATCTGAAAGATTTGCCATACTTAAATATTGCAATAATTACAAAGATGATAATGGTTATATTATAGAATGTTTTAAGAGAGTCTCTCCTCCAAAAGAAGAGAATAATAATGGTTATATTACTAATAATTACTGGATCTGGCAAAGGCAGCCTAAATAAACTCGTTTCTGGGTGCTATCGTTGAGCCTTCTCTTTCCTGCTGCCGAGGTGGTGGAGGTGAGGAAGGGGATACGGCATATTCTTGGCTCTGGGATGAGTGCAGGCTTGCATCTTTCGAAGCTTCTGATGTGGATGTTTCTCAGCGACGATGAGATTCACCGCCGCTATTCAAGGCCAAGGGGGTCACTCCGCACCTGAGTGCTTCCTGCTCTGGGCTTTCTTCTTCCTCTGCGCGAGAGGATCTTCGACTTCTATAGCGCTATGTACTACATCACGTCTCCATCAAGTGGTTCATCCCCGGTGGTGGTCTAGATGGCTGTGGTGGTGGACGAAGACCCGATTGCTTTTCAACTTTCTTTGCGAGGTTCCTTTTGCAAGTTGCAAGGGCTTGGTTGTACTTTTTAATCTTTGTGAAGTCCTATATGTAAGTGTAACCCATCGCTATGAAGCTTCGGCATCTTTAGGCCTCGTTTCCCGTTAAAAAAAGGCCCTTCCGAGCTTATCTTGTTCATCATTTATTTATTTTTTAAACGGGGTACTAAAGTAAAAAAGAGTATTATCCAACGGAAACAGCTGAACGAAATATAATTGGGGCCGAACCCCTCTCCAAGCCCAAAAACCTCTCCACCCACACGTCCACCAACCCGACGACAAGAGAAGTGGCAAACTGAGCCTCCAAGACGACCCATCGGTGAAGGTCGCGACATACCCATCGTCATCGCCAACCCAGGAACCTGGAGTTAGGGATTTCTCGCGGAGAGCCACACCAACCCCAGGGAATCCTCTTGCTTCATTTTGTGTGATGATCCGAGTGTGTCTGCTTTATTTGGTGATCTCAAATAGATAGGTCCGAATACTCTCACCACCGCTCTGCAAAATTTGTACATAGTCTCGATGCATGTGGACTCAGCCATGCGTAGATAGTCGTATTGTGTATCTGTACCAGCTCTATATGCAAGACATCTCAATGCAGCTGTGCACTTCTGAAGAGAAGAGAAACCGACCATACCGGTGCAATCTTTTTTCAACATGAATTAGTCATCATAATCCCGAACGCTATGCACAATACATATGAACACCTCCTTTACCCAGAAGCGTCGCCGAAAATCTTTCGGTCTATGTGTTGGCTCTTTGGAAAAATATTCGGCCACTAGCATCAATTGACCCTCCATCCTTTGACAATCTTTTTTCTTACTCCTTCCTCGTTTTGAACCACCACGCAGAGGATTGGCATTCATCTCAGCTAGTAAACTAAGAAGATAAGTGATAAACGTCAAGCGCTCATCAATGGCGGCTGAGGCGGCGGCACATGACTGGAGCAATTGAAAGGACAAGGATGTCGCCTAGAGGTGGGGGGGGGGTGAATAGGCGATTTAAAACTTTTACGATTAGGCTTGATAAATGCGGAATAAAACTAGCGTTTAATTTATAAAGCACACAAAACTAGGTTCACCTATGTGCACCAACAACTTATGCTAAGCAAGATAACAACAAGGTGATAGCAAGATATAGTACTTCAAGCACGAAGGCTATCACAATGTAAAGTGCATAAGTAAAGAGCTCGGGTATAGAAATAATCGAGGCACGCGGAGATGATGATATATTCCCGAGTGCCTCCTTGTTAAGGGAGTACGTCTCGTTGGAGGGGTGTGAGCTTGCCACAACAGGCCTACTCAACGCCACAAAGGCCTCACCCTATTCTCTGATGAATCTCGCCACAAAGGATCGATTCACCTTCCACTATCGGAATCCTTCAAGGCGGAATCCGGAGCCTTTACAAAATTCTTGAGGCACACACCCACAACTCAATCGGGGGCTCCCAAGGCACCACAACACCGTCTAGGATCCAAAGACCCAAGAGTAAGAGCAAGTCTAGCAGGGCCCCTAAATGCCGCCGGACCCGTGTATTTCCGGCCGTTTACGGGTTCTGGCCATTTAGCAGAGCCCGTAAACGGCCCGACCCGTTCGCCCCGAATACAGGCCCCCGTCCCCGGCCCATCTCAACCTGTACAAGTACAGGCTCCGGCCGCGAGTGAGGGTTAAAACCCTCACGCTCTGCCCTAGCTCCGCCGCCCGCCGCCAACAACTCCGGCGAGCAATTAGTCGCCCGTAGCTCAACCCTAGCCCTCCTCCACCACCATGAGCAGACGCGGCGGACCCCGTAGCGCACAGGCGGCCCGTCGCGCGGGACGCGGCGACCTCCGTAGCCGGGCGGAGGAGGCGTGGCGGCTGGCATTCGTCCGCTCCGTCGGAGCGAGGCGGCGGTCGGCGAAGAAGTGGACGAACAGGGAACAGGTTGCGCCTGGCAGCCTCTCCTTGTACCAGCCCGGCGGCGCCTACTATGAAGCGCAGCCTCCGATGCAGCCGATGCCGCCGTCCTTCTTCGACGAGTTCGTGGCGGAGGAGGAAGATCGCGCGGCGTACGCGCGCGCTCGCGAGGAGGGAATCGCGCCGCGCATCCCCAGGTACGTCGCGGGCCGCGAGCTCTTCCCGGGCGAGGGGAGTTCGAGCGGAGGAGGAGGGCGCGGCGACGCGGAGGAGGCCGCCGCCCTCGCTGCCGCCATCGCCGAGTCCAAGGCCGAGCTCGAGGCCAAGAACGAGGCGGAGGCGCAGGAGGTGGCGCGCGCCATCGCCGCCGTCGAGGCGTTCAAGGCGCGGGAGGCGGAGCAGGCGGCGGAGGCGCGCACCTTCGCCGGGGTGGTCATCCTCGAGTAGGCGCGCCGGCGACTGCAGCGGCGGCGGCGGTAGATCTAGGTAACCCTAGTTTAGGTGTAGAAAGTCGCGATCCAGTGTATGATCGCGCCATTTTGTGTAGATAAGCAGCAGATGATGATGAACTCGTACGTGAGAAATGGAAGAATTTCTCGCGCGTCTTCAGATTTTGAAAATACAGGTCCGAATACAGGCCCTGGTAATTGACTTGTGCAAATCGGAGCAAAAATGAGAATACAGGGCCCCTCACACGCCCAATACGGGTCGCGAGAATAGGGGCCCTGCTAGACATGCTCTAACAAGCTCTCAAACTTCACTTCCACGAAACTTCGTGGAGAGCACAAACCTATGCAACCAATGTAATGGCAAGAGCACAAGTGCTCAA
Source organism: Puccinellia tenuiflora (assembly GCA_012064385.1). Lineage (NCBI taxonomy): Eukaryota > Viridiplantae > Streptophyta > Magnoliopsida > Poales > Poaceae > Puccinellia > Puccinellia tenuiflora. The sequence goes on from QRDG01001202.1 coordinate 157,297, forward strand.
ATCCTTCACTCTCAAATTCCAACAAAGGAACAAATGCTTATGAGGGAATAAGAGAGGAAGAACAAGGAGGAGAAACACAAAGAACTTCAAGATCTAGATCCACTAAGTTCCCCTCACTTAGAGGAGAGATTGATTGGTGGAATAATAGTTGTAGATCTCCTCTCTCTTTTCCCTCAAAAAGATTCAAGAATCATTGGAGGGATTGAGAGTTAGCAAGCTCAAAGAAGGTCAACAATGGGGGCAAAACACGAGCTCAAGAGTTGGGGACCTATTGGGGAAGAAGGCCCCTTAAATAGGTCACCCAAAATCCAACCGTTATGGCCAAAACGCGCCCAGGGAGCGGTACTACCACTGGGCCAGCGGTACTACCACCCCGGGTGATTTCGGGCGCTCAAACGCGCGCAGTACTGGACTCTCGGCGGTACCCGGGCAGTACCGGTATGGTACTACCACTAGACAAAAAACTGCAGGACACCCGGTACGAGAAAAATCATAAATTAATCATCCGGACTCCGTTTTCGATGATCTTGGGCTCGTTGGAATCGCAACGAAGTGTTCTACAAGATCATGCAGAGAAACATCATAGTCCATCATGTGAGGAGGAAGCCACAAGGAGAGAGTTTGACCTCTCTTATAAAAGACAAACCGGAAAACCTCCAACACCGAAAACACAAATGAAGAAGCAAATGAAATCCGTTTTCGATGAGGTAGGGCTTGTCATGACGAGCATGAAAAGCACTAACCACTCACATGGATAAAAGCCAAATAAAAATTAATAAAGATGATGCTAATGATGCAAAGGTTTGAGCTCTTCACGAACGATACGATCAAGATACTCGGTCGAGAGCCCCTCTTGATAGTACGGTTAACTATGCTATAATCCGATCTCTCACTAACATCATGAGACCGGTAAAATAGAAACCCTATCAAGATCATACCTTTGCCTTGCGCATAATCCACTTGATCTACATGATGACGATCTTGACTCCCTCAAGTTGGACCATCTTTCTTGATTGCGCTCCGCTCGGTGAAGACTCACATATTGCTCCCCCATACACCAATATGGGAGAACCACTTCTTCGGCATGTCTTCACTTGGCCATTATCTTGTGATGGCGATCACCATGTCGCCATCCTCCACGAGCTACATAGGATCTTCCTCTCGATTCATGCTCATGGAGAAACACCTTGGCCTTGATCAACAAATGATCTTCTTCTTTTAGCCTTGACTCCAATAAATGGAGATCAAGCAATGCTATGGACCAAACCTACAAGTATGACTTGAAGCACACATTAGTCCATAGAGATTGTCATTAATTACCAAAACCACATATGGGGACAACCATGCACTTTCAATCTCCCCCATTTTGGTAATTGATGACAATCCCTTTTTAAGAGGGTTTATATAAAGAATTAAGCAACCTTGCAAGACAAACAAGCAAGGATGCAAGCGCATTAACGACAAATGCTCAAGAACCAAACAAAAGCATAAAACCAAATTCCCTTAAACCCTCTAAACTTCTCCCCCATTGGCATCGATTGCCGAAATGGGAGAAAAAATTTAGAAGGTCAATATAGTGTGAGATCCTCAAAAATATGTGCATTTCTCAAGATATGAGTGAAATCAAATGCACATATCCATTGATGAGTATTTAGAGGAAATCAAACTATATTGAGGATCCAAAGATTGCAAATAAGATGAGCTCATTCTAAACAACTCCACAAAGGAGAAAAGCAATCGAAGAGATCCAAAAACGAGAGTTCTAAATAAAAACGGAGAAGCTCCCCAATGTTCATGCACTATTGAGGAGTGCACAAATATGGAATCCTCACTCCCCCAAAATCATCTAGAACACGCAATAAGTGCAAGTGTGCATAAAGCAAAAGCAAATCATAGCACTTGCACCAAAGATATGGTTGAGCCATAAGGAGATACCAATTTTCAAAGATTCAACATAAGATAGGCCCAACCGAGTGATGCATGTAAAATACATACATGAATTTTGCATTATAATACTCATATTTCAATCATATTTGCATCATATAAGGGTTATATCATTGTTTTATAATGATTTTGAGAAGATTTCACAGTTTTCCTATTTTTCTGGAATTAACCCTGCACTGGCAGAAAACCCTATTTTCTATATTTTGATGTTTCAGGGACCCAAACGACGTCCAACTGACCTGAAAATTTACGAGGATCAGTTTTTGGAAGGAACAAAGCGTAGGAGCGAAGGAAGCGAACAAACGGAGGCCCGAGGGCTAGAAGAGGGTGGCCCGCGCGGCCAGATTCCTTGGCCGCGTGGGACCACTCATCTGGGCCCTCGTGGCTCCGTTGCCATCGATCTTTCTTCCAGAAGCTTCGTCTTGACCTAAAACCGACTATAAAAATAGTCTCCCGACGCCTTTAGGAGGGGAGGCCGCAGAAAACACAAAAACACCGAAACAGAGATCTGGAGTTGCAGATTGGAGGGGGAAAACTCCGGCAGAGCGCTGCCGGCGTGGTCTCCATCTCCCCCAACGACATCTCCACCGTCTCCATGATGAAGAGGGAGTAGTCCACCCCTGGACTATGGGTTTGTGGAAGTAACTTATGTATCTCTCCTCTCTCTTGAGCTTCACTAATTAGCACCGTACGAGCTGCCGAACATGATTACGGTCATCTATGTAATTCCTTTGTGGTGGATCTTTTTATGAGTTAATATATATTTGAGATTGCAATTGTTTTGTTTCAGTTATGAAAGTAGATGCATATTATGTACCCCGTTCTTGTCTACTTGTTTTGATCAAACCTGTTTATAAGAGCGTGTGTGGGGGAACGTGTGCATTAGTTGGAGTAATGAGGGGGTGGCTAGTGCGGTGAAAGTGAGAGAAGTTCCGCCATCCACTTGGGTATTTTTACCTTACTTTGTTGCCTCACTAGGGATAAAGAAAAATGCCATGCTACCGGAGGTGTGGGTGTGACCATTGCCACTTCTCCATGACTAGATCTAGCATGTTCTTATTTTAACTTCATTTCATAAGACTTAAAGCTATACTCTAATTTATCTTAATTACTGAGGTGCTAAGATTTAATTCACATCTTTGTGGAGTATAAGAGAGATTAATAAACAAAAGATCTCTATGTTAGTACGTGATGCCCATATAATTAGTAACTTGTCATGAAACCTTTATGTTGCAATCTCATATGTCAATTCTAGTGTTCCATTGTCTACCACTTTATTAAAGAGAGAGTGCATTTGTGAAACCATGAACCCCGGTCCATTTTTAATCATAAGAAACACCTTTCCAACAACTTATAAGCATTTTCCATTTTCTGCCATTTAAAAATCCGAAAATACAAAAACACTTTTATATCTTGCATTCACAATATAAAACCCAAAAATATCATCCATCATTGTTTCCACCATCCTTGCATATTTATTTATCATCATTGCATATTTATTTCTTGTTTTGCATTTATTATATTTTCATATCATTCTCACACCTTGTGCTTGACAACCACTTGGCGAGGTTGAGGGCACAAAACAATTTACTTTGTTTTGCAGGTTTTCAAGAGAAGGATAAGAAGATAAATCTTTCACTACTGATTCCCCGAGAGTTCGATATTAAACCCTCGAGTCACCCATCGTGGGGAAAACTTTCTTTCCTATACTATACACTCTGCACTTGGAGTCTCAACCTAACCATATTCTTTTTACGCAGGTAACTACTTCAAAGGCCATCACTGAGATAAAAAGAAGATCTTTTAAAGGAATATGTTTACAAGCTTAGGGATACCAATTGGAAACTAAAACCAATTGAAAATGCCAAGAGCTAGTGAAAACATTTAGCTAATAACAATCAACATGCTCACCGAGGTAAGCATGAGGACAAAGATCATCAACAAACACATGAGTGTGCAAAGATGCAAATAAAATTAAGATACGCACTCATGAAGCAAATTTGGAGCCACCAAAGACTTATAGATAAAAAGCAAGTAGCTCAAAAGAATTAGGATACCAACTAAAAGGTGACCTCTCTCATATGTATAGGTTTCTAAGTAGACAAATCATTGATGATATACATCCACAAAGAAACTTGCACAGATGAAATGGTCGATGAAGGGGAGACCACGGTATCCAAAAGGGAAGTCATGAATATACAAAAGAGATTATTGCTTAAAAGCATAGCACATAGCTCAAATTTATCGCATTGTATATAAATGTACTTCAAAAATATCAAAGACATCACACATATCACTAAGGGAACAAGAGATAGTGAAGATGCTTTGAGATAGGCAACAAGTATCACAAAGAAATAATACCAATTGAAGAAAAAGGTTTTTGCAATTTCATCACAAAGATATACCAAGTGAAGGAAATAGGCCAAAACCACAACAATTGCAAATAAAAGCTTTCATGCCAAGAAGCAACCTACACAAGGTTGAGACTAGAAAAGTATGCATGGGATAGATACTTGTTACCGACATGACATTGGTGATGAAGAAGATGAGACTTTGGCAATCATCATAGCTTGACTCTTATAATCACATGGTGAGAACACCTTCCTTATGGATGAGACAAGCCTCCAATGCATATCCATTGTACCTAAAACAAAATTCAAGCACAAAATGGTTCCCAAACTCATTGGGTCCCATAGTAGTTAGATAAACTACAATATATAGGACATACTCCACATAAATATGTGCATATAGATATGAAATTGAATTTCATGCACATCTTAGCCGATTTAGGATTCGATGGAGTATACCCTATATATTGGATCAAGAAAGATAAGCATGCTAAAATAATATAAATTAGTAACCGAGCATGCAAAGACTTTCTAGAACCGAATGAGATACAATTTGGACAAAAACACCAAGCAAACTGATACGTGTCAAATGTATCTATAATTTTTGATCATGCCATGCTTGATTCCTATCATTATTACATGTTTATGCTACATTATTATATCATTTCAAGGCATTTTATTGGACTAACCTATTGACAAGATGCCCAGTGCCAGTTCCCTGTTTTTGTGCTATTTTTATTGTAGAAAGTTACTTCTAGAAATATTCTCGGAACTGGACAAAAATTTACAACGAATTTTTATTGAAGAAATAAGGACCGGAGCCAGAAGGGCGACCCCGGGAGGGACCCACAGCCCTGGGGCGGGTCCCACCCACGGGTGAGAGGGGGGCCGCGGCCGGGGGCCGCCCCTGCCCCTCGGGCACCCCTTCGGCCGCCTCCGACGCCTATAAAATCATCCACGACGAAAAAACCCTAACCCCCGAAGGATTTTCCCAAATACGATACAGAGCTCCGCCGCCATCGCCGACAAGTTTCGGGGGTCAGATTGCCTGTTTCGGCACCCTGTCGGGATGGGGATTGGCCCCCGGAGCCATCTTCACCGCCACCACTGTCTCCGGGATGAGTTGTGAGTAGTTCCCCCGCGGACTACGGGTTTGTAGCAGTAGCTAGATGGTACTCTCTCCCCCTTGTTGTTCAATACCATGTTCTCGTGAGCTGCCCTACATGATCGAGATCAATCCGATGTAATATACGTTGTGTTTGTTGGGATCCGATGGATGGCACGTTATGATCAGATTATTTATGTTTATGAATTGTTGTTGCTGCAATGTTGTTATGCTTAATGCTTGTCACTAGTGCACGAGTGGCATGATCTTAGATTTGGGCGCGTTATGTTTGCATGAATATAATTGATGCTTAGATCGTATCTACAAGTTGTATGCACCTGTTATTAGTCCGGAACTGGAGACCTCGAGTGACAGAAACGGGGACATCGATGGGAATGGTTAGTAACTTGAGGATTACATGTGTTCATTGTGTGTTAATGCTTTGCTCCGGTGTTCTATTAAAAGGAACACCTTAATTGCCATTTGTTCCTTAATTGGCCCGGCTGAAACCGAATGGCAGGACAAAAGATGTTGTGCAAATTCTCATTGCGAGTAGTTACAACTATATATGGAATACATGCCTACGTATGATTGATAAACTGAATGCTTTGTCATAATTAATTAATTAGTGCAATTCTGTCAATTTCCCATCTGTAATTTGTTCACCCAATGCATGATTATTTGCTTAGGAGAGCCGCCACTAGTGAAACTATGAACCCCGGTCCATATTTCTCCATCATTGCTTTCGTGTTTCTGTTACTATTGTTCTCAAATCACTGTTGCTTTCACCTCTCTCTCGTGTTACTTGTGCTTCTCTTGGTGTGGCTGAATTGACAACTCAGCTGCGAAGACCTCTAAGTATTCTTTGGCTCCCCTTGAGTCGAATCAATAAATTGGGTTATACTACCTGTGAAGACTGTTGCGATCCCCTACACTTGTGGGTTATCATAAACCAAGAAGAGGTCACACCAAAGTGTGACACAAAAAGGTTGTCCAAATTTTATCAAAATCCAAGTCAACACATGATCGAGGACAAATCAAATCAACATATGATTGATTCTAAAACACATCAACACAATAAGTGTGATATCAATAGGAATCGAATCAAAACAACACATGATTGATAAGACACCAATTGAAAATAAGATACCAACTAGGAGAAAAGATACCAAGAAGAGGATAATACTTGACCGAAATCAAGTATAGTAAAATAAAGAAATAAAGGTATCAAAACTCTCACAATAAGTATCAATTGAAACAAATATCAATGGAGGAGATATCAAATTCCAAGTGATACCAATTGATGGTACCAAAGCATAAGATAAAAAATCAAATGCCAATTGAAAGGATCAAATATTGATAGATAGGATAGTGTTCTAAATAAAAATGAATGCCCCCCTCCCCCAAGATTCATGCATTATCTTTGATATTTGTATTTGAATACAAAATGCACGTACAAGGGATCATTACTCTCCATATCTTATTTACAACACTAAGCACTACCAATTGAAAATTGGGATCCATGCAAGAGGCAAGGAAGGCAGTGGAAGTAACAACAAAAACACTTGGCAATAAATAAGGCAAGTCAACGCAAAAGCCAAAAGATAACCAAAGTGAAAATTGGAACTTGTTCGAGCAAACATGCCCCATAGGAATAAGATAATTTACAATATCAAGTCTAAGTGGCAAACCTCAAATGTTCACATTTTGTGGGATTGTAATATGCACATAGCTTATTACTCCCCCACAATGTGATAATTCATTTTTTCTAAGCAAGAGGCAAATAAAACCAACTAGAGAAATTAATGGACAATGTAGAATTTGAATTTCTCATGAATATGACATACCACATAGTAACTAGATAATATTGAAATATCAACACTAGGTGGTGTGCCTCATGTACACACATTTTAAGGATTGTGAAGTGCACAAAGCATATCACTCCCCCAAAGTGGGATAGTCCATTAATATCTCAAAAGAGCCAATTGAAATCAACACAAGATCCAATAAAGCTCAACACAAAGTTTACACATATATGATGCGCAAATTAACATACACAAACTTGATTGCTCAAGGTAAGTAAAAGGCGCAACATATACTAGAACATGATAGGAACATAACTAACACATGCAAGGGAGCAAGCAACTTTCAATGTTTATATGAATTAAACACAAGTTACCGCAAGGAGGAATCATTGGATATGAGATAGAGCAATATATTCCAATTGACTTGGCTTGAGGAAATATAACCATGAAGATCCCTTAATTCTTAAAAAGTAGCCAAGTCTCCAATGTCCTCCAACAACACCTATTGATCAAGTTGAAGCTTGTTGGTCCCCAACCGAGTTGGGTCCTAAGAGGTTAGTCACAATAGGCTTGGCAACCCAAATGGTACTTTTCTTGACACCACTTTGAGTTCCCACAAATTTGGCAAACACATTGCCAACTCTATCCTTTCTAAGTGAATACGCATCATCAATTAAGATGGGGTTGGATAGGTTACCGATAGTGCATGAAGAAGCAAAGTGACCCTTGCCACGGCAAAGGTAGCAACATCGACTCTTCTCTTTCTTCTTAATAGGCTCCTCAACTTGAGGAGCATTGACTTGAGTCCTTTTAGGAGGTGGCCGTTGTTCAACTCGTGGTTGAGCATGAGATTGAACAAGAGGCCGCTTCCCTAGTTGCTTATCACTAAGAGGCTTCTTCTTCATTGGGCAAGATCTAACATGGTGCCCATCAACTTTGCACTTGAAGCAAACAATCTTGGCCGAATTCTTGATTTGTTCTTGGCCCTTCTTATTGTTACTCTTGGACTTGTTCTTGATATTGGAGTTGAATCCAAGTCCACTTTTGTCATTGGGGGATTGTTGCACACTCAACATGTTGTCAAGTGTGGTCTTCCCTTCATGACGCCTTTCCAAGCCTTTCTTCCAAGTAGTGGCTTGGGCCTTCAGATCTCCTCTTTTCTCTACATGGTTAGTAACAACACCAGTACTAGAGGAGGTAGATGCATCATTGTTAGAGCAACAAGGCATAGAAAGTAATTCATCACAAGATGTACCAACATTGTGAGTGGATGAATTACTGTAACAGCCCCAGTTTGTACTGTAAAATTTGAACCAAATTTTCACCTTTTCTTTTCTATCATCTCATCATTGCATCATGGCATCCATACTTAAATTGCTTAACAGGAAATAATGCTATGGCAACAATTACTAAATCAATGATGGTGAACGTTGATGGATAAACAGAAATTCAATTTGAGCTTCCATATTTGTCCAGGAAGTTCCTAGAGTTCAAAATATAAATCCTGCAAAGGAAATCTAATTGCCAAATTAACTAAATTAACAAAGACCCCAAAATGCCTGTGAGCATTTTTAAAATAAGTTACACATAAAATATTTTCCAAATGGGCTGAAACTTTTAGGACAGCTTCCTAGTGTAATATAAATGCTATGTGATTTTTTCCAGAATTTTCAAAAATGTTTAAGTGCCTCAATTTAAATCCTTAACAGACCGCTGGACTAAAATGCAATAAACCTTAATTGAGCCAGGGGTTTCTGCAAAAATGTTGTCTTCTTCCTGTAGCTCCATCCCTCTAGCGACCGAGCTCGAACCCGCGTCGCCGTCGAACCCGCTCGGCTGCCGCCATGCTCCCCCTGAGGATAAGAAGGCCGACGAGACCCTCTCTCTCTCTCTCCTCCCTCGCTCATTTTTCTTTTCCCCGAAACCCTAACCCTAGCGCCATGAACGTCGTTGGCCCGCCGCCGCCCCCCACGCATCGCCACCGCTAGTGACCTCCCCAAGCAGATCGAAGCGGGGCAATAGCTCCGCCGCCTCGCCCTCTACCTCCTCACCCGCGGAATTGAGCCGGGGAGCCCGGAATCGCGTCGTCGACCTTGTCTTCTTCCTCTCCGTCCGCCGCACATCGAGCAAGCTCGCCGCCATCTCCGACCTCCTCTGTCCCCAACGATCACGCCCACGCATCGAGGGTGAGCTAGGCTATCTCCTCTCCTCTCCTCCCTCCCTAGTTTAGCCGTGCCGCCTTAGCTCACCGTAGCTGCCGCCGGTTGCCGCCGTTCTCGTCGCTCCGGCGACCAATAAGTAGAGGCACCGCCCGTTCTCGGCTCTCCGTCGAGCGGCGCATCGAATGCTCCCTATAGCTCGTCCCCGCGTGCCGGCGTCCGTCGTGCGCGTGCTCGACGCCGCCGGTGGTCACTGCCACCGTGCGTGCCGGTCGTGGCATCGTCCGGGTCAAACCTGACCATGGGCCTTCCAGCTGACGTGGACGCCTACATGGCCCGGGACCCACCTGTCGGCCTCAGTGGCTAGCTCAGCCTGAGTGAAAAACGTTTTCCCTGTGAATTAAATTTGAACAGAACATTCAATTAAACTTGTAAATTCCATAACTTTCTGAATATTGCTCCAAAAATTGCAAATAAGATCTCAAAATGTTTAGGGAAATAATATCTACCTGTTAGTTCTATTTACATGTTAAAATGAATATTCTAATTTACTGTTAAATTGAAATAACTAAAATGGCAGATTATAATCTAATTTTGGAAAATGCATAACCTGAGAAATAATTATCCAAAAATTATGGATGAGCTATCAAATTGTTCAGCAATTTATGAACTACAAGTTTATGTCATTTGGAGAGTGGTATAATTAATTTTTCGTGTTGTTTATAAAAATTAAGTAAAAAGGCAGATTTAAAATGCCACTTGCAAAATCCACAGAATATTCATAATTGCTCAGAAAATTGCGTTTAAAATACCAAATGCTCAGTGAACTAATACCTATCCAGTAGTATAACCCTCATGCGTATCTAAGCCACATTTTAGTACTGTAATATCTAATAAGCAATGTGGATATTAAATTAAACATGTGGTTTGTTTCCAAATAATTGCACCAATTATTTTGGCGCTCCATTTAAATTGTTAGCTAAATTTAATGATGATATCAGTGCATAAACTTGACATATCATCATGAGTGTGCATTGCACCTTTTTGTATTCGTGTTATTTATTTGTTCTCCTATTATTGTTTGTGTATTGGTAGATTCAGGAGTCGAGGTTCCACCACAATACCTCGACGATCCGTGCTATCAGCCCCATCAGCAAGGCAAGAGATAACCTAACCTTCTGTGCATATCTCATCCTATTGTTTTACACAAGTATTTTCTCCACCATAATATTGCATTTGATTCCAAATGTCAATTTTGTTCGATGGTTAGAGTATCCTATTAATTACATTAGTTCCATACACCATTACCTGTTTTCCTTCCTATGATCCATGGGTTGGATGTGTTGGCTTGAGTTAATTTATATCTGCTGAATACATGCTTAGCTATGCTTAGCCATGCTTAGTCGTCCGGTGATTATTTTCCATGATTGAGAAGTTGATGGAATGTTCGGACGAGGTGGAAACTTGTGGTACTAAATTAAAATGCTTAAAGGCTTGGTTGAGTTGCCATCGGGGTTGGTGGTGTTTTGCCTCATTCTTGTCGCCTAGGCTGAGAGTGCTTTTAGCTGGAACCAAGAACTGAGCGTGCTTCCATCGGTGGGACATATGGAATCCTTACTAACCGAATAAATTGTTCGGGCGTATCCAAGGGTACTCTAGTTTGCGCTTTCCATTTGCGTGTGAGTTGCAAGATGGATGACGTCGCGATGAGGACGGTGGTGTTTAGGATGTGGCGATGGGGGCAGGGTGTTGAAATAGGCACTGAACTTGTCCTGTCGTCATGATGATCCTTGGATAGTCTCATGCAAGGTAAAGGTTTAACCGCGCCCACTCTGCCGACTTTCCCCGGAAGAGAGCTAAACAGGCGAGCCGGACGGTACCGATGGCTAAAAACAGTACACCCCTGGAGGGTTAATCTTTTCAAAAAGTCGTGTCCACGGTTATGGACAAATCTTCGGAAAGGCGGATTAGCTCATAGAAAACCTGAACTTAATTAAAATGTGGCAACATGTGTTAAAAGGTTCATTTCCTTGAGGGTGATTCGAGGGAGTGCCTTGGTGGAGATGAGTGGTGGAATTGTGGATACTGTTGGTTCAAGGTGAGCTTAAGAAAGAAAGTTTCACTATCTTATCCCCTTTCAGAAAACCTTCTGAGTAGTCGATGCCATGAGTCCTGTCTTTCAAAAAGGAAAACCAGCTTTATGCAAAACAACTACCATACAGCTTTGAAGCCAATCATTTGAGCGTATATAGCTCTAGTAACCTTGCGAGTACGTCGTACTCAACCTTGCTTTGTTGATTTATTTCAGTTGAGGACTTCACAGAAGCGAAGGTGGGTTCTACGTTGACGTCGACGAGTAGTCTGGGGTTCCCAGGTGGCAGCTTGGGACGTCACGGAACAGGCTGGCTGGAATATGTTATTGAAGGCCTCTTAGGCCATAATTTGGATCTTGTTGTTTAGACAACTAAATTCGCTTCCGCATGATGTAATGTTGGGTCTGTGACCTCTGATGTGTATTTTGCTATCTTTCTCATTATATGAGTTGAACTATGATCTCTTTGTGTCGTAGAGTCTGTGATGTGCCAGATGTTCCGCAGTCTTGATCTCTCTATTATGCATTGATAGTTATGCCAGTGATTATGGCATGATCGAGGTGTTGCATTGCCGATGATCCATTCCGAGCACGCCTGCCAAAGGTTTTGGCCTGGGAGTGGTAACCCTAGTAACCTTCGATTGTGTAGCATGACCTGTGGGTTACATAGCATCTCTGTATAATTCCGGGGTTGGGGCGCTACAATTACGAGGACTAGCACAAAGCAATATAGCATTTTTACTAGAGGTTGTGCCATTGTCCACATGAGGCTCACTAGATGTTACCTTGGTAGTGATGGCCTCAAGAGCTAACCTTAGCTTAGTATGGGAAGATAGAAGATCCTCATTAGAGCTAGAAAGCTTTTCATGAATTTCTTCCAATTTCCCATACTTGCTAGTTAGCAACTCAAGTTGAGCCTTTAGCTCAACATTCTCCTTCAAAATAGATGCTTCACAAGAAATGGAGTTAGTAGAACAAACATCATTAACATTAGGAATGGAAGAAGAAAACTTGGCAAGCTCTTCCTTAAAGCTAGCTTTTTCCTTTTCGTGACTTTATATTTAGCAATTGCAAGGTCACGTTCTTTAATGAGTTTAGCAATTATTTCATTGTGAGACTCCTCAATAGATTCAAGTTTCTCCTCAAGAGAAACCCGAGTCTGTTGCTCTTCCTCAAGGGCATTCTCTAAAGATGCTTTTCCATAGCATCCTCTCTTTCAATCCTTCCTTTTTCCTCAAGGCTTGTTTCGAAAGCCTTAATAGTAAGCCCATGCTCAATAAGAGTTTCCATAATTTCAAAGAGGTTAGCATGAGCATTTTTATTTTTAGGAAGGGCATTAAGAACCATTAGACCTTTCTCATGAAAGGAAGCATCATCATCTTCTTCTTCATCATTATCATTATTTTCATCATCTTCACTACTAGAAGATTTAGCCATAAGGCAAAAGTTAGTTGACGAAGATGAACAAATAATTTGAGAACTACTCAAGTTCACTTCTTGTTCCATAGAAAATTGGGTTTCCTCAACATTATTAATAATACTAGAATTGGAGGAAACACAAGCATTTTTATCATGGCAACAAGATAAAGCAAGCATATCATCATGAGATTTATTTAAGCAAATATTACATGATATGCAAGGACTATCAATGCTGGCATGTAAGACATTTGAAGTGCTAGAAGAGTTTAAGTCCAAAGATAGTGTATTGCAATGAGATAGACATGAAAGATCATCAACATCAAAATTGCAAAGCCTATCACTACTCACCATCACATTAGCTTGTGGCTTACCACACTTTGGTGAAGTAGACAAAGTTGAGACTCATCACGTCCGTAGGTGGAGGGAGAACAATCATCCTCAATAATGTTGGACACTTCATATTTATCTTGAAGCTTGGTCCAAAGCTCATGTGCATTCCGAAATGGCATGATGGATGCAAGAACTACATCGCTCAAAACACAAATAAGACCATAAGATACTAGAGTATCGAGATGAGAGTTTTCCTCATCTTCTAAAGATAATTCTTGGGAATCCTTTGGAGGAGAAAAACCCACATCTACAATACTCTTTATATAATTTGGACCCATATCCCTAAAAAGATTAAGCATGCGAATTTTCCAAACATCATAATTTGTGCCATCGAATAAAAGAGTGGAATCGTGCACTAATTCTCTGAACGACATCTTTACTCTCTAGGCGGTAAAGCCCAAAAAGAGAGACGAGGCTCTGATACCAATTAAAAGGACAAGGATGTCGCCTAGAGGGGGGTGAATAGGCAATTTAAAACTTTTACGATTAGGCTTGATAAATGCAGAATAAAACTAGCGTTTAATTTATCAAGCACACAAAACCTAATATACTAGGTTCACCTATGTGCACCAACAACTTATGCTAAGCAAGATAACAACAAGGTGATAGCAAGGTATAGTACTTCAAGCATGAAGGCTATCACAATGTAAAGTGCATAAGTAAGGAGCTCAGGTATAGAAATAACCGAGGCACGTGGAGACGAGGATGTATTCCCGAGTTCCTCCTTGTTAAGGGAGTACATCTCGTTGGAGGGGTGTGAGATCGCCACAACAGGCCTACTCAACACCACAAAGGCCTCACCCTATTCTCTGATGAATCTCGCCACAAAGGCTCGATTCACCTTCCACTATCGGAATCCTTCAAGACGGAATCCAGAGCCTTTACAAAATTCTTTAGGCACACACCCACAACTCAATCGGGGGCTCCCAAGGCACCACAACACCGTCTAGGATCCAAAGACCCAAGAGTAACAAGCTCTCAAACTTCACTTCCACACAACTTCGTGGAGAGCACAAACCTATTGAAAGAACAAGCTATGTCCCGGATGTCGCCTAGAGGGGGGGGGGGGTGAATAGGCGATTAACACTTTTTCTAATTAGGGGCTTGATAATTGCGGAAAAAAACTATGTGTTTAAATTAACAAGCCAACAACCTAAAATACTAGGTTTACCTAATGTGCACCAACAACTTATGCTAAGTAAGGCAAGCAACAAGGTGATAGCAAGATATGAACTTCAAGCACGAAGGCTATCACAAAGTAAAGTGCATAAGTAAAAGCTCGGGTATAGAAATAACCGAGGCACGCGGAGACGAGGATTTATTCCCGAGTTCCTCCTTGTTAAGGGAGTACGTCTCGTTGGAGGGGTGTGAGCTCGCCACAAGAGGCCTACTCAAGATGCCACAAAGGCCTCACCCTATTCTCCAATGAACCGCACCCAAAGGTTTGGTTCACCTTCCACTATCGGAATCCTTCGAGGCGGAATCCGGAGCCTTTACACCACTAAGCTTGGGGCACGCATCCACAACCGAATTGGAGGCTCCCAAGAATCACAACAACACCGTCTAGGGTCCAATGACCGAAGAGTAACAAGCTCACAACCTTCAATCCCACGAATCACCGTGGGGAGCACAACCCAATGCACCTAATGCAAAAGGCAAGAACACACCAAGTGGTCAAATCCTTCTCCCCAAAATCCAACCAAAGCAACTAATGCTATGGAGGGATTTAGGAGGAAGAACAAAGGAGAAATACTAAGAACTCCAAAATCTAGATCCAACGAGTTCCCCTCACTTAGAGGAGATTTTGTTTGGTGGAAATGTAGATCTAGATCTCCTCTCACTTTTCCCTCAAAGATATGCAAGAATCATGGGAGGAATTGAGAGGGGGCAAGGTTTTCCAAGGTCAACAATGGTGTGAGAGAGAGGGGAAAACGTGCTGGAAGAACCCTTTGTCACTTTGGGGAAGAAGGGGGCCTTTTATAGGTCTCTACAAAAAAGAGCCGTTGCAGGAAACTTACCCCGGAGACTCCGGTCTGTCCAGGCCGGAGTCGACTCCGGTCTGCCCAGGCCAGAGACTCCGGCCCAAACCGGAGACTCCGGGGTCATTCCGGGGTGTCTCCGGCAGGGCAACAGAGCCGCGCCACCCGTTCGACGAAAATCCAAAGTTTCAGACCGGAGACTCCGGTCTAGGGCCGGAGACTCCGGCCTACAGAAAACCTGCAAAAACAGCAAAACGAAAACTGCAATAACTTTTTCACCCGGACTCCGATTTCGATGATCTTGGCCTCGTTGGAACCGCAACGAAGAGCTCTACAAGATCATGCAGAGAAACATCATAGTCCTACAAAGGAGAATAAAACAAAATGTAGAAAGGTAAACCTTCTCTAAAAAGGAATAACCGGTAAATTCTCCAATATCAAAAACCAACAAGTTTTTCATCAAGACTCCGTTTTCTATGATATTGGGCTTGTTTCAAAGATAATCACAAGACCTACAAGATCATGCATATACACATCATAGTCCATCATGTGAGGAGGAAATCATAAGGAGAGAGTTTGACCTCTCTTAGAAGATACAAACCGGAAAAACCTCCAATATCAAATACGCAAGAAGATATTCATGAAATCTGTTTTTGATGAACTAGAGCTTGGTATGGAGATGAACACAAGCTCTAAATTCTCACATGGATAAAAGCCAAATAACAACCAAGAAAGATGATTGCAAAGATGCAAAGGTTTGTGCTCTCTACTATGATACGATCAAGATATTCGGTCGAGAGCCCCTCTTGATAGTACGGTTAACTATCCTATAATCCGGTCTCTCACTAACATCATGAGACCGGTAAAATAGAAACCCTATCAAGATCATACCTTTGCCTTGCGCATAAATCCACTTGAGGTCGAAGAAGACGATCTTCATCTCCTCAAGACGCACCAACTTTCTTGATTGCGCTTTGCTTGATGAAGATTCACATGGCTCCCCCATACACCAAGATGGGAGAAGCACCTCTTCGGCATATCTTCACTTGGCCTTTATCAACAAAATATCTTCTTCCATTAACATCGACTCCAACACATGGAGAACAAGCAAGACCTTGACTCCAACAAATGGAGACAAGCAAGCTAATGGACACACCTATGAATATAGCTCAATGCAAACATTAGTCCATAGAGATTGTCAATAATTACCAAAACCATGCATAGGAGCAACCATGCACTTTCAATCTCCCCCATTTTGGTAATTGATGACAATCTCTTTTTAAGAGGGTTTATATAACGAATAGAGCATCCTTGCAAGACAAACGAGCAAGGATGCAAGCGCATGCATGGCAAATGCAACAAAAGCATAAAACCCAAATTCCCTTAAACCCTCTAAACTTCTCCCCCATTGGCATCGATTGCCGAAATGGGAAGAAAAATTTAGAGAGCCAATATAATATGAGTTCCTCCATAAAGGTGATGACAATCCTTTTTAACGAAAGATTAGAGGAAATCAAACTATATTGAGGATCAAAAGATTGCAAAAAGGATGAAAACATTTTAAACATCTCCACGAAGGAGAAAAGCAATCAAAAAGATCCAAAGCGAGAGTTCTAAATAAAAATGGAGAAGCTCCCTAATGTTTATGCACAAAATGAAGAATGCACAAATATGGTATCCTCACTCCCCCAAGATCATCTAGAACACGCAACAAGTGCAATAGTGCATAATGCAATAGCAAATCATAGCACTTGTACCAAAGATGTGGTTGAGCCATAAAGGAGGTACCAATTTTCAAAAAATCATCATAAGATAGACCCAACCGAGAAAAGAGATCTTTTAAAGAGATATGTTCACAAGCTTAGGGATACCAATTGGAAACTAAAACCAATTGAAAATGCCAAAAGCTAGTGAGAACATTTAGCCAATAAAATTCAACATGCTCACCATGGTAGGCATGAAGTGAAAGATCTTCAAGAAAAACATGAGTGTGCAAAGATACCAATAAACAATAAGACAAGCACTCATGAGACAAATTTGGAACCACCAAAGAATTATAGATGAAAAACAAGGTGGCTCAAAAGAATTAGGATACCAACTAAAAGGTGACCTCTCTCATATGTATAGGTTTCTAATTGGACAAACCATTGAAGATATACATCCGCAAAGAAACATATACATACGAAATGGTTTGGGAAAAAGAGAACAAGGTATCCAAAAGGAAGTCATAAATATACAAACGAGATTGTTGCTTAAAAGCATAGCACATAGCTCAAAATTTATCTCATTGTATATAAATGAACTTCAAATATATCAAATGCATCACACATATCACTAAGGGAACAAGAGATAGTGGAGATGCTTTGAGTTAGGCAACAAGTATCACAAAGAAATAATATCAATTGAAGAAAAGGTTTTTGCAAATTCATCACACATATCACAAAGATATATTAAGTGAAGGAAATTGGCCAAAACCACAACAATTGCATCTAAAAGCTTTTCATGCCAAGAGGCAACCTACACAAGGTTGGATACCAAAAAGTATGCATGAGATAGATACTTGTTACCGAGATGGCATTGGTGATGAAGAAGATGAGAATTTTGATTATCATCAAAGCTAGACTCCGACAATCACATGGTGAGAACACCTTCCTTATGAATGAGACAAGCATCCAATGCATCTCCATTGTACCTAAAACACAATTAGAGTACAAAATGGTTCCCAAACTCATTGGGTCCCATAGTAGTTAGATCAACTACAATATATAGGAAACACTCCACAAAAATATGTGCATATAGATATGAAATTGAATTTCATGCACATCTTAGCCGATTTAGGATTCGGTGGAGTATCCCCTATATATTGGAACTAAAAGGACTAGCATGCCATATAATATATATCTTAAAGGATATACATACAAAGCCTTTCAAGATCCAAACGAGATACAATTTGGACAAAAACACCAAGTAAACCAAGAAGAGATCACACAAGAGTGTGACACTAAAGGTTTTCCAAATTATATCAAACTCCAAATCAACACATGATTGAGGAAAAATCAAATCAACAAATGATTGATTCCAAAACACATCAACACATGAAGTGTGATATCAAAAGGAATCAAATCAACACAACAAATGATTGATAAGACACCAAATGAAAATAAGATACCAATTAAAACAAAAAATATCAACTAGGAGAAAGGATACCAAGAAGAGGGTGATACTTGACCGAAATCAAGTAAAGTAAAATAAAGCAAAAGGTATCAAGACTCCCACAATAAATATCAATTGGAAAAAATATCTATGGAGGAGATATTAAATTCCAATTAATACCAATTGAAGGTACCAACACAAGATAAAGAATCAAATGCCAATTGAAAGGATAAAAAATTGATAGATAGGTTAGTGTTCTAAATAAAAAGGAATGCTCCCCCAATATTCATGCATTATATTTGATATTTGCATTTGACTACAAAATGCATGCACAAGGGATCATTACTCTCCATATTTTATTTACAACACTAAACACTACCAATTGAAAAATAGGATCCATTCAAAAGGCAAGGAAGGCAATAGATAAAGCAAATCAACGCAAGAGCCAATGTGAAGATGGTCTACAAAATCCACCACAATTACTAGTATCACTTGTCATGGACAAGGAGTATATAGAGATAGTTGTTGGTGGTATAAAGGAATGATGTTCAAGACCAACTTCACAACAAATAAGCATATGGCAAGAGACAAGGATTAAAGTGCCATATTTTGAAAAAGGTTTGTTGGTAGTTTCACCTATTCGAACCAACCGGCAAAGCCATGGTTAAAATAAGATGAAACAAATGGTTTATCACATAATATATGGAAATGGATATTAGAGAAAAACCACACCAAGCAAACTCAAACAAACAAGAACCAAAGGGTAACCACAAAGGAAAATTGGAACTTGTTTGAGCAAACATGCCACATAGGAAATAGATAATGTACAATATCAAATCTAAGTGGCAAACCTCAAATGTTCACATTTTTATGGGATTGTAATGTGCACATAGCTTATTACTCCCCCATAATGTGATAATTCATTTTATTTTTAAACAAGAAGCAAATAAAACCAACTAGAGAAATTAATGGACATTATAGAATTTGAATTTCTCATGAATACGACATACCACATAGTAGCTAGATAATATTGAAATATCAATACTAGGTGGTGTGCCTCATGTACACACATTTTTAGGTTTGTGAGGTGCACAAAGCATATCACGCCCCCAAAATGAGGTAGTCCATTAATATCTCAAAAGAGCCAATTGAAATCAACACAAGATCCAAATAGCTCAACACAAAGTTAAACATACATGATACACAACTAACATACACAACCTTGAATAACAAGACAAGTAGGAAAGTAGCATATCATATACAAGCACATGCTAGGAACAAAACTAACACATGCAAGGGAGCAAGCAACTTTCAATGTATATATGAATTAAATACAAGTTACCGCAAGGAGTAAGCATTGGATATGAGATAGATATGTGATAATCCAATTGACTTGGCTTGAGAAATAAAACCATGAAGATCCCTTAATTCTTCAAAAATAGCCAAGTCACCAATGTCCTCCACATCACCTATTGATCAAGTTGAAGCTTGTTGGTCCCCAACCAAGTTGGGTCCTAAGAGGTTAGTCACAATAGGTTTGGGAACCCAAATGGTGTGTTTATTGACACCACTTTGAGCTCCCACATACTTGGCAAACACATTGCCACTTCTATCCTTCCCAAGAGAATAATCATCATTAATTATGATAGGGTTGGATGAGGTACCATTAGTGCATGAAGAAACAAGAGAGACGAGGCTCTGATACCAATTGAAAGAACAAGCTATGTCCCGGATGTCGCCTAGAGGGGGGTGAATAGGCGATTAACACTTTTTCTAATTAGGGGCTTGATAATTGCGGAAAAAAACTATGTGTTTAAATTAACAAGCCAACAACCTAAAATACTAGGTTTACCTAATGTGCACCAACAACTTATGCTAAGTAAGGCAAGCAACAAGGTGATAGCAAGATATGAACTTCAAGCACAAAGGCTATCACAAAGTAAAGTGCATAAGTAAAAGCTCGGGTATAGAAATAACCGAGGCACGCGGAGACGAGGATTTATTCCCGAGTTCCTCCTTGTTAAGGGAGTACGTCTCGTTGGAAGGGTGTGAGCTCGCCACAAGAGGCCTACTCAAGATGCCACAAAGGCCTCACCCTATTCTCCAATGAACCGCACCCAAAGGTTTGGTTCACCTTCCACTATCAGAATCCTTCGAGGCGGAATCCGGAGCCTTTACACCACAAAGCTTGGGGCACGCATCCACAACCGAATTGGAGGCGCCCAAGAATCATAACAACACCGTCTAGGGTCCAATGACCGAAGAGTAACAAGCTCCCAACCTTCAATCCCACGAATCGCCGTGGGGAGCACAACCCAATGCACCTAATGCAAAAGGCAAGAACACACCAAGTGGTCAAATCCTTCTCCCCAAAATCCAACCAAAGCAACTAATGCTATGGAGGGATTTAGGAGGAAGAACAAAGGAGAAATACTAAGAACTCCAAAATCTAGATCCAACGAGTTCCCCTCACTTAGAGGAGATTTTGTTTGGTGGAAATGTAGATCTAGATCTCCTCTCACTTTTCCCTCAAAGATATGCAAGAATCATGGGAGGAATTGAGAGGGGGCAAGGTTTTCCAAGGTCAACAATGGTGTGAGAGAGAGGGGAAAACGTGCTGGAAGAACCCTTTGTCACTTTGGGGAAGAAGGGGGCCTTTTATAGGTCTCTACAAAAAAGAGCCGTTGCAGGAAACTTACCCCGGAGACTCCGGTCTGCCCAGGCCGGAGACTCCGGCCCAAACCGGAGACTCCGGGGTCATTCCGGGGTGTCTCCGGCAGGGCAACAGAGCCGCGCCACCCGTTCGACGAAAATCCAAAGTTTCAGACCGGAGACTCCGGTCTAGGGCCGGAGACTCCGGCCTACAGAAAACCTGCAAAAACAGCAAAACGAAAACTGCAATAACTTTTTCACCCGGACTCCGATTTCGATGATCTTGGCCTCGTTGGAACCGCAACGAAGAGCTCTACAAGATCATGCAGAGAAACATCATAGTACTACAAAGGAGAATAAAACAAAATGTAGAAAGGTAAACCTTCTCTAAAAAGGAATAACCGGTAAATTCTCCAATATCAAAAACCAACAAGTTTTTCATCAAGACTCCGTTTTCTATGATATTGGGCTTGTTTCAAAGATAATCACAAGCCCTACAAGATCATGCATATACACATCATAGTACATCATGTGAGGAGAAAATCATAAGGAGAGAGTTTGACCTCTCTTAGAAGAGACAAACCGGAAAAACCTCCAATATCAAAAACACAAGAAGATATTCATGAAATCCGTTTTTGATGAACTAGAGCTTGGTATGGAGATGAACACAAGCTCTAAATTCTCACATGGATAAAAGCCAAATGACAACCAAGAAAGATGATTGCAAAGATCCAAAGGTTTGTGCTCTCTACTATGATACGATCAAGATATTCGGTCGAGAGCCCCTCTTGATAGTACGGTTAACTATCCTATAATCCGGTCTCTCACTAGCATCATGAGACCGGTAAAATAGAAACCCTATCAAAATCATACCTTTGCCTTGCGCATAAATCCACTTGAGGTCGAAGAAGACGATCTTCATCTCCTCAAGACGCACCAACTTTCTTGATTGCGCTTTGCTTGATGAAGATTCACATGGCTCCCCCATACACCAAGATGGGAGAAGCACCTCTTCGGCATATCTTCACTTGGCCTTTATCAACAAAAGATCTTCTTCCATTAACATCGACTCCAACACATGGAGAACAAGCAAGACCTTGACTCCAACAAATGGAGACAAGCAAGCTAATGGACACACCTATGAATATAGCTCAATGCAAACATTAGTCCATAGAGATTGTCAATAATTACCAAAACCATGCATGGGAGCAACCATGCACTTTCACCTATGCAACCAATGTAATGGCAGGAGCACAAGTGCTCAAATCCTTCACTCTCAAATTCCAACAAAGCAACAAATGCTTATGGGGGAATAAGAGAGGAAGAACAAGGAGGAGAAACACAAAGAACTTTAAGATCTAGATCCACTAAGTTCCCTCACTTAGAGGAGAGATTGATTGGTGGAATAATAGATGTAGATCTCCTCTCTCTTTTCCCTCAAAAAGATGCAAGAATCATTGGAGGGATTGAGAGTTAGCAAGCTCAAAGAAGGTCAACAATGGGGGAAAAACACGAGCTCAAGAGTTGGGGACCTATTGGGGAAGAAGGCCCCTTAAATAGGTCACCCAAAATCCAACCGTTATGGCCAAAACACGCCTAGGGAGCGGTACTACCGCTGGGCCAGCAGTACTACCGCCCCGGGTGATTTCGGGCGCTGAAACGCGTGCGGTACTGGACTCCCGGCGGTACCCGGGCGGTACCGGTACGGTACTACCGCTGGACAAAAAACTGCAGGACACCCGGTACGAGAAAAATCATAACTTAATCATCCGGACTCCGTTTTCGATGATCTTGGTCTCGTTGGAATCGCAACGAAGAGTTCTACAAGATCATGCAGAGAAACATCATAGTCCATCATGTGATGAGGAATCCACAAGGAGAGAGTTTGACCTCTCTTATAAAAGACAAACCGGAAAACCTCCAACACCGAAAACACAAATGAAGAAGCAAATGAAATCCGTTTTCGATAAGGTAGGGCTTGTCATGACGAGCATGAAAAGCACTAACCACTCACATGGATAAAAGTCAAATAAGAACCAATAAAGATGATTCCAATGATGTAAAGGTTTGAGCTCTCCACGAACGATACGATCAAGATACTCGGTTGAGAGTCCCTCTTGATAGTACGGTTAACTATCCTATAATCCGATCTCTCACTAACATCATGATACCGGTAAAATAGAAACCCTATCAAGATCATACCTTTGCCTTGCGCATAATCCACTTGAGCTATATGATGACGATCTTGACTCCCTCAAGTTGGACCATCTTTCTTGATTGTGCTCCGCTCGGTGAAGACTCACATATTGCTCCCCCATACACCAATATGGGAGAACCACTTCTTCGGCATGTCTTCACTTGGCCATTATCTTGTGACGGCGATCACCATGACGCCATCCTCCATGAGCTACATAGGATCTTCCTCTCGATTCATGCTCATGGAGAAACACCTTGGCCTTGATCAACAAATGATCTTTTTCTTTTAGCCTTGACTCCAATAAATGGAGATCAAGCAATGCTATGGACCAAACCTATAAGTATGGCTTGAAGCACACATTAGTCCATAGAGATTGTCATTAATTACCAAAACCACACATGGGGACAACCATGCACTTTCAGCAATGCGCCAGCCATCATCATCTTATCATCACTATCCATAGCCTCGTAAAAAATCAAACAACGAAACCAACTATCTAATTTTTGCAAATTATGTGCGAGGCGGGCGCGACTGTAGACACTTAGGCAACAAATCGTATGTATTAGCAAACATTGCGAACACTTTTACTTCATATCGAGCAACGAAACGTACGTGTTATTCAACATCGCTAGCACTCTAGGTGTTTTTCTTGCATTATCTGCCACAACAGAAGTTTGACTGATCATGTAATGCCCGGGGTTTTCCCCAAATTAGATTTTTGCTTGTTTTTCTTTTTGCATCATCATGACATCAGCATCATCGCATCGCATATTTTTTGGCAACAAAAAATATTTTTATTAAACCCTATTTTTATTTTTCTAAAATTGTCGGAAAAGATTTTACCGAGACGTTCGTCTCCGTTTTCCAAAATTATTTGCCGAAATTAATTTGCAGAAGAAAAAAGTAAATTTGAGAATTGCGAGAGAGCAGCCCAAAACCTGGCCCAAGCCCACCTAACCCCAAACCCTAGGGTTTCCCCCTGGCAGTTTTGTTTTCCCACCCCCTGCCTTTTTGCAGCCACCCTCCTCTCTTTTTGCGTTTTCGCGATCGCGCCCTTCCACCTCTCTCCTTTTCTCTTTTCCCCCCTCTCTCCCTTTTCTTTCTTTTTCTTTTTCTATCTCTCCCTTTTTCTTCCTCTCTCTCTCTTTTCTTTTTCTTCTCTCTCCCGTGCTCCTCTTTCCTCACCCCGCACGCATCCTCACCACCGCGACTCCCTCCCTCCTGGCCATGCCGCCGGCGCCGGCCCCGCCTCCTCGTCGGCTCCCTCTCTCCCCGCCGGCCTGCCTCCCCTCGTCCTCGTCGTCGACCGCCCCGATGCCGCTTCTCCTCTGGCCGCCCACGGGCCCTCTTATTCCTGCCCCGTGCACCACCCCGTCCCCGATGCCACATGTTGATATAAGATGTGGGGGTGGTGGAATATCAGGGCTGCAAGGGAAACATGCATATAGGATCGGGACACAAGCATCGCAATATAAGGCTAGTAAGGAACAAAAGATAGGACGAGTAAGAGACAGAAAACAAGCAAAGATAGCAAGGGAGTATCACTTGCCTGTAATCCGGTAGAGTTAGCAGAACCTGTCGTTGCTCACATCAACTCAACGTCCTATTCCCGAAGAAGAAACAAACACTGGAAACATAAAGATGCATTTTACTACTACGGCAAAAAGAAGCGGCATGTTGATGACATGAGGTCGACCGGCCGGGGACGGGGTGGTGCACGAGGCAGGAAGAAGAGGGCCCGTGGGCGGCCAGAGGAGAAGCGGCATCGGGGCGGTCGACGACGAGGACGAGGGGAGGCAGGCCGGCGGGAAGAGAGGGAGCCGACGAGGAGGCGGGGCCGGCGCCGGCGGCATGGCCAGGAGGGAGGGAGTCGCGGTGGTGAGGATGCGTGCGGGGTGAGGAAAGAGGAGCACGGGAGAGAGAGAAGAAAAAGAAAAGAGAGAGAGAGGAAGAAAAAGGGAGAGATAGAAAAAGAAAAAGAAAGAAAAGGGAGAGAGGGGGGAAAAGAGAAAAGGAGAGAGGTGGAAGGGCGCGATCGCGAAAACGCAAAAAGAGAGGAGGGTGGCTGCAAAAAGGCAGGGGGTGGGAAAACAAAACTGCCAGGGGGAAACCCTAGGGTTTGGGGTTAGGTGGGCTTGGGCAAGGTTTTGGGCTGCTCTCTCTCGCAATTCTCAAATTTATTTTTTTCTTTTTCAAATTAATTTCGGCAAATAATTTTGGAAAACGGAGACGAACGTCTCGGTAAAATCTTTTCCGACAATTTTAGAAAAATAAAAATAGGTTTAATAAAAATAATTTTTGTTGCCAAAAAATATGCGATGCGATGATGCAAAAAGAAAAACAAGCAAAAATCTAATTTGGGGAAAACCCCGGGCATTACAGATCAACCAAAAAAATACGGACCTATACAGCGAGCCAATGACCGTATAATCACCGAGTGATGTATATAATAATTGTGGTGACTCAATTCTTAAATATAGTGACTAAAGTGTGCTTTGGACTGAAATACAGTGACAATGGATGTATTTTACTTTATTGAAAACGCTGTTGGGAGGAGAAAAATTTTATGAGACCAGGTCCACGGACCGATCAGCGTGGACCCTCTTCAAAGGTGGGCACGTGGCACATCTAATCTCAAAGCAAACCATCCCTAATTCTCTCGAATCAGTACGTATTTTTCTGCCAGCCATCGCTTTGGTGTACGATCAAATACGATACAACTTGCCGGTTTCCTCTGGATGGTCCAAGGTGCGCGATCAGGTCATCCCGGCGGCGATTTTGGCAGCGCAGCGGTGGCACCTCTGGCGGCGCGGTGGTGGCATCGATCTCCGGCAGCGCAGTGGCATCAAACATAGGTTGTTGCCTGCTGCCCCATCAACCGGCACCAAGGTGCGGCAAGGATCCATGGTCCCGACGACGACAAGGCAATGGAGAAAACATAGCTCGTTGCTAGCTTGTTAGGCTTGCAGATGGTCCGTGTTGTTGTTAGGCTGATCACGATGATTGAAACCAGATGCACTAGCTCCTTCGCTGGAATTTAATTGACGAGCAATGGACGATCCGGGGTTGGGATTGGGAGAGAACGAGAGAATCCTTCCATGGCCTTGTCGTCTGGGGACCGTGGATCCTTGCCGCACCTGGGCCGGCCTGATGGGGGCAACAGGCAGCACCTGCCGGGCTGCCGGAGATGTCGCCGGCGCACGGCCGGACCTAATCGTGCCCTTGGACGATCAAGTGGAAACCGGCAAGATGTAGAGGTATTGTATTTGATCGTACGCTGCAAAACGATGGGCAGAAAAATACGTACTGATTTGAGGGGATTAAGGATTATGTGCTTTGAGATAACGAGTGCCACGTATTCATCATTGAAAAGGGTCCACGCTGATCAATCCGTGGACCAGGTCCCATAAAAATTTCTCCTGTTGTGGGGGAGGGGGGCGGTGGAATGCTCTCACCCGAACACATTTTCGGGGTGTGAAATTTCACATAAATGACCTTTTTCTCACGTATTTCACAAAATGATCTGCGATTCGAAATATTTCACAAAATAACCTGTTTGTGTAATGCCCGCCCCTAGGGCGTCAGACCCTACAGGCTAACGCCACGGACAAAGGCGTTATGACATCTTCCACGTCGGCCGTCGGGACCCACGGGACGTCAGTCTGATGCCCCAGACGAAGGCGTTAAGATTGAACGTTGATACGTCTCAAACGTATCTATAATTTTTGAGTGATCCATGCTAGTTTTGTGATATTGTCACATGTTTTTACTGTTATTTATATCATTTTTATGCATTTTGTCGAACTAACCTATTGACAAGATGCCTAGTGCCAGTTCCCTGTTTTTGCTGTCTTTTTGTTTCAGAAATTTACTTCTGGAAATATTCTCGGAATTGGACGATAATTTACAGGGATTATTTTTACGCCAAGACGAAGACGGAGTCCGAAGGGCAGCCTGGGAGGCGACCCACAGGGCACACGCGAGTGCCAGCCGCGGCTTGGGGGGGACCCGTGGGTGGGGCCCGCCCCTGCCCTGTGGGCACCTCCTCGGCCCCTCCGACTCCTATAAAATCACAATTAACCTAAAAACGTCGAGGCGGCGATTATTTTCCAGAAACTCGACCCCGACGCGCCGTCACCGAAAACCCTAGTTCGAGATCCAATCTGAAGCTGATCCCGGCACTCTGCCGGAGGGGAGATCGATCCCAGAGGGCTCTTCATCGACATGCCTTCCTCCGGGATGATTTGTGAGTAGTCTCACTGTTGACGGTCAAATTTGGCTCATTGTCGGAGTTTCGGTCCTGGGATGCAAATGTATCGAAGCGGAAGAATGGACTGAAACGGTGCCACGACAACTCGGCAGCATCGGGTGCACGAGCAAGCCATGACAGAGAAATCGGTGGAGTGGTTGTCGCGGTAGCGGTGAGCGCATGGCGGAGAACCCCGTTCCTTCAAGTTTGTGGCAAGGAAATCAAGGAAAACGATGTCGCGGTTGATGACTGATTTTGGCTCACAAAGAGATAATATCAAGATGACCTCAAATGAGAAAATAATGTGAACGAAAGTTGTGCGTATTATCAAGACAAACAACTTTGATTTTTGGATCATCTCAATCCGAGGTCATATGCAACCTGTGGAGCCAAAATACTGTAGACATGCTCTGTCCTCGGGCGAGCAGGCAGACAGGTCGCCCTACCATAGACATGCTCTGTCCTCGGGCGGGTAGGATTTGGAAAGGCTAAAAACGAATCGAATTGCTTCTGACTGAATTTAAAGGGTCCAGATGAAGTCAAATGGAAGAACGCCTAAAATGAAACTTCTTTGTTTTTTCGAGACGAACAACTTTGTCTTCTACGGGATTTCGATCAGAGGTCGTTTACTGCCTCAAAAACGACCCGCAAGGTGCAGTCAGTTTTCAGACCGAACAGTTTTGGAAGGTTCGAGTCAGCCATCCGAATTGGACCCAAATTAGGGTTTTGGACGTGGATCCAAGTCCTTTTCTTGCACGGGAAGTCCAGCCGCTCCTTATATACATGAGGGGTGACGGCCGATTGAATCAACACCAATCGAACAAACACATCTACTACTTCTTCGTGTTCATCTACTTTTTATCCCTCTCCCTTGTATCTTTCTTCTCGTTCTTCGTCGTTCTTCAATATTGGAGGCTACGAATCCACGAGGCTCTAGGGGCGGTCAGGCCGACCTAGAGCAGCCCATAGCCGCCGCGCCGCCCTGACGGGGTCCCTCCCGGGCGAGCGGGGTTTCGGGTCTACAAAAGCGCCCGCCGGATTGTCTTGCGTATCGCGCTTCCGGCGAGCCTCCCGCGGAGTGAGTTGCGGAGCATCTCCCTCGGCACCGCGGGTACACGTGACGTGTTCGTGTGTCAACACACTTTTTGGCGACTCCGCTGGGGACGAAGCAAACGGTCTCCAGCCTGTTTTTGCTACGAAGAGAGCGTCATCAAGCAGCTGCAATCTACAACGGTATCATGAATCTTCAAACTCCTTATGTAGATGCAAATTACGCTTATATTGATGTTGCTAAATCCTACGATATGAGTACTGTATCGGCTAGCCCTAGTTCTTACTTTGTTCAAAAGCCGATGCAAAATAATTCATATGCTTCAACTCATTATAATTTTAGCAACTTGCAGCATGTATACTCGAATTCTCGTGCATCGGCAACCCCAGAAATTCATGGGCCGATGAACAACATGACGAGTTCAGTTTATTCATACGAAATACCCAATGTTAGAAACTTTAATTACATGCAAGAGAGTGTTTCAGATTTTTGTACGTCGGCAAATAGCCCACAGTATGTGGGTTTACCTTTAAACATGCCGATGGATAGGGAAATTGGACATGCTACATCTAGCTATTTGGCCAATTGCCCTCAACCATCATATGCTACATCTTATGCTACTAACTTTTCAGCACCATATGCAACTGGTGAAATTCATAATTCGGCTCCACCCCTTCACAATGGTTATAGCCGAATAAGTGGAGATTCAGCAGGATCTCACGTGCCTTCATCTACTACTGTCGCATACGGATTTGATGGTTGGAAGGAAAAACTTGCAACTGATTTCAAAAAGCTCAATGCTCTTCACTTGAAACTAGAAGAAAAGCCCCATGATCTTGCTAGAATACAAGCTTATGAGGCGTATAACAAGAGGCGTGAAGAGGAGCGTGATAAATACAAGATCAAGTTTCATCCTCCACAGTTACAAAGTTTCGGCAACACCTCAATGCCGAAAGAGACTAAAAGCATTGGAGGGCAATCATGTCCAGCAGAGGTAAGCCCTGATAGCACCATTACATTTGATGATTTATCAGAGGAACATCGCCAAGTCATTGAGCAACTCAAGAAGAAGCGCAATGAGGAATTTAAGGCGCTTGAGAGGAAACTCAAGGAGGAGCATGAAGCATACAAGAAAAAACTTGAAGAGGAAGATATGCAAATGTTCCATGCAAAGTTCAGAAAAGATGTTCAAGAAAATATAACTCCGGTTGGGGAAACCAAGTTACCTCTTCCGTGCAGCGATCAATTTGAACCCTCTGCTAAACCAAGGCAAGAAGAAGATGAAGCTTCACAAACTGAAAGAGTCAATCATGATAGAATGATTGATTCGGTTAGTACAATTAGTTCGGTTATTGAAAAAGCCGAATCAAATAGTACATGTGCCAAATCTACTGAATCAAAAGAAGCAAGCTTTGTTGAGCATGGCAAACTTAGTGAAACAACCATGCTTGATTTTTCTGGATGTAAGGGAGCTTACTTGCTTCCCTATGAGTTTCATGCCAAAGAAATTGATGGAAATCAAGTACAAGGGATCATAGCCGAACAACGTTCGGGTGACATTGAGCATCAATGTAATGAGGCGCAAGATCCAGGAAAGGAAGAAGATAAGGCGTTGGAGAATCATATAAAGGTGAGGCAAGATATTGTTCAGGTCGTGCGACCATCATGCTCTCCCAACATCTTCAAAGAGGTACATCCGGCAAATAATTTACTTATTTTCCGATTTGGTCAAAACTATATTGTTGATGCATCTATTAGCAAGATTATCATAATAAACATTGAAAGACCAATCGTGAAAGGTAATTTATTTGCTAGTACTAAAATTGATACAGAAATTATCGGTCAACATATTATACCATTTAGAGAGACCGATAATAACAAATTATTACAGCTAAAGCTTTACCCGTTGTTTCATTTAAACTGTGTATCTACATGGGTAGCTTTGCTTATTTCATACTTGGCTTACATTTGGTCTCAAGTGAGACATGTGTGTTCTAACTATTTTGGTTTCAGAAATATAAAGCCAAGCTTAAAATCTTTTGAGAAAGCCGATGCTAGCATGATAGCTTATTCAAAAGCATCGGAGAAAGGGTGCAAAAGGGAAAGCATAGCTGAACAGGATGATGTCAAATCTGGACCATTCGTTTGCCTGAAT
Source organism: Puccinellia tenuiflora (assembly GCA_012064385.1). Classification (NCBI taxonomy): domain Eukaryota; kingdom Viridiplantae; phylum Streptophyta; class Magnoliopsida; order Poales; family Poaceae; genus Puccinellia; species Puccinellia tenuiflora. Next base: position 187,995 of record QRDG01001202.1, read on the forward strand.
CAAAAGCCGTTTTCCCAACACGATCAGCTCAATTATGAAAAGTGTACCTTCAGTCTAAGCATGTGTGATAATATTTTTGATATTTTGCTAAAGAATAACTATATTGTGATTCTTGATCATCATGTACAGACATCAATAAAAGAACGAATGAATTGCAAGTTGCATGATTCGTTCGAACATAGTATTGAGAATTGCAACATGTTTCATCAAATAGTACAATCGGCTGTTGGCAAAGGACGATTGGATTTTGTTGAGACTCATATAGATGACCAGTCTGTTTTGATTGGCCTTGATGATAAAAATATATTACATCGGCTACCTCAAGCTGATTCATCCATAGATGAAAAGGTACACATCAAAGATGGTGGAATCGAGTCTTCAAGCAAAGAAATTATCCAGGGGTACACTAAAGATATTCTTGAAGATGGGCATTCCATTGAAGCTAGACCGATGACATCAAGCACTCGGGGGCAGAAAGAGAATCTGAAGATCGATGTTTGCCAAATCAAAAGAGACAAAGGCCGCTATAAGCACAAGGGTAAGAAACCTAGAGTCACTTTCGCAGAGCTATTGGAAAAATATCAAAGGGAGAGCGAAGCAAAAAGTGCTTATCGGTCAAGTAGTGCGAAAGCATCAAGATTACCCCCAAGGCGTAAGTCTAACAACTGGAATTGGCGAAAAGAGAAGTTCAATGCAGCAGATTCATATCCTCCTTTTGGGCCGCCAATACCAATGACATGGACACCTCCCTGTACTAGTTTTTATCCATATTCATCATGGGCCAGGTATGATACACGGGCACGTTATCCATCTTATTCTAGATCATCTCACCAAAACTGTGCAGCTCCAAGAAGATCTGCATTTTATCAACAATCTCATGTCAAAGACCGCTTCAATAAAAAAGAATCGGTCCAGAGCTCAAGGGAGAAGAAAGAGGTGGTCAAGCTAGTTTACCGAGTAAAAAAGGATGGTCGCAAGTGTGCTACTTCAGATTCAGTTTCAAGTAACAAAGAGCCGGTCAAATTAACCTTGGCAGCAAAAGGCAGTGAGATGACACAATTAGTTGTTGAAGATGAAAGTGAAAAATTGAAAGTGCCCAAGTTCAAAAAAGAGTTACCAAATCAAAAACCAAAATTACAGCCGGGATGCCCATTCGGCTTATCAAGATGGCAAGAAAGAAAACTACAAAGGCTTAGTGCTGAAGATTTAAGAAAGAAGAACATGGCATGGATTCCCAAAGAGAGCCACAAGAACAAGAATGATGTGCAAGCCTCCGTCATAGTAAAGAAGGAGAAGAATGAAAATAACAAGCAGTTAAGCCGAAGGTTTATATCACCCAAGAAAAATCTTCGGTTGGCACATCGTTCGTATTCTTCATCCATGTCATCAATGCCTTTGTCATGGAGTTCACCACCAGGTATGATTGGTTACCCTCCATGGGTTCATTTTGATCCATGGATACATCATAATTTTTTACATCATGGAAGGGTATTACCAAGTCAATATACATTTCATTAGTTGCAATGTTATTGCCAATCTAAGAGCCGAAATTCTCTTTTATTTCGGCTATACATACTTTGGTGGATGGTTTACACATGCCCTTGAGGCAATGATATATGGCCGTCAATTGTTTATCACCCTAAGAAATTATCTTGTCGTGGCCGGTGTGGTCTATTAACATCGTCCTTAGTACTTTTGGAGACCGAGACAAGGTATGTGTTCGTTGAAAATTATGCTTCAACTTATGCTTTGATGATATTTGGCTCATGAATATTTAAATCTATGAATAGCCAAATTTTGCTAATTCTACTATTGGGCATCGAATCAGTTATAAGCATAATATTAATATTGATCTTGTCTCTCTAATACCATGGAGATTGCATTTTGTTGATCTGGTTTCAGAGCAACGATCATTTATTGATATTGTTTATATATTTCCACATGGTGCTATTTTGAAGTCTCGTGCTGTTTGAAATGTCGTGCACAATAGTCAGGCCGAATATGAAGCTATTTTATTCGTGCTACAATTTTTATTTGCTATAGGTGCTACACATATTGAGATTTTTGGTGATTCGTTATGAGTAGTGCAAAAATTGCCAAAAGTTTACCCATGTTTGGCAGAATCACCTATTGTTTATCTTGATACATGTCTAGGTATAATTTCACTATGAATTGCTTTACTATGCTTATATATCTAGATATGGAAATTGAAGATCAAATGAGTGGGTGCACAAACATCAGGCTATCATGTTAATCATAGTGCATCTTTACCAAAGCCGATGCTCAGCTCCAATGCTCATGAGGCCGACTTAATTATGAAATCGGCCACTAATGAAGGGTCTGGTGCATATTAAAGTGCCGACTCTTATTATTGGTTACTTGCAAGACTCGGAGGAAGTAAGCCATCCAGGTAATGAAGGCTCTGTCATGCAAGGTAGAGTTGATGTGCTCACTTCAATCCTTCGATTAGGATGGTGTCAAGTTCGCTCGGGGGGCAAGGCAATGTCCACTCTGGAGACCAAAGGAAAGGAGTTCGCCATCACATATATCAGCCACCGCTCACTGGATGTCAAGTCAAGCGCCATGGAGATTATTTTGTTCAACTATAGCAGCGCTTGAAGTCAGCGTTGTTCACATATCTACCCACGGGCTGGATTCGAGTGCCTCATGCCGACAGAGTATGTACAAATAATCAAGCCGAATATACTTGCAATTCTGGCTGGAATTTCTAATCGTTGCAGAGGTTGCACGCATCGAGGTTCACGGTTATTCATCGCCAGTCATCTACCATATATTATCCCTCGATGAATTGTTCAAAGTTGACCTCGTGCAAACACACATCTGGTTGTCATGGCCGATGCCTCGTGTGCCAACTCAAACAAAGATCTAGTACAAGCTAGATGGCTGGAGAAAGTCTGTTTTCTCTTATCTGCATGTTCCAAGTCAGGAGACAGACGATGTTTGGTGGAAAGCGTCGAGATGCACTTGGATACAATGAGTTGTGTCGCTGAATAGTTGACAGTGTTCTTTTGAGATGAAGGCCAAGTGAAGATTGCTACAGGATGCATGCATGAAGCTGTTTTTGACATTTACCATGATTTCTTTCCAGCGACAAATATCTCAAGAGGCTCTACTCAAAGTGGCAACAAGCCTGAGCATATATGGCCGGTAGCGGTTATCGCCCTTAGCATACATATGGCCGATGGAGTGTTGACATCGTTCTTAGAACAAGAGAGGCAAGTTATTTTTTGGCACGCAAGCTTTACCAAAAAATAACGGGGGGGCATGTGTTGACGGTCAAATTTGGCTCATTGTCGGAGTTTCGGTCCTGGGATGCAAATGTATCGAAGCGGAAGAATGGACTGAAACGGTGCCACGACAACTCGGCAGCATCGGCTGCACGAGCAAGCCACGACAGAGAAATCGGTGGAGTGGTTGTCGCGGTAGCGGTGAGCGCATGGCGGAGAACCCCGTTCCTTCAGGTTCGTGGCAAGGAAATCAAGGAAAACGATGCCGCGGTTGATGACTGATTTTGGCTCACAAAGAGATAATATCAAGATGACCTCAAATGAGAAAATAATGTGAACGAAAGTTGTGCGTATTATCAAGACAAACAACTTTGATTTTTGGATCATCTCAATCCGAGGTCATATGCAACCTGTGGAGCCAAAATACTGTAGACATGCTCTGTCTTCGGGCGAGCAGGCAGACAGGTCGCCCTACCATAGACATGCTCTGTCCTCGGGCGGGTAGGATTTGGAAAGGCTAAAAACGAATCGAATTGCTTCTGACTGAATTTAAAGGGCCCAGATGAAGTCAAATGGAAGAACGCCTAAAATGAAACTTCTTCGTTTTTTCGAGACGAACAACTTTGTCTTCTACGGGATTTCGATCAGAGGTCGTTTACTGCCTCGAAAACGACCCTCAAGGTGCAGTCAGTTTTCAGACCGAACAGTTTTGGAAGGTTCGAGTCAGCCATCCGAATTGGACCCAAATTAGGGTTTTGGACATGGATCCAAGTCCTTTCCTTGCACGGGAAGTCCAGCCGCTCCTTATATACATGAGGGGTGACGGCCGATTGAATCAACACCAATCGAACAAACACATCTACTACTTCTTCGTGTTTATCTACTTTTTATCCCTCTCCCTTGTATCTTTCTTCTCGTTCTTCGTCGTTCTTCAATATTGGAGGCTACGAATCCATGAGGCTCTAGGGGCGGTCAGGCCGACCTAGAGCAGCCCATAGCCGCCGCGCCGCCCTGACGGGGTCCCTCCCGGGCGAGCGGGGTTTCGGGTCTACAAAAGCGCCCGCCGGATTGTCTTGCGTATCGCGCTTCCGGCGAGCCTCCCGCGGAGTGAGTTGCGGAGCATCTCCCTCGGCACCGCGGGTACACGTGACGTGTTCGTGTGTCAACACTCACCTTGGACTACGGGTCCATGGCAGTAGATAGATGGTTGTCTCTCTCTCTTGTGCTTCATGTCTTATGATCTTGTGAGCTGCCTAACTTGATCAAGATCGACTATTGTAATGCTATGTGATGTGTTTGCTGGGATCCAATGGATTATGAAGTTATGTTCAGATTGTGCATGATTCTTATATGAGTAATTTATGTTCTTGCATGCTCTCCGATGTGCGTGGTTACTTTGGCCAAGTGATTGTGTGTATCTCCAAGAGAGGGTATTTATGCTAGATAGTGGGTTCATGTCCCCTTTTGTTCCTGGGCACGAGTGACAGAAACGTCTAAGGGCGAGGGTGTGCTGTTGCTACTAAGGGTAAAACAGCGGTGTTAATTTCTATTTTGATATTAGTATTGCTTACATCATGCACTTTACTTAATGCAATTGTCTGTTGCTTGCAACTTAATACCGTTGGGTGACAGGCTGGATAGCGATCCCACGGTGGACTATTTAGACAAAGACGCAGTTGGACTCAACGGTCTTTGTTCCTTGTCGTGATGCCTCCATAAATATTATCATGTCCTTTTTGTCATATATAAATTGGGTTTGTGTCATGATCTTGTCAATTGTCTAGCTGTAATTCGTTCACCCATCACATGCATATTTTATCTACTTGAGAGACTCCACTAGTGAACCCATGTCCCCCGGTCCATCTTTTTACATTATTTTCAACTCATTTACTTGCTTTTAATTATCATTACTCCTCTGGTCACTTTTCATATTTTATCTATTTCATCATACAATTAACCGCTTTGTGTTCCGCGAGACCGGAGAGATTGACAACCTCTCCGTCGTTGGGGGCAAAGTATTTTGGTTCAGTGTGTGTAGGTCCGCGTCTGTTGAAGGTTAAGCACCAGCGATCTTCAACATTCACCTCGTTGTTGATTTCAAAGTCCTACTGGTTCGATAAACCTCGGTTCTTTAATTGAGGGAAAACTGCTACTAGCTGCAATTCTGCCTTCGCTTGGGGCACCACCCAACTTATTTTAATACAGCAGCAAGCTCTTTTCTGGTGCCGTTGCCGCGGACTTTGGAGCTACGGAAAGGGGAGTCTCATACTCTCAATCTCTTTACTTTGTTTTTGTCTTGCTTGCTTTATATCTCGTTTAGTTTATTTTCCTGTTTCAAAATTTTAAAACCCAAAAAAATTAGTGTAGTCTTTATTCCTGTCTTGTTATTTTATCTTATCGTTATGTCTTCTACTGAAAACACCAAGTTGTGTGACTTTACTAGCAATAATAACAATGATTTCATATGCTCTCCAATTGCTCCACCCGCTACTAAAGCGGAATCTTATGGAATTAAACCTGCCTTGCTAAATCTTGTTATGAAAGAGCAATTTTCTGGTGCTAGTACTGATGATGCCGCCTCCCATTTAAATAACTTTGTTGAGTTATGTGATATGCAAAAGTATAAAGAGGTAGAAAGTGAAATCATGAAACTGAAACTTTTCCCTTTCTCTTTGAGAGGGAGAGCAAAAGAATGGTTATTGTCTTTGCCTAAAAATAGCATTGATTCTTGGATTAAATGCAAAGATGCTTTTATTGGAAAATATTATCCACCTGCTAAAATCATACAACTAAGGAGTAACATTATGAATTTTAGAAAATTTGATAACGAACATGTTGCTCAAGCTTGGGAAAGAATGAAATCTATGGTTAAGAATTGTCCCACGCATGGATTAACTATGTGGATGGTTATCAAAACTTTTTATGCAGGTTTGAATTTTTCTTCAAGGAACCTTTTGGACTCGGCCGCGGGAGGCACCTTCATGTCCACAAAATTAGGTGCGGCAACTAAACTCTTGGATGAGATGATGACAAATTATTCGCAATGGCACACCGAACGAGCTCCAAGTGGTAAGAAGGTAAATTATGTCGAGGAAATCTCCTCTTTAAGTGATAAGATTGAAATGATTATGTCTATGCTTGCTACCAATCAGTCTAATATTGATCCTAATAATGTTCCACTTGATTCATTAATTTCCCAAGAAAAGGATCAAGTTGATGTTAATTTTCTTAATAGAAACAACTTCAACAATAATGCTTATCGAAATAATTTTGGTAGTAACAACTATAAGCCTTATCCTCCCAATAATGGCAACTTTTATGGTAATTCCTGTGGTAATTCTTATAATCCTAATAAGAATGTGTCCTCTGATCTTGAAAATGTTTAAAAGGAATTTATCACTTCGCAAAAAGCTTTTAACAAAACTGTTGAAGAGAAGTTGGAAAAACTGGATAGTCTAGTCTCTAAAGTAGACGTTCTTGCTCATGATGTTGAAATTTTGAAAATTAGAACCACTCCAAATCAAGACAAACATACTGAATCTTTAAATGCTATCTCTCTTCAAATTAATGAAAATGAAAGGATGATGGCTCTCTTGAAAGCTAGGTGGGCTAGAGAGGCTGAAGAAGCTAGAATTGCTGAAATGAATAGGAAAACTGTTAAAGTTTATACTATCCAAACCACTGATGAGGATCCTCCTAGTTTATTTAAAGATGATGAAATTGATTTTGATAATTGAAATCTTACTGAAGTCATTAAGTTCCTACAAAAACTTGCTAAAACACCGGATGCTAGTAAAATAAATCTTGCCTTTACCAAACACATTACCGATGCTCTTATCAAGGCTATGGAAGAAAAACTAAAGCTTGAAACCTCTATCCCTAGAAAGTTAGAAGACGGTTGGGAACCCACTATTAAGATGAAAATAAATGACTTTGATTGCAATGCTTTATGTGATCTTGGTGCAAGTGTTTCCGTTATGCCTAAAAGTTTCTATGATATGCTTGATTTAAATCCTTTGGAAGAGTGCTATTTAAATGTTCATCTTGCTGATTCTTCTAAAAAGAAACCTTTGGGTAGAGTTGATGATGTCCTTATTGTTGTTAATGATAATTATGTTCCCGTTGATTTTATTGTTATGGATATTGAGTGCAATGCTTCTTGTCCCATTATTTTGAGAAGACCGTTTTTGAGAACCGTTGGTGCTATTATTGATATGAAAGAGGGAAATATAAAGTTTCAGTTCCCCCTTAAAAAAGGGATGGAACACTTCCCAATAAAGAGAAAGAAGCTTCTTTTGAATCAATCATAAGGTCAATTTATGCTCTTGACGTTGCAAAGGCCTCCGAAAAAACTTGATATTTGGCATTGCGCCTAGCTAAAAGGCGTTAAAGAAAAGCGCTTGTTGGGAGGCAACCCATCTTTTACTTTCAGTTTGCTTTTTATTTTTCTTGAGTCATGAAGTTATTACCTCTGTAGCAACTTCATTTTATCTTTTTTTTTTAGTTTTTTGTGCCAAGTTTAGCCTCTAATGCATTGAAAGTGCGAGGTATTGTGTTGCTGCCCAAAAACAGATTCTGTGCGTCTGTTACACGAAATCTCTAAAATCGCCACAATTTTATATTTTTCTGATAATTTTTGACAGCAAGCCTGATGCTTTTATCTATCTTTCGTTAGTTTTAAGTTTTTTGATTTGAGCTGCAGAATTGCCTCGAAAAATTCGATCTTTACAGACTGTTCAGATTTTGACAGATTTTGCTTTTATTTTGCATTTGTCTCTTTACCATCGTCATATGTGATACTCTAGGGGTGGAGTGCCACATTGAGGCTTAGTAAACTGTAGCTAATGTCTAATAAAGTTGGTTTGCAATTTGTCATGAGTTGAACATATGTGTGTTTTAATTTATGAGCACTAACCCTCTAATCAAATTATGAGAAATTTTGTGTGAAGGGAGTTTTTAAGTTCCAAAGGAGAGGAATATGAAGAAATCGAGGATGGATCAAAGCTCAAGCTTGGGGATGCCCCCATGGCACCCCCTCTGAATATCAAGAACTATCAAGAGTCAAATCTTGGGGATGCCCAAGGCATCCCCTCATCTTCATCGACTATCATAATGTCGTCTTCGTTGAACTTCGTTTTTATCATTTTACATATTATGTGCTATGCTTGGAGCGTCTTTTTACTTTTAGTTTTATTTGTTTGTTTTCTGGTCATATATTTGTTGGATCCTAGCTTTATTTGTGTGGGAGATAGACACGCTCCGCTTTTTCGTTTGAATACTCCTTTGCTTCGCTTATATCTTTTTGAGTATTCTTAGTTACTGTTTGTTTTCTAGTAAGCTCTCGCTTTTAGCTTTTATCTTGTTTAGAGCTGCTAGTTGTTAAGTTAAACTCTCTTGTTCTTCACTTATATTTGTTGGAGAGTTGTTTTGGTTGCTTGGTTAATGTGTTAGATCGGAAAAATGCTATGCATGTGGCAGTAGTATGAAATAGAAAAAAAACCTACATAGTCTTGTAGATCACTATGTGGATAATTTGATATTCTTCAATTGTTTTGAGGCACTAAAATAACTAATGGTTAAAATGTGTTGGTTAATGGTGTTAGAGCTGATTAGTGGAGAGGTGTTATTAAAGCATGGAGTTGTACTTTTCTGAACTAAACAACCTAAGTCAACAATGCTAATGTGTCATGAATTTTACTAAGTTGAAAATAAGTCCCTAGTGGGTAGTTACTGCAACGGTCGGGGAAGCCAACGGGGCACTTGTGTCGCCGCCACGATCCCTCTCGGGGTGTCTCTAACCATTTGTGGAATATTGAAACTGCTAGTTGTTTGCAATATACGAAATGCATTGTGAGCTTTGGTTTTTGGCACTTCCACTTCCATATTTTGCTAGCCTCTTCGGTGTTGCGCAATGCCCTCTCTCACATTGAGATTGGTGCATACTTCGCGAGTACATCCAACTCCGTGGGAAAACTTCATCCTGTTCTCCTACACATAAGCCAACTATCTTCCTCAAAACAGCCACCGTACCTACCTACCACGGCATTTCCATAGCCGTTCCGAGATACATTGCCTTGCAACATCCATCATTACATTATGACTTGATGTCGTCCTTCATTATCATATAGTTTGCTAGATCATTTGAGTTAGTGTGCAGCGTGGCTTGCCACATGTTCTACATTTTTTCCACACTACGCTCGATCATGCATATCTTCTTTTATACATCATGTATTGGTCTTATGAGTTATGAGTACCAAAAGTGTGATGATCATCTTGTAAAAAAATAGAGTGTTGCCCCTACCTGTGAGCATATTGAAAATAGTCAAAAGTAGCCACATAAAAGAGTCCAAAAGAGACCAATGAGAGAAAATTTAAAAGAGCCACGGAGGCCACAATAAAAAAAAAGAGAAATACAAAAGAGAGAGGGGGCAGCACTACTATCCTTTATTCCACACTTGTGCTAGTAGCACCTACACTTCATTATAGAGAGTTTTCATGTTTTCATTTGTATAACTATGTGGGGAATTAACGTTATAGAACTTGGCTTGTATATTCCAAGGATGAGCCTCCTCAAGTGAGCTCTAGTCTTCATGAGCAAGCAAGTTGGATGCACCCCCACTAGTTCCATTGGAGAGCTTTCATACACTTATAGCTCTATGTGCATCCGTTGCATGGCAATCACTACTCCTCATACAGTGTCAACTACGGGACTTCCTTCTGTCTTGTGGTTACCTTCTCCACTGTTTGAGCCTTTCTTTTTGACCTTCCAAACCTCCATTATTGTTCTCTTTGCCATAACACCATGGTGCCAAAGCCACTTCTTACTTGCACTAGTTGAGTAGACTTCGAAACAGTTGATTTATGAAGTAGATGTATTAGGACACCTGACTTGAGCTTGGCTATTTTCATGAATGACTAATTAGATGCTTTGAAGAATGATTGATACTTTACATTGGAGACATAATTCGCAATTCTTCTTTCTAAACCTTATGTATGGTTCCATGTCTCCAACGCACTTATTCATGAAAAGTTTCTAGCATTTGTTAGCTAGCGTTTGTTAATCATTGTTTGCTTAATGTCAACTATAGATAATTGTTTTGGATCACCTTATTCACTTCATGTGCTTTGCATTACTATCTTGATCAAGATTGTGTTGGTAGCATGTCTCATAAAAAATTATTTGTTATCACTTACCTACTCGAGGACGAGTAGGAGTTAAGCTTGGGGATGCTAATACGTCTCAAACGTATCTATAATTTTTGAGTGATCCATGCTAGTTTTGTGATATTGTCACATGTTTTTACTGTTATTTATATCATTTTTATGCATTTTGTCGAACTAACCTATTGACAAGATGCCTAGTGCCAGTTCCCTGTTTTTGCTATCTTTTTGTTTCAGAAATTTACTTCTAGAAATATTCTCGGAATTGGACGAAAATATACGGGGATTATTTTTACGCCAAGACGAAGACGGAGTCTGAAGGGCAGCCTGGGAGGCGACCCACAGGGCACACGCGGGTGCCAGCCGCGGCCTGGGGGGGACCCGCGGGTGGGGCCCACCCCTGCCCTGTGGGCACCTCCTCGGCCCCTCCGACTCCTATAAAATCACAATTAACCTAAAAACGTCGAGGCGGCGATTATTTTCCAGAAACTCGACCTCGACGCGCCGTCACCGAAAACCCTAGTTCGGGGTCCAATCTGAAGCTGATCCCGGCACTCTGCCGGAGGGGAGATCGATCCCGGAGGGCTCTTCATCGACATGCCTTCCTCCGGGATGATTTGTGAGTAGTCTCACCTTGGACTACGGGTCCCTGGCAGTAGCTAGATGGTAGTGTCTCTCTCTTGTGCTTCATGTCTTATGATCTTGTGAGCTGCCTAACATGATCAAGATCGACTATTGTAATGCTATGTGATGTGTTTGCTGGGATCCGATGGATTATGAAGTTATGTTTGGATTGTGCATGATTCTTATATGAGTAATTTATGTTCTTGCATGCTCTCCGATGTGCGTGGTTACTTTGGCCAAGTGATTGTGTGTATCTCCAAGAGAGGGTATTTATGCTAGATAGTGGGTTCATGCCCCCTTTTGTTCCTGGGCACGAGTGACAGAAACGTCTAAGGGCGAGGGTGTTTTGTTGCTACTAAGGGTAAAACAGCAGTGTTATTGTCTATTTTGATATTAGTATTGGTTACATCATGCACTTTACTTAATGCAATTGTCTGTTGCTTGCAACTTAATACCGTTGGGTGACAGGCTGGATAGTGATCCCGCGGTGGACTGTTTAGACAAAGACGCAGTTGGACTCAACGGTCTTTGTTCCTTGTCGTGATGCCTCCATAAATATTATCATGTCCTTTTTGTCATAGCTAAATTGGGTTTGTGTCATGATCTTGTCAATTGCCTAGCTGTAATTCTTTCACCCATCACATGCATATTTTATCTACTTGAGAGACTCCACTAGTGAACCCATGGCCCCCGGTCCATCTTTTTACATTGTTTTCAACCTCATTTACTTGCTTTTAATTATCATTACTCCTCTGGTCACTTTTCATATTTTATCTATTTCATCATACAATTAACCTCTTTGTGTTTCGCGAGACCGGAGAGATTGACAACCTCTCCGCCGTTGGGGGCAAAGTATTTTGGTTGAGTGTGTGTAGGTCCATGTCTGTTGAAGGTTAAGCGCCAGAGATATTCAACATTCACCTCGTTGTTGATTTCAAAGTCCTACTGGTTCGATAAACCTCGGTTCTTTAATTGAGGGAAAACTGCTACTAGGTGCAATTCCGCCTTCGCTTGGGGGACCACCCAACTTATTAATATCCACCATCAAACGTGTAACGCCTCCGTCCAAGGCGTTATACAAATTAAATTATTGTATCGCCGACCCACATACCAACAAAGGATAAGGCACACGATTCAAAGTTTAGTCGGCCACATCCGGCGGCCCTTCGTGGGTTGCCCTTTCCAGGAGTTGCCCTTTCAAGTGTTGAAGAGAGAAAGGTAAACCCTAACCTTAATGTTGGACTATAAGAAGGAGAGCAAAGCAAGAGGAGGAGGAAGAATAAGAGAGCAAGGCAAGAGTTAAAAGCGGACTACTCTATGAACGAGCTTCTTGAAGATGTCCTTGGTCGCTGACCTAGGGCATCTTCGAGGGGCTCGGCATAGAATCGTTCTCTTGGACCAATATTTAGAGATAGGTTTTGTCTTAAGAGATCAAGGCAAGAGCTGAAAGCGGACTACTCTATCAACGAGCTTCTCGAAGATGTCGTCGGTCGCTGACCTAGGACATCTTCGAGGGGCTCGACATAGAATCGTTCTCTCGGACCAAGTTGCAAAGAGAGATTTTTTTTCTTTAATTTGGAGATAGATTTTGGCTTCATAGTGTACTCGAGATTCTTTTTGAGTTTCTGTTATTATGTTGTGTTGCTGGTATTTTGGAGAAAAGGCTTTTTCTCTTTGGAATGCTATTTGACTGTGTAACGCCATGGAGTACGGCGTTGCACGTGATAGTCCGACGCCACCGTCCGAGGCGTCGTACTCCCCAGGCAGGCACGGAGTTGCGGCCTTACCTCCGGGAGGGCTCGATTAGGCCAAGGGTTTAGCACGGAATTAGAGCGGAGTTCCGTTCACTACGTTAACGCCTTTGAGGAAGGCGTCGTGGTTGTCAGTGTAACGCCTTTGAACGAGGGCGTTATACTGTTGAATAAGCAGCCCCGCGGACCCGCCCGCACCCGCATCTCCCCACTTTATCCTCTGTTCGTTGAGAACAGAGGCCGCCGCCCCCGTCGCCTCTCTCTCCCTCCTCAAATCCCTCTCTATACTCCACAGATCTGAGCCATTTTTCGTTACGCGTTACGCGTTTGCCGTGCTCGTGCCCAATCCCGCCGGAACACCGTTGTTCGCGCCATAGTCCCCACACCTTAAGCCACCCCGTTGGCATATGCCAGAACACAATACCCTGACATTTGGCACCCATCGTGGGGCTAAGCGGCGACCGGAGTCTCGTTCCCAGCGGGACCCCTTTCACCATCATCGACATCGCCGTCTCAAGGCGCCAACTGTCTCCCTCTCCCAGAGAAACTCGGGGACTCGGGGACTCCGGGGCTCGACATCACCACCGCCCCGGGCTCGAGCCCGCGTCGTCCTCATCTGCCCGAGCCTGCGCGTCTGTCGGCGGCTGCGCCGCCGGCATCCTCTACGTCGCCCTTGCCCGCATCCGCCGGCGCGCGTCTCCTCCCGAGCATCTCCTCCGCTGTTGCCTGCGCATGCGGCCGCGCCCGAGCACACCTGCGGCTAGCTTGTCCGCGTCGCTCTTGCCTCCATCCACACCTGCGCTGCTACTACCTCCGCCCCAACAACGTCCGTGCATCCCCGTCTCCATGACGCTGCCGTCCGTGCGTCCGTGCTCGTCGCTGTCGCCCGCGCTCGCCCACGCCTAGTTTCCACCTCGTCCACAACGCCTTCGCCCTCGTCACTGCCTCGGGTCGTCGTCACGTGTCTCGCGTCCGCGCGCGCTTGGCCGCGTCTCCGGCTCCAGCGCCCCGCGTCTCCTCTGCTCCACGACTCTGCTCAAGCATCTCTCGCGCCCGCCTCCGCCCGCCGCGCGGCCTCGTCTTCGCCGGCTGCGCCCCGTCCGCGCCGCCATCCGGCTGCTCCGCCTCCGTCCGCCGTCTGTCTGTCGCGCGCCCGCAACTGGTCCTCCGGCTCCTCCGCCCGACCTTTTCTCCTCCGCCGCCGGCTCCGCCCACGCCCGCCCACGCACGCTGCTGCCCGGCTGCGCTGTGGCCGGCTCGCCGCGCCCGCCTCTGGCTCTGCGCCCGCGCCTCCGTCGCCGCTTCGCCATCTCCCTGGCCCGAGCTCGCCCTGGCCGGCTGCGCCTCGCGCGCTCCGTCGGTTGCGCCCTGTCCTCCACCCGGCAGCGCCTCACGCACTCTGTCGGCTGCGCCCCGTCCTCCACCCGGCTCTGCTCGCTTCTACTGCCGTTCGCGCGGACGCGCCCGTCATTGGACTCCTCGCCGGCTTTCGCCGTGTTGGCTGGCCGGCTCCAAGCCGGCTGCCCCTAGCCACGTCCGTCCCGAGCTCCCTTGCGCCCGGCCACGCCTGCGCCGCTTCTCCCGGCTGGTGCACTCGTCGCTCCGTCGGACCGGCCACTCGAGGAATCAGAAGAGGAACGGGCCAGCTGAAGAAAGAAAAGAAAAGAAAAGAAAAGAAAAGAAAAGAAAAGAAAAGAAAAGAGAAGAAAAGAAAAGAAAAGAAAGGAAAAGAGAAGAAAAGGTTTGGCCAGTTGCCCCTGCCACCTGGGTCGCGACCGCTCGCTTGAGCCGTCCAGCTGCCTCCGGGCTGGCTGCAGGGCCGGATTTTAGCCAGGCCGGCGCCTGCGTTTCGCTACTGGGCCGGTTAGGACCAGGAGGGCTGCGTCCCATTTGGACGCCTGGCCGGCTGGAGGCCGATCCGGCTGCCCCGTTTGGTTGCCAGACCGGCTGGATCCTGACCGGCTACATCGCCTCTTCCCCGCCTGTGCAAGCAACAAAATGTAAGTATCGTCCCACATATTTTCGCACCACGCATTAAAAGTGGATGGTCTCAAAAGACACTCGGGGACTACACCTCATTCTCTGCAAGTGCTTTGCTACTCAGTCCGTGGCTACCTTTGTATCGCTGCAAGTTCTTTATGCTTCGTTCGGCTACGGCTAGTCGCCCAACGTTCCTTCTCATGATGGCTAAGTAGCGTGCTAGACGCCCAAGGCCCACTCTGCGGATCCGCGCTGCAGACTGCAACCCGGCTGGCACGCCGGCCAGAGCAAAAGCTGGAAAGCTCACGCACAAAAAACATCAGAAAGAAAGAAAGATCTTCGGCTCGCCGTAAGAACTTTTCCTCGCTCACCTAAGTCAAACTCCTAAAGTCTTGCTGTGTACTTGACCAGTCGGCCCACTCTTCGTATCCGCGTTGCAGACCGCAACCCGGCTGACATGCCGGCAAGAGCAGCGATCATAACCGGCCGGGTGCACAAAAAAAGACTAAGGGGGTGAAACGAAGGCGAGTCAGCGCTTAATGAACTAAGAAATGGAAAGTAAAAGTGCCAACCTTTCGGTTTCTTACACTGCTAAGTTGAATATTTAATGTATCCTCACGACTAACTTTGTTTCTTGCATGATTATTCTTTGGGGAAACCTGTCGGGGATGTCGTACCCGGATACCCCAAAGACAGTGACAAAGCAACCTCCACCAATGTTCCTAGGTCACCAGCCCGCTGCCTATATAAAGCGGGGCAGCATGCTGGTTTCCCACAGAGGAGGGAGCCCTAGGGTTTGGCACCCTCCCGATCTGGATCTGAAAACATCTCCCTCTCTCTTCTTCACCAACCACTATAGCACCTTCATGATCATCCATGATCAGATCTTGAAGCTCCATCAATCCGCCGCCATGGCCACCGCAGAGGATGCCCAAGGCTGAGAATCAAACCAGGACTCCATACGCATCAAGATCGCCGAAGGACTCGGGAGCAGAGCGGCCAAGATCGTGTTCCCCATCTTCAACTGCGTCCATCCGTGAGGAACACGGCATGTCCACGTCGACCTCCGTGCCCGCGTCTCCTCGGGCCTCGAGTTCTCCACGAGTTGCTGCCTCTCCGCCTCTCCTCCGCGTCCAGCTGCCACCCGCGCGCCTCCACAGCCACGCCCGGCTGCCCTCGCGCTACTTCTCCCACGCTCGAGCTCCTCCGGCCACACTATTCCTCCCGCATACACGTGCGCGAGCGTCCGCACTCCGGCTTCGTCGTCCTCTGCTCCGTGCTCCATCGACCGCGCGGCCACCGGCGTCCTCCCTCGTGCCCGGCTGCGCTCCCTGCGCGAGCTCGTCTCCCCCAAGCGCCTCCGTCGACCACGCCCACGTCGCCAAGTTCTCCTGCGACCGCGCCACCACTGCGTCCGCACGGCTCCAGCCCCACGCACGTGTCCCTTCCGCTCCGCCTGCGCGCGACCGCGCCTGCGCGAGCTCCTTCGCGCCCCACGCGCCCGCCTCTGACCGTCTCAGCCCTGGCCGGCTTCGCCTCGGCCGGCTGCACGTCCTCCACCTCCGGCCAAGTCCGCCCGTCCTCCGGCCACATCATCCTGCGCCACGCGCCGCGGCCGGCCTGCCGCCTCCAGGCCCGCGCCTCCACCCCTCGCCCGGCTTCGGCTCCGCCCGCCCTCCGCCTGCCGTGCCGTACTGGCCGCAGCCGGCTGTGCCGCCTCGCCCAGCCGTCACTCTCGCCGATTCCGGTCGGGCCGGCTGCCCAAGCGGAACCAGAAAAGGAAGGAACAGTCTGGCTTCAAAAAAAAAGCCAGCCGGTTGGACAGGGCCCGCTCAACTTCATTTAGCTGCCAGGCCGGCTGCGAGCAAGCCGGCTGTCCCTGGCAGTTCGGCCAGACTGCAACACCTCCTTCTACGTCTACGTAAACTATTAAAACGTAAGTATCATTATAGTCCCGAGAAGCACTCGGGGGCTGTCTCCGCCTTTTTACAAAATCTTCGCTTATCGTGTCCGGCTCTGCCCAGACTTTTTTTTTCGTAGACGGCTAAGTAGTGTGGATGATCCCGCATGGCCAACTCTCCACATCCGGCTGCAGTATCGCCAGACGACCAGCCGGCAGGAGCACAAGCCGGGACGATGAAGTGCACATGAAAGACGTCGAGGGAGGAAACGACTTGGACAATCTGGATGCACTATTCTTCGCTAGCCCAAGCGCTTTTTCCCGAGATCGGCTTAGTAGTGTGCACGGCACCAAACGGTTAACTCCTCGCGCCCGGTCCAGGCCGGCGAGGAGAACAAGCTGGAGGTCGCCTCCACACGAAAGACATCAAAGGAGGAAACATCTTGGACGACCCAATCGTTTTCTTTTTTAAGTGTTGGTTCACTTGAACCCAATCCCCAAAGTCTAAGTAGTGTGCATGATCCCGCATGGCCAACTCTTCGCATTCGGTTGCAGTATTGCCAGACGACCAGCCGACAAGAGCACAAGCCGGGACGGTGAAGTGCACACGAATGATCTAAAGGGCTCGGACCATAGCGAGTTGGCATAAAAATCCACCAAAAGCTTCAATCACCATATAATTTATTGTCGTGGTGGTGCACGGACAGATTCCATAGATAGGCTTGAGTTGGGGCCGATGGACGCTGGAGGTACCGGGGAGGGTTTGCACGTTAAAACGTACACACACGAACACACACACACACGCACACGGTTTTACCCAGGTTCGGGGCTCTCGTGAGGAGATAACACCCCTACTCCTGCTTGTCTGCTCTATATATGTGGATCACAACCGGGTTACAATCTGCTCCTTGAGCTGTGTATGAAAAGCTATGAACTCTGCTACCCCTACCGAGTCTCGGAAGAGCTCACAAACTCTCTGTTGGCTCTTGGGCGAAATGTCTAAGTGAGGCAGAGGTTCGTTCCAACGTCCTTGTAAGAGGAGCCCTTGGTGCTCCTTATATAGGGAAACCCAGGGTACAGAGTTAGGGCTGACGTTGGTGCTGGCGTAGGCAGCACTGTGGCCACGCCTGGGCCTCTGACTGCTTCCGTCATGCCCGCGTGGCATGTCTAATCCACCAACTCCTGTGCACTGCTCTCCCGTACTGCGTAGGTCAGCAGCATGGAGGACTGACTGCCCATCCCATGACCACCGAGTCAAGGGTTAGGCAGTGCGTCCCATCTTGTCTGTGGCAGGACGCCTGCTCCGTGATTGTAGGGACAAGACGTAAGCCTTGACCAGCTCCGAGATAGAGCTTCATTCCTCCCGATCCGGCATAGGCATGCCAGATATTTCCTAACTCGGTTTCTCCTCTCCTGCACATAAGAACAACAAAAGAAGATTCTCACATATAGTATGCATGATCCGACATAGGGCTATGTCGGTAAGCCTTGACCCGGTTGACCCCGGGTGAGCCTATGCGTATGTCGGTTTACCATTGACTCGGTCAACTCCGAGTCCACGCTGATTTCACCATATTGACCCTACTCGGGGGCTGCCCCCCGACATTAGTCCTCGAAGCTGGCGCGGTCCTGCAGCCTCGGGTGGAGGGCCACGGCAGGTTTACCCGAAAACCAGCTTCCTTACCTGATTACCGACATCACATACGTCGGCAAATCATTTATATGTCGGAAAGCAGTTTTGCTTCCCATCACGACATTCAACTTAATGTCGGATCGCTCCGACTCACAGGAAAAAACCCACGGCTCCTCCGAGTCGTTGGTTCCCCTATGTGGCAGAGCATCTCTGCTTAACGCCTTGGCTCCTGTGCATGGATGGACGTGCCTCTGGCACGCACGCCACTTGCGTCACGCCGGTCACCTCGGAGACTGTGCGCACGCAAGCACTCAAGTGCGGTTGGACCGCACCGCTCGCGTCGCCTCGGGCCTCGCCCGATCAGGTGCGCCGCATGGAGCCGTTGGCTCCCTATGGCCCATCGTGGGGCAGATCGTGCGGCAGTTAAGCCGCTACGGGAATCGTGGCCAAGATCGTGGGGTGGTAACTCCCGTCCGTTACGGAATCAAGCGCAGAAAATCACGCGCCCACGATCTGCTCCGGCCGCCCATAAATAGTAGGGAGGGGGCACTGTTTTCCCCTCCGCATTCATTCTTCCTCTTGCCTCCTTCTTCCTTCTCTTCTCCTGCGCACAAAGCACCGAGCACCTCGCCGCCGCAAGGACCCGCGCACGCTGACGAGCCACCGGATGCCGACGCCGCGCACGCATGCATCGACGCATCGCCGCCCGCCGACGACACTCGCCGGTAAAATCTCTTTTTCATTCTTCTTCTCTCCTGCGCATTAGCGCTTTGCCTCTATGAGTATTCTCTGTTCTTGTTTCTTGCTTTTGTTCTTCCTTTGTTCTTCATCACGGCAACGCGTCGGGCGCCGCCGGTGGGTTTGTGGTCGTTGATGCGGTTCGCCGCCGGTGGACTAGCCTCCGTAGCACTTTTTCTTCCCTTTCTCCTGGCGCATTAGCACTTTTCGCATCTAGATTAGACACTCGCATGCTCTTCATTCTTGCTTTGTTCTTATTTCCCACTCTTACTGTAATGATTTTAATCTTAGTGTCCGTGACCCCTCTTGTAGATCTCTGCAACCCGCTACCGACATGTCGGACGGCTCCAACCTCGAGGTGGTTGAAGTGGTAGAGGAAGGAGTTGCTGAGGAATCCACCCGGGCCGCCTGGGAAGGCTCCTACGTCGGCAAAGCCGACATAGAATGGTTGATCCGGACTCGACGGATCCCGGCCGAGGTAGAGTGTCGGCTTCCGGGTCCAGAGACATCTCCGGATCTCAAAGAGGGAGAGTATGTCGTCTTCCTCGAGCACTTCGAGCGAGGATTCGGTCTACCCGCCAGCGCTTTCTTCCGTAACTTTCTCAACAAGTTCGGTCTCCAACCTCATCAACTTCCGGCGAATGCCATCACCACACTTTCTGCCTTCGTCTCTTTCACCGAGGGTTACCTCGGTCTCTGGCCCACCATCGACGCGTGGTCCAAATACTTCGGATTCCGGAAGCAGGTCATCCCGAATCCCGATCACCCGGGCGCACCCAAGGAAATGACACAGTGCGGGGCCGCCACCATCACACCTCGGCGCGGCTCCATCTTTCCCTGAATCCTCGGTCTGGAGTCATGCCGGAAATGGCAGCGCTCCTTCTTCTACGTGAAGAATACGACCAAGGTTGACCTGATCAACCTGCCGAAGTTTGCCATCGGCCCCCCAACCGCGCAGCTCAACTGGGGGTACAACCCGACGGATAAAGTACTGGAGGTCAACCACATCCACCAGGTCGTCGAGCAGCTCAAGGGCGAAGGATTGACATCCGATGACCTGCTCGCAATCTTCATCAGCCGCCTGGTCCTGCCCCTCCAGCGCCGAGTCCACAAAATTTGCCACATGAGTGGCCCACTGGACCCAACCCGGGTGAGCACCGTCGAGCTGGACAACGACCAGATCCGGCGGTGCATCAAAGCCATAGCTCGGACAAAGATGCCGGAGGAATGGGAATGGGGCAAAGAACCCCACAGTCGGAGCAATCCTCCTCCGAAAGTAAGCACCTCAGCCGACATAACATTTTCACCGACATAAACTCTTATGTCGGTACAACTCTGTACTTGGTATTGATCATTTCTCGTTTCCATTATGCAGAGATTCGGTCGGCAGTTGACGGAGGACGGAGAGAACCCCTCTGCCAACTGGGGTAAAGACCGGGTCGAAGCCGACTCGAAAGACCCGGACGACGAGGACAACGTGCCCATTCCCGACGTCGGCTCAATTCCTGCCACGGGTAAGACTCGTGCTTCCTCCCTCCGAGACTGGTCGGAGGATGAAGATGACGATTGTCGGATTTTAGAGGTGCATGACCCTCTCCCCGTTACATACTCATATCCGGTGTCCCCGAACCCAGCTGACTCGGACGAAGTGCTCGAGGTGGCGCCCCTCGCCACAGGACCCAAGGGTGCGGCTCGGAAGCGCCCAGCGGCCGCATCCGCAGATGCCGGAACCTCCGGTACTTCTGGTCCCGCGCCGAAGAAACAGCGGGTGAAGAGAGTAGTAAAGCGCCGCGAGCGCCCTGTCTCCAAGGGGTAAGATTCCCTTTTGCCGACGTATACCTTATACTCTTATTTATACTCACTTTTCTCCTCTTGCCAACATACTTTGCTGTTTTGACTTTTCAGCATGGCTCCTCTGAAGGTCCCCACTACCGGGTCCACCGACCGGGTCCCTCCAAGGACTCCGACACCGCCTCGGCCCTGATGACACTCGGGTTCCAAGCCCTCTGAGGACGAGTCCTGCTGCAGATGTTTCGACTCCGGGATCCGGAGCCGGAAATGTAGACTCGGTCGAAGCCGCAACCTCGGCGCCCGTCCAAATGACGAATCTCGGAGCTAGCTCCTCGGCTCCTGAGGTAGAACAGACCGAGGTCCATAAGGACTCGGAGCCACCGACACAGCAGCAGCAGCAAGAGCAACAGACTCGGCCGCAACAACAACAACAGCAGCATCAACCAACGCCGCAGACTCAGCCGCAACCACCACGACAACAGCAGCAGCAAGTTCAGCCACCACCATCGCAGCAGCAACAGAAGCAGAAGCAGAATCAACCTCCACCAGCGCAGCAGCAGCCAAAGCACAAGCCGCAGCCATCGCCATCAAAATCAAAATCGACATCAACAGCAAAGCCAACACCGCCACCGGCACAGCCGCAGCCACCGCGACGGACAACTGGGGTAACAACCGGAAAGGCACCAGTGAAAACGGTGTCTGCTAACCCGGAAAGGCAGCTGATTGTGCCACCAAGCCAAGGTGCAGCAACATCCAGCAGTATCCAGACCGCCAGGTGGGGATTTGCCCCCTTGCGAACCCTTAGCGGGAAAAGTCTGGGCTCCCTTGAGCACTACAACCTGGACTGGAACGCTGCCGACCTGAGCGAAGTAAGCTCGCGGTCACTAGTGGGCCAAATCGTCTCAGAACATCCGGCGGGGCCGAGCTTGGTGGCTCAAAAGATGTCCGCAGCCAAAGCTGCCCTTCTCGCAGCCGACCAAGCAGCTGCGGTAAGTTGTGCCGAGTCAAGATAACTTGGTTATTTCTTTAATGAAGACATCATCTATCCCCAGTCCCCGAGATTCGGGTCGAGTGACTGAGGCTCGGCCGAGTAAGGGTAACTTGGTTGAGTGAGGGTAACTCGGCCTGAATCTTCACCAACAAGACTAACATCTTCTCTTTTCAGGCTTGCATGACCAAGCGCACACAACTGCACCGCAAGCTGCTGCTGGAACACAAGACGCTCTCCGACAAATACAAGCTACTGCGAGCCAAGCTGGATCAAGTAGCTGACTCGGCGCTCAAGGCCGAAGGACTGGAGAAGCGGATCTCAGAAATCGAGAGTAAGCCCTATTTTGCCTTTCAACTTGCACTTGTATTAGTCTTCACATTCTGACCTCCGCTACCTCGGCTCAGCCGCACAGAAGGAGCGCGAGCTTGCGCACCAGGCCGAGCTGAAGAAAGAGCAGGAGGAGGTGTCCCGGCTGAAGGCCGAGCTGGAGAAATCTCGGGGTCGAGCCGCCGAGTCGGAAAAGAGCGCCGCCACGGAGAAACAGCTCCGAGAAGAGGAGACTCGGAAGCTCAAGGAATCTCTTGAAGAATCCAAGTCACAGGCAACCTCGGCTGAGAGCGAGCTCCGAGCTCTGAAGGCCAAGATTGCGCAGTGGCTGGTGGACATCTCCAGCATCAACTCCGAGATGGACAGTAAGCCCCTTCCCCTTCTGCCTTTATTCAAACTCTCACTTCTATCTTTATGTGACTTATTTTGGCGTCAGCCATTTCCTATTCAGAACGCTTCCCACACACCAAGGCTGCTGCGGACAAGAGCGCTCAGGAGCACCGGTTTAAGAGAATCCAAGATGGCCCGATCTCGGCCGAGTGGGACATAGATACTCATCTGGTGGCCCTGAAGGCGCGCTTGGTACCAATGAGAGCTATCGGAATGAACCTCCTTAGCTCTGCGATCCGGGTCTACAATGTTCTCTGGCCCGGGTGCGAGGCCCCTGCGATCATTGATGAATTGGCCAAGTGCCTGATGGCCTCCGAGGAAAGGCTCGATGATTGGCGATCATCCGCCGCCCGAGTCGGTGCGGATGAAGCGCTAAGCTATGTGATGTCTTGGTACGAGGAACTCGACCTCGAGATGCTGAAGACCGTGCACGACGGATCCAAGTGGCTCTCTGACCCGGAACTCATCCGGCGTCGCCAAGAGCTGGCTCATTCCCTCATTCAGTATGCTCCGGTGCACAGCTTCGTCCCGGGTGAGCGGGTTCCTCCAGCAGAGGAAATGGAGGTCGACGACGGCGAAGAGGAAGACGAAGAACAAGTCGACGAGGAGATCCAAGCCGACTCTCCTCCCGACACAGCCACAGGCACCGCTCGTGCACCTGCGGCCGAGGCCACGACCGAGGAACCGGCCTCGACCGACACTGCTCCTGCCGCTCCAAGTAGCTAGGATCCTGCTGTCTAGACTCAGCAAAAACTCAAATCGTCAAATCCCCGGAATGCCGGGTGCAAATGTAATATAACCTTTAGCTTTTATGTTCTGGCACTTGGTTCTTTTACTTTGCACAGTTTTAGCATGGTTATTTATTATGCCGGATCATTCTGAACCGAGTCCCCGAGTTTATTTTCTTGTTTACCATACTTTGCAACCTCTGCTCTTGTCTACCTTTTTTGGTGTTCTGACAGTCGAGTCACAAGATTACCGAGATACAGCATACAATACTAAGAAACTTTCAGTCAAAGCTCACAGTCATCCAACATAAAAGTTAGGAACGAAGCAACTTGTGCCGAATCGCACTTGGACCGAGTCCCCGAGTTTGTTTTCTTGTGTGCTACCCCTTGCAATCTCTGCCCTTGCCTACCTTTCATGGGTTTTTTGGCAGTCGGGTCACAAAATCACAAAAACATAGCATACAATACTCAAAACTTTGAGACATGGTTTAGAGCCATCCGACATAAAACAAAAAGACAACAAAAGGAAACCGAATCACTCCTGGACCGAGTCCCCGAGTCTGTTTTCTTGTTTACTATCCTTTGCAATCTCTGCCCTTGCCTACCTTTCATGGGTTTTTTGGCAGTCGGGTCACAAAATCACAAAAACATAGCATACAATACTTGCAAACATGGAAGCACGATTTTTGGAGCCACCCGACATACAGGAAACAGAGATAAACATGCATACAACACGAGATTCATAGCAAGGCAGTCCCCGAGTTTCATTTCGGGGTGCCGATATATCATTTCAGGGTTGCGAAATACATACAGTGAGTCCTTAAGAGTAAAAAGGGCGAAGAAGAGCTACATTCCAAGGTCTTTTGGTCTCCTCTCCGGATCTGTCCATCCTGTTCTTCACCTGTGCCTAAGCATTAATAAGATAGTATGCATCGTTGTTCAAAGCCTTGCTCACAATAAACGGCCCCTCCCAGGGAGGTGATAACTTGTGCATTCCGGCGGTGCGCTGCACAAGCCTAAGCACCAAGTCTCCTTCTCGGAACTTGCGAGGATTTACTTTCCGGCTATGATAGCGTCGGAGATTTTGCTGATATATTGCTGACTTGGACAATGCCAATTCTCGTGCTTCCTCGAGCAAATCGACATCATTTTCCCGGGCTTCCTTTGCCTCAGACTCGGTATATAATGCGACTCTTGGCGAGTCATGCTCTATGTCGGTTGGCAGAACTGCCTCTACTCCATAGACCAGGAAAAATGGCGTATAACCGGTGGAGCGATTCGGTGTAGTCCGTAGACTCCACAATACTGCCGGAATATCATCCAGCCAACAACCCGGAGCACGCAACAGTGGCTCAATTAGCCGGGGTTTGATGCCGGATAAGACTAGGGCGTTTGATCTTTCCACCTGTCCATTGGACTGCGGGTGTGCAACCGATGCTAAGTCTAGCTGGATTCTCTTTTCCTGGCAAAACCGAGCAAAGGCTCCCTCGGCGAAATTGGTGCCGTTATCCGTGATAATGCTATGCGGGTGTCCATACCTTAGGATAATATCCTTTAGGAATGACATGGCTGTGCGGCCATCGCACTTTCTAATTGGCTTCACCTCGATCCACTTGGTGAACTTGTCCACCATCACCAGGATGTGAGTCATGTTACCTCGGGCTGGCTTGAACGGTCCCACCATATCCAGACACCACACTGCAAATGGCCAAGTGATGGGAATAGTTTTGAGTGCGGAGGCCGGCATATGAATTTTGTGAGCAAACCTCTGACATCCTTCACACTTCCGGACAATGTCCTCTGCCTGCTGCAAAGCACTGGGCCAGTAGAACCCATATCGGAATGCTTTAGCCACTATAGCTCGGGAAGAGGCGTGATGACCGCACTCTCTCTGATGAATATCACGGAGAATCCTTTCTCCCTCTTCTGGTTCGACACAGCGCTGAAGCACAGTGGTTACACTTCTCTTGTACAGCTCATGATTGATGATTGTGAAGGATTTGGATCGCCTTTGGATTTGTCTGGTCGAGACCTCATCACTCGGTAGGGTGCCATCCAACATGAATGTCATGATGGGTTGTGCCCACGCCGGCACAGGGCGAGTGCCGAGTACAGGCTCGTCGATTTCCATTGCATCAACCGACATCACCATGCCCGATATAGGCTGGTGAGTCCCCGAGTCCTCCCAAGGAGTCCCCGAGTTCCGCCAAGCGGCTTTCCAATTTTCCAGCGTAGTTGCCGAGTCTTGCTGAATGTACTCGACATCCATGGAAGTCCCCGGGTCCTGCGTGGCAGTCCCCGAGTCCTGCAACTTGCCTCCGACATCCACGTCCATTGGGACGACGTCGGGTTCCGGATTACCCGGTATGAATATCGATTCAGACTCGGGTGAAGGCTTGATTGATGGCTTGTGAAGATGCTCCAGTGATACTTCGGGTGGAATGGCCTGCCGATATGACCCAATCTTGGACAACATGTCAGCACTTTCATTATCTGTCCGCCGGATGTGAGTGAATTCACAACCATCAAAGAATCCTGAAATTTTCTGGACATGGAACCGGTACGCCGCCATGTTGGCATCTAGGGCATCCCAGTTGCCTGATGTTTGCTGAATCACCAGGTCCGAGTCACCATAACAGATGATCCGGCGAATTCCTATTTCCTTGGCCACCTTGAGTCCATGAATCAGTGCTTCATACTCGGCGACATTGTTAGATGCCGCGAAGTGGACTTGCAGCACATATTTCAGCTGATCTCGCTTCGACGAGGTGAGAACCACGCCAGCTCCCAGGCCCTCTTTTACTTTGGACCCATCAAAATGCATTCTCCAGTAGTTGGAGTCCGGCAGGGACGGTTCATATTGCATCTCGGCCCAATCCACAAGGAAATCTGCCACTGCTTCAGATTTGATGGTATCTCTTCTCGCATATTGCGGCGCATAAGCTGCAAGCTCAATAGCCCATTTGGCGACTCGGCCACTGGCATCCTTGTTGCCAATAATTTCCGACACAGGGGCCGCACTTACAACAGTTATGGGGTGCTCCTGGAAGTAATGCTTTAGTTTTTTGGCCGCCATGTAGACACCATAAGTCATTTTCTGGTAGTGAGGGTAGTTTTGTTTTGATGTGGAGAGCACCTCACTCAAATAATACACCGGCCTCTGCACGATAGCTCCCTCTTCTTCTCGTTCCACCACCACAACGACACTAACGACTCGGTTAGTGGCCGCAATGTAGAGCAGCATGGGCTCTCTCGGTAGTGGCGAAGCCAATATCGGCGCAGTAGCCAACATCATTTTCAGCTCATGAAACGCCGCATTAGCTCGCGAAGTCCAGCTAAATTTATCAGATTTTTTTATCAGTTGGTATAAGGGCAAGGCCTTTTCTCCCAACCGACCTAGAAAGCGGCTCAGAGAAGCCAGACATCCGGTGAATTTCTGGACATCTCGGAGGCATCTCGGCAGTTTCATGTTTTCAATTGCCCGGATCTTAGTGGGATTTGCCTCGATACCTCGGCTTGACACGAGAAAACCGAGTAACTTTCCGGCCGGGACACCGAATGTACACTTATCCGGATTAAGCTTAAGTCGGAATTTCCGCAGGTTTGCGAATGTCTCTTTGAGATCATCCAGCAGAGTGTGTTTTTCTTTAGTTTTAATGACTATGTCGTCGACATATACTTGCACATTTTTGCCTATCTGGTCATGCAGACATTTTTGCATACAACGCTGGTAAGTAGCGCCGGCATTTCTTAACCCAAAACACATGACTCGGTAGCAATAAGCCCCGTACGGGGTGATAAAGGCAGTCTTTATTTGATCATCAGGATTCAGCGGTATCTGGTGAAAACCAGAATACGCATCTACAAACGATAGTAGTTCACACCCGGCCGTGGAGTCGATCACTTGATCGATCCGGGGCAGCGGGAATGGATCTTTAGGACATGCCTTGTTCAGGTGGGTGTAATCAACACACATGCGCCAGACAGTGGCAGCATTCGGATCATCTTTTTTCTTTTCTACCAGGACCGGGTTAGCCAACCAGTCCGGGTACTTCACTTCTACTACAGCATTTGATGCGAGTAACTTGGCTAACTCATCACCCACAGCCTTCCTTCTTCCTTCGGCAAGACGCCGTGTCGGTTGCTTCACTGGCCTAGCATCTGGCCTGACATGCAATGAGTGCTCAGCCAACTCCCTCGGAACACCCGGCAGATCCTGACTGGACCATGCAAAGATATCCCGATTCTCACGGAGGAAGTGGATGAGCTCGCTTTCCTATTTGCTGTCCAACCCGGCACCGATGATGACGGTGTGGTCCGGGTTAGACTCGTCAACGCCGACCTTCTTGGACTCCTTCGCCGCCTGGAAGGTTGCAGTCTGCTGCGGGTTGGCCGGACTCGGGATACCGAGTTGAGCAGATTGGGCCAGAGCCACCACCTCGTGGATTCTCCTCTTCTCAGCAGCAATCACAAGTGACTCGGCCATAAGTGACCCGGCAGAGGCACACTCCATAGAACGCTTGTAGTCTCCCGAGATGGTGATGACACCATTTGGTACCGGAAGCTTCATCTTCAAGTAAGCCACATGCGTGGACGCCATGAACTTGGCGAGTGCTGGCCTACCGAGTAAGGCATGATACGGGCTTTCGAGGTCCACGACCTCGAACAGCAGACTCTCAGTTCGGCAATTGCTTTTGTCGCCAAATGCGACGTCTACCCAAACTGTGCCCATTGGCGCATGCGACACACCCGGCACGATGCCGTGGAAGGTGGTTCTGCTTGGCTGCATCATATTCTCGGTTATGCCGAGCTTGACCATGGTGTCCCGATACATGATGTTGATGCTGCTCCCGTTGTCAACAAGGACCCGGGTAAACCTGACATTGATGCTGGGCCCGACAAATGTCGGATCCACCACTAGAGCATAACCCCCGGGATTCGGCATGACCTTGGGATGATCCTTGATGCTTCAGCTGATCTGATCCTCGGACTAGTACATAAATTTGGGCACGGCCGGCATGACCGCGTTCACCTCCATCGCACGCCGGTGTTGGCTCTGCTTGTCCGTCGGCTCAGTCACGAAGACCATGTAACTCTGATGCGGCTCTCTGTACTTGTTCTGCCGACTCGGGCCAGCATTGCTGTTGTAGTTGTTGTTGTTGTTTGCCACTTGGTTGACATCCTCCTGCCTCGGCTGAGTGTTCAGAGGCTGAGTGTTTGCACCCGTGAGTGGTGCAGGTCGGGATGCCGGACCAGCAGTTACTGGCTTGCGCTTGTGCCAATCGCAGTCCCGGGTCGAATGTTGAGTCGGTCTGCTGGGGTGCCTGGTGTGATAGCAGCAGGGGCCATCCAGCATTTTCTCATAGGTGTACCTCTCCTGGTCATCCCACTGCTTCTTGTTGCCATTCCATGGCTTCTTTTCGCCGTTCCACGGCTTCCTCTCGCTGTTCCACGGCCTTTTCCCTTCCGAGTTCTGGCCCCAAGAGGGACCATCATTTTTCTGACGCTGGCTGCTGCTGGCATCAACTTGATCTTGGTTGACAGCTGCGACCTGATCCGAACCATACCGGTAATCCGGCCTATCGTCTCTTCTCTTGTTTCGGTTGTCCGGGCGATCGCTACGCCGGCCCGACCTGTCCCGGTCTTGCGCAGGATACCTCCTGCCCACATCGACTTGGGTCAGCAAAGGCTGTGTCGGATCACCGAGTGCATAGCTGTCCGCTATTGCCATTGTTTCGGCCAAGGTGACCGGCATCTCCCTTTGGAGTCTCTGCCAAAGCATGGAACCATGTCGGCACCCTTGCGCAAACCAAGCAATGGCTTGTGACTCAATCACTCCTTCACAGGAGTTCCGGATCGTGCTCCACCGGGTAAGGTACTCCCGGTCCGTCTCTTCTTCTCTCTGCCGACACATGGACAGCTGCTGAGGGCGATTCGGCCTCTTGTAGGTGCTGGAGAAGTTGCTGACGAAAGCATCGGAGAAGTCGAGCCAGCAATCAATGCTGTTCTCCTCCAAGTTGTTCAGCCAGATTCAGGCTTGTCCTTCTAGCATTTGCGGTACATACCGCACAGCCCATCGGCGGCTGCCACCAGCGATGTGCACCGCTGTGACATAATCTGTCAGCCAGTCCTCCGGTTTGGTGCTGCCGTCATAGGTCTTGGCACCCCGGGGGAGCTGGAAGTTCGGCACCGGTGGCTGCTTCATGATCCGGGGTCCAAAACACGCAGGACCCGGTGGGCCTTGCTCCTCCAGTAGTTCAGACAGATAGATTCTGTCAAGCTTATTGCGGACGTCGTGAGCCGGTAGCTGGCGAGCTCCCAGCCTAGCACCGAGTGCACCCTCGGTCGCCAGATCTCTGAATCTTGTGTACCCGGCCCGCTCCATGGCCGAGTAACCATCGTCGTATCGGTCAGCGGCCTGCTCGGCGTACCCGCCACCCGGTTGTTGCCGAGGTGGATTGGGCACCGGATACCGAGGTGGCTGACCCGGATTTGCCGGGTTAACTCGGTTGACATCTTGCCTGCCATGAACGGGTCCTGGGGCTCCCTAACCGGGTTGACCTTGGGCAGCTTTCTGCTTTCCGGCATATACCGGATCATACGCCTGCAGCTGTTTGTTCTTACCAGAGTTTACACTCAGGCCACGGCTTCTGCCGACATATGGCGACGAGGCCTGTCCCTTGGACACTGCCCCGGCACCACCATTCGAGTGGATGTATCGAGATCCACCTATATCCGGGTTAGCATTCCGGGAAAGCTTCATTCTGGCGGTTGGCTACAGCTACCAACTCATTCACCCGGTCCTGCTGCCTACTACGAGCGTCACCGGATAAATTAGGTAACTCAGCTATGGCAGCCTCAGCAGCTCTAAGGTTCTTGCCCGGGGTACTGTACTTCGGCCGGTCTGCGGACACATGACTAGCAGTTCTACTAGATCTGGCTCTACCATCTCTAGCTATCTCGGCATTGAGGTCTCTGCCTCGAGCACGTACCTCATTTATGCGACTAACCGGGTTGGCTACCGGCGTAAAACCATGAGCGATGTTGTACTCACGGAGAGATATGTCAAACTCCTGTCTGAATCGGGCCACCTCCTGGGCCTCCTGGAGTATCTCCTTGCGCTGCTGTTCCAACTCCGCCTGAGTTAGAGCAGCATCTGCGCTCGGAGCCACTGGGGTTGCCAGCTTCTCGATCACGTCCTGAAGAGGACTCGGCGCTACCGGCATAGCAGAAGTGCCGGCCTGCTCCTGACGGTTCTCCGGCCTCTCCAGCGGCGGGCGCGCCGTCCTGGCAGACCTGGTGCTGACCTCGGCCACCCCGGCACCAGCTACCGGGGCGGTCATCATGACCTCTGCACAGCTAGCGGGGCGGGCGATACGTCGGCCGCGAGCTGCGCAAACAGCGGGAGGATCCGCAGCAACCTGCACCCTTTCAGGAAACCGGCAGGGAACCTCGGTGGCGACGTAGACGGTGAGGGAGCCGAACTCGATGAGGCACCCGTTCCGAGGTAGCGGCCTGCTGCCGAAACAGCCGGCGTTGTCGCTGACGACGTTGAGCGAGCCGAACCTGTGGACAAGGCCACAGAGTACACGCTCACCCGACGCGATGAAGGAGCCCGTCCGGATGAACACACCAGCCAGCGCCGCTGCTGACTCCATGGTGGGCGCCAACTGTCGTGGTGGTGCACGGACAGATGCCATAGATAGGCTTGAGTTGGGGCCGATGGACGCTGGAGGTATCGGGGAGGGTTTGCACGTTAAAACGTACACACACGAACACACACACACGCACACGGTTTTACCCAGGTTCGGGGCTCTCGTGAGGAGATAACACCCCTACTCCTGCTTGTCTGCTCTATATATGTGGATCACAACCGGGTTACAATCTGCTCCTTGAGCTGTGTATGAAAAGCTATGAACTCTGCTACCCCTACCGAGTCTCGGAAGAGCTCACAAACTCTCTGTTGGCTCTTGGGCGAAATGTCTAAGTGAGGCAGAGGTTCGTTCCAACGTCCTTGTAAGAGGAGCCCTTGGTGCTCCTTATATAGGGAAACCCAGGGTACAGAGTTAGGGCTGACGTTGGTGCTGGCGTAGGCAGCACTGTGGCCACGCCTGGGCCTCTGACTGCTTCCGTCATGCCCGCGTGGCATGTCTAATCCACCAACTCCTGTGCACTGCTCTCCCGTACTGCGTAGGTCAGCAGCATGGAGGACTGACTGCCCATCCCATGACCACCGAGTCAAGGGTTAGGCAGTGCGTCCCATCTTGTCTGTGGCAGGACGCCTGCTCCGTGATTGTAGGGACAAGACGTAAGCCTTGACCAGCTCCGAGATAGAGCTTCATTCCTCCCGATCCGGCATAGGCATGCCAGATATTTCCTAACTCGGTTTCTCCTCTCCTGCACAGAAGAACAACAAAAGAAGATTCCGACATATAGTATGCATGATCCGACATAGGGCTATGTCGGTAAGCCTTGACCCGGTTGACCCCGGGTGAGCCTATGTGTATGTCGGTTTACCATTGACTCGGTCAACTCCGAGTCCATGCTGATTTCACCATATTGACCCTACTCGGGGGCTGCCCCCCGACATTTATTTACCGAGATCTAATAACTAACTTTCTTGCACGACTATTTTTGTGTTAACCTACCGAGGCCCTCCCGCCGGAGCCACAGGACCTCGACTATTTTGGCTACCAATGTGGGGCCGACTCAGGGGCTCGACCTCGCCATCGCCCTCCTCGCGAAACTCGGGGGCTCGACATCGCCATCGTCCTCCTCGCGAAACTCGGGGCTCGACCTCGCCATCGCCCTCCTCACGAAACTCGAGGGCTCGACATCGCCATCGCCCTCATCACGAAACTCGGGGGCTCAACATCACCATCGCCCTCCTCGCGAAACTCGGGGGCTCGGCATCGCCATCGCCCTCCTCGCGAAACTCGGGGGCTCGACATCGCCATCGTCCTCTTCATGAAACTCGGGGGCTCGACATCGCCATCGCCCTCCTCGCGAAACTCGGGGGCTCGACCTCACCATCGCCCTCTTCACAAAACTCGGGGGCTCGACATTGCCATCGCCCCTGCCCTGCAGTCTGCAGCTGGCTCCCGTTCCAAGTTGGGACGGCTCCAACTTTTGCAGCCGGCTCCACGGGCTGCTGGCTCCAACTCCAAGTTCTGGAGCCAGCTCCACGGGCTACCGGCTCCAACTCCAACTTCTGCAGTCGGCTCTAGCTTTAGTTTCAGCCAGCTCCAGCTCCAACTTCAACATTTCATCCACGACAATCAAGACATGGGAAGCTCGTGAAGCCTTTCCAGCAAGCAGCAAAGCCTCCACGTGCTCGGGGGCTAGTGTCGGGGATATCGTACCCGGATACCCCAAAGATAGTGACAAAGCAACCTCCACCAAGCTTGCTAGGTCACCAGCCTGCTGCCTATATAAAGCGGGGCAGCAGGCTGGTTTCCCACAGAGGAGGGAGCCCTAGGGTTTGGATCCCCAGAGGTAGATAGACTTGTAACCTCCCTGTAAACCCAAACCCTAGCCCGCTGCCTTTATAAGGCAGGCTAGAGCCTCCTGCGAGAGAGAGACACACTGGACAGGAAGAGAAAGCTAGACACGGGATCATTGGCACACGCTTACGTAGTCTTCTTCCACCTCCAGCCGGCTGATTAGCCAAGCCGGCCACCTCTCAAATACAGCTCTAGGAGCAATCTTGTAGCCCGAATTCTTGTGATCAAGCAATAGAGAAGAACAAGGCAGGACATAGGGGTGTTACCTCCTCAAGTGGGCCCCGAACCTGGGTACATCGCGTGAGTTTGCCGTGCTTGTAACCCAATTCTGCGTGAACACCATCGTCGCCTTGCTCTACATCTCTCCATCGTTGATGGGTATGTCGTTGACACCACCACGACAAAACCTGCCGAGGCCCTCCTGCTAAAGCTGCAGGACCACGACAGCTTTGGGGACTAGTGTCAGGGGGATGATCCCCTGATATACCAAAGTCCACGACTTGAAAAGATAAAGACAAGCAAATCAAGATGAAGCATCTGGCTGGCTACTCGACTCCGGCCGACTGTCGGACTTGGCTGGCTGGAGGCTTGGCCGGCTACGTCCTGGCGTCTGGCCATCTGCCAGCCGGATCGCCTGCGAGGAGAAGTCAACCACCGCGTCCCATCGAACACATGCCGACGAGACAGTCGGACACTGCTGATGAATAGCAACACTATGCTTGATGGAAGAACACTGTTGATGAATAGCAACACTATGCTTGATGGAAGAACACTGTTGATAAATAGTATACACTATGCTGAATAGTGCGGCGTGTTCCCCGAATAGTGTAGTTAGGCATGTGGGCCCCTCCTTGTCCCCTGGGCTCCCCTTTATAAGGAGCACCAGGGCAGCCCTCATACGGACAGTCTCACTTGGAGGCCAAGCCTCGTACTCTCATGCGCCGGAGCTCTCACCTAGCCGGCCGCTCTAGCCGGCTGCTCCCTCCTCTCACATACAGCTCAAGGAGCAACATTATAACACCACTTATGTTCCACCATACACCACAGATCATGCAGGAGTAGGGGTTTTACCTCCTCACGAGGGCCCCGAACCTGGGTACGTCTCGCGTTTGCCGTGCTCGTACCCAATCCCGCCGGAACATCGTCGCTCGCGCCATAGTCCCCACACCTTAAGCCACCCCGTTGGCATATTCCGGAACACAATACCCCGACACAAGTGGTCAAACACAGGCGATCTCTTTGCTATGCACCCTACATCTATGCCTTCATCAAGTATGTGCGAGCTGAGAGGTATAAACATCTACCACCTCTAGAGACTTTGTTTCCAGCAAATGTTCCTCATCAATCATACCAACCAAAGGCGAAGCGCGAGAAGATGAAAAGCAGCTCCTCAAAGCGTGTAGAGGTTGGTGAATCATCTAGTGGTGCAAAGCGGAATTCTGGTGGGCTACGCAACTTTTTTACCAACTTGTTCTCCATGTGCAGAGCCACTCATGACCACAACCATAGTATGCATCAAATTCAGAAGAAGCATTTACGGGAATTCCGGGAAGACCGTAGGCAACGTGGATTTAACAACGTTCCACACGATGGCAAGGACCTTGATGAGACAGACAAGGAAGATTTCTATATGCCACCTCTCACGGACGAAGACTTCCAAGATTGGGTTGGTATGGCACCCCCCTTTGCCGCACAAGATGAAGAGGGTGCGAGAGGAGATCAAGAGGCTGACACGGAAGATGAAGAGGGGGGAAGCAACGGTAGTGCATAGTAGTATCTCCTAATTTCATTCGTGTAATGAAATTTATATTCCACTACTCATTTAGTATCTTCGTTAGGTCCCTACTGAACTATGTAATGAAATATATATTCCAGTAAGAATGTTTGATGGACCTACGTATTGAAATATAAATTAGTCTATTTGAATGCTTCTCAGAAACTAGGTATTTGTATTGTGGAAAAAATGAAATGCAGGAAAATTTCTCAAGTACCATGATGCCTTAAACCGAGGCGTTATACCCGGTACTATAACGCTTTTAACAGTGGTGTTATGCTTGTTAATACATTATCCGAGATGAGGTCCGGCTAGGGTCTGTTGGGTTCAGGACTTAGCGCGGAGTTAGCGCGGATGGATGCACGAAGGTTTAATGCCATGGCTTAAGGCGTTATGTTCTGATGTGTAACGCCTTGGTGCGTGGCATCATGCTGCCTAACTCTTTCAAGCGCAGCATCGTGCTGATGTGCATAATGCCATGAACTGAGGCATCATACGTCTGCACATTTACGACAAAGTGCAAAAAAAAGATAATGTCTTGCACAACCAGTACTGAACAAGGAATAAAATTGATCT
Source organism: Puccinellia tenuiflora (assembly GCA_012064385.1). Lineage (NCBI taxonomy): Eukaryota > Viridiplantae > Streptophyta > Magnoliopsida > Poales > Poaceae > Puccinellia > Puccinellia tenuiflora. The sequence goes on from QRDG01001202.1 coordinate 223,110, forward strand.
TACAATGGCTAGTTCCACATCCACATAGTGCCATAAGGGATAGTTCAACTTACTGCCATAAGGCCCCACATAGTGCCATAAGGGTTACATGCCATACAAGTTCGAGACTCCTTAAGCCATAAGGGCTAGTTCGAATCATACAAGTTCGTGACATCAATAAGGCATAAGGCCTAGTTCAACATCATGGTTGGAAACCCTACTGAGTCCAACGGGGAAACTTGCCCTTCCGCTTTTACGGGTCCTCTTCACCTTCACCTTCTTCGTCCTCTCGTGCACGGCTAGCCCTCTCACGCTTCCTCGCTTCTTCTTCCTCCACCATCGCACTTGCCTCACGAAGCACCTTCACCTCAAATTCCCATTGCTCCCTCTTTACACTTGCATTGTATGCCGCAAAGTGACTTCCGCCATTTTTCCATGCTCATCTCCTCTTCTTGTTTCCTCTTTGTGGCCCTTTCACGCTCAATGCGTCGCTCCCAGCGCTAATGCTCTTGCTGCATTCTCCACTTCTCTTCCCGCTTCGCCTCTTCTGCCTCTTCGTCCTTCCTCCTTTGTTCGTCCGCCTCCTTTTCTCTCACCCTCCTCGCAGCTTCTTCCCACCATCCCGACCTCTTACCCTCGTCCTCCTTATCCTCGTCCCACTTCTTTGTTGCCTTGTTGGGTTGGGACGCGGCCATACCTACAACAGTTTGTAAAAGTTGTTAGAACCAAATAAACAATCATCGAGCATAAGTAACAATTGTGTATTAGGAAAAAAATCAATACGGCGGTCCTAGCTATTTTACCTTATACTGCCAACCACTTCCTCCCCTACTACGGCTACCTCTCACTCTTTGGGTTGAGGGGATTCCGAGCCAATAACCCAAACCACGTCCACCAGTACCACGACCATAACCATATCCTCCACCACCACCCCCGTCAACATCACCACCGCCTCCTACACCACGGCCACTATCGACATAGCCTCCTACGCCAAACAAGCCACCTCCACCATGACCATACCCTCGTCCATCATGCCCATTTCTGTCGGCACAGTGGAAACCAGGGTACCACGGGCCGTCCTGCCAGGGCCCACAAGATTCTTCAGAAGATTTCGCTAAGGACCAGGCTCTCCAAGCCTGGCGAGCCTCGCGAGGGTTTTTCCCTCGCGAGGGACCTTTTCTCCTCACCGAGGGTTTTCTCCCTTGGCGAGGGACCTCTCCTCAAGAGGGCGTCTCGGACGCCACCAGCAATTCTGCTAAGGACCAAGCCGAAAGGCTCGGCGAGGCCCTTTGCCTCGCCGAGGCTTCCTGTAACAGCCCAAACTTGGTAATGAAAAATACGAAGGATTTTTCCACTTTTGCTTCATTGTGTGCATCATAGCATCCATATGCATTTTTGCCATTTCTACCTTTCACTTGCAAACAATGAAATGAGGGAAGCCAAACTTCCAAAAACTCTTTACTTCTTGAAATGCAAACTTTGGTGTAACCCTTGTCACGGCAAGTGACCATATGGCCTAGCAAGTTCAACTAAGTTCAACCACTATTCAAGAAACCAAATGGCTTTGTCTCCAATGTCGTTTGCATTTTGTCGAAACTTCAATTGTGGTTCCAGTCACTTCCTATTTGTGAATCATGTTGTGATGCCCTAAAAATCCAAAGGAAAATATGGGGAGCTTCCTATTCTGGTTGGGAGCATCCCTAAATTTTTCTGTAATTTTTGGACTTGTGTAAATGCTTTTCAAAACCTGGCCTTTTTCTGCTAAATTTCTGTTCATCCGGAATGACCCGGAAATTTCCGGATCTATTCCGGGCCAGTCGGAATTTTCCGGATCCATCCGGAAAATTCCGGACGAAGCACAGTGGCGACAGGTCGCACTGGCGCCATGCCGCCACCTCCTCCGCGCCCATGCCGCCCGCCGCCGTGGCAAATGGAGGGCTAAGGAGCCCGTGACCGTGCTCACCTGCCCCGCACTCCTCTCTCCTCCTCGCCTCTCCTCTTTTTCCGGATCGAGAAGAGGCTCTCGTTCCTCTCACCGCACGCCGTCGTACCGCCGCCGTCCTCCGTGCATCGCCGTCGACTCCGGCCACCTTGGGGCAAGCCGAAGCCACCACTCGCTCCGCCTGCTCCTCCTCCACCTTCCCCACCGAAGGACACTTGCTGGGAGGCCCCGAGTAGAGCTAATCGAGCTCGCCTTCCCGAGTTGGTCCGCCGTTCGCCGTGCCCGTCCCCTGCGGAATCCGGCCACCGCGGTCGTCCCCGTCCTCTCCGACCACACGGGAGTGCTCCTGGTGAGCACACACGCCTCTTAGGCACTCTCCCGCGTCCCTCTCCCCTTTTGTTCTTGCTCGCGTCGAGCGAGTTCCCGCCGCCGCCGTCGTTTTCTTCCCAGGATCGAGCCATCCGGAATCGCCCGGATTATTCCGGATCGATTCCGGGTCGACCGGATTTTTCCGGACATTTCCGGACGAATTCCGAAACCCTTACAGAAAGTTTTGGAGGTCACCTCGGATTTGGTTCGGATTTAGCCCGGATTATTCCGGACCATCCGGAATATTCCGGACCAATCCGGATGAATTCCGAACCTAGCTGAAAACTTGTGAACTTTGTAATTTAGCCTCCCTTCGTTAAATCTTGCAATTGTTATACCAATTTGATCAGTGTTTCAAGTGCTATCTAAATATGCTAGTATCACCTCATGACAACACCTTGGGCTTTGATGCTAACTTTGAATTGGTTACAAGACCTAAATCCCAATAACCTTTTAAATTGCTTTACTTCATCGGTGCCCCGAAAATTACAAATAAATTACCGAAATGATCGGAATGATAAACCCTAACCTCTTCATGTCATGTTCATGCATTTTGAACCATTTATCTAATAGTTCAATAGTTTATGAGGATCGTGATCACTAAGATAAATGTGGGGTTGCTTCCAAATAATTTCCCTAATTATTTGGCTCCCCAATTAATTGTGCCTTTAATTTACATAATACTATCCTTGCATCAATTTGACATGTCATCATGTGATTGAGCATTTCACCTTGTGTTCTTGTGATTTATGTGTGCTTTGTATTTCTTTTGGGTATCGATAGATTCCGGAGTCGAGGGTCTCTCTACTTACCCCGACGATCAGTACTTCGCGCCCGGGCAGCAAGGCAAGAGATAACCTAACCTTCTTGGCATCTAGCATCCTATGCTTTTATCAAATTATTTTATCCACCATAATATTGCATGCGGTTCAAATGTCTTTTGGGTAAATATTAGAATATCCTATGAATGCATGTTCCTCCCCGAGCCAATCACATGTATCCCTACCTATGAAACCTAGGGTTGAAGTGTTGGCCCGAGATAAGGATAGAGTTATTTGTATTCATATGCTTAGCTATGCTTAGCCATGCTTAAGTAAATGCTTTATGTCCGTTGTTAATTCCAGAAATTATTGATGATGATGGAATGATTCGGGCATGGTGGATAACGGAGATGCTTAATTAAAATGCTAAGATGGTTGGGGTGAGTTGCCATCGGGGATGGTGTTTTGCCTCACTCTAGCCCCTAGGTGCGAGTTCTTTACCTCTTGAACCAAGACGAGCGTGCTGCCATTGGTGGGTGTATGGGCGCCTTACTAACTGAATAACTTGTGCGGGGCGTATCCAAGGGTCCTCTAGTTTGCTATTTCCATTTGCCGTGTGTGTGAGCGGAAAAAGGATGATGAGGATGGTGGTGTTAGGAAGTGGCGATGGGGCAGGGGCTGAGGCTGGGTAAACTTGCCCTGTGGCCACTGATGACTCTTGGATAGTCTCACGCGAGGTAAAGGTTTAACCGCGCCTGCTTGCCGGCCTTCCCCGGAAGAGGGCCAACTAGGTGAGCCGGACGGTACCAATGGGTAAATTAGTACACCCCTGCAGGGTTTAATCTTTTCGAAAAGCCGTGTCCACGGTTATGGACATTCTTGGTATCGGATATAAGATCATAGACAACGTTAACCTAATTGATATGGCAGCTAGAGGTTGCATTAATAAAATTGTGATAAAGGTTCATTTCCTCGAGGGTGAGTCGAGGGAGTGCCTTTGTGTGAGATGAGTGGTGATGGTTGCAAGTCGGTTCGCCGAGAACCGAAGATGGTAATGATACTCTCTTACCCCCTTTATAAAAATATTCTGAGTAGACGAATGCCATGTGTCTTTTAAGTTTTGGTTTATGAAAGTTAGCTTTATGCAAAAGAACTACATATACAGCTTTAGAGCCTCCGTCAGTCATTGGGCCTATATCGCCCTACTAAACTTGCGAGTACATCGTACTCAGTCTCTCTTTGCTGCCTCTATGATTTTGTATTTCAGAGGAGGACGACACCGAGCGACTAGGTGGTTTCTTCGTGGACGTCGACTACTAGTTTGGGGTTCCCAGGTGGCAGCTTGGGACCGTGGAACAAGCTGGCTGGGATGATGTTTATTGTAGGCCTCTTAGGCCATATATTTGCTTCTTGTTGTTAGACAACACTACCCGCTTCCGCTTGTTGAATTGTTGGATCTGTGATCCTTTTGTTTGTATATTTGTATTCTTCTCGTTATATGAGTTGCTATATAAATGTTTTGTGTCGTAGAGTCATGCTTTGTGCCAGTTCTGTTCCACAAGTCTCGATCTTTGTTTTATACATTGATGGTTGTGTTGACTACATAGCCTCTCTGTATAATTCCGGGGTCGGGGCCTTACACTTCCTTTCTCTCGAAGCCAGCTCTACCTCCGCGGCAGAGCGCACATGGGCTCTGCGCCCATGTGCAGAGTTACGCGCGCGCCTGCGCGGTGACGACGACGCCGTAGTTTCCGTTTCCATGTATAAAGCGGTCAACAAAGCAGCACCAAGCAAAGCGGACAACGAGTATTGCCACTTTGGTGATAAGGGAACCGTCTGCAGCTACGCTCCAATGGCGACGTCACCGTGGGTCACATCCCACCTCAGCAAGCGCCAGCCCACCGTCCGGCTGGCCGGTGGCTTTTTCAGCTTTGGTGATGCCGCCCCCTGCCGTGGACCGCGTCCATGGACTTTACCTTTATGGTGGACTCTACCTTTATTGTGCACCGCACCTCCTCCTTCGTCGCCATGTGGTAGCCCTTCCCACCCAAATGTTTGGGGGGAACAGGCCCGAGACGCGTATAAAAGGAGGAGGAGCCCGTTCGGGCAAAGGGTTCCGATTCTGGTTCAGACTCTTTGGCTCGCATCCAGATTCTGTAGCGCCCCGACCCCAGAACTATACAGTGGAACGTTGTGTAACCGGTCATGCTACACAATTGAGGGTTACTGGGTTTACCAATCCCAGGCCAAAACTCATTGGCAGGTGTGCTCGGAATGGATCATCGGCACACAACACCTCAATCATGCCATAAGCTCAGACATCGCTTCCATGTATAGTAAAGAGACCGAGACTTGTGGAACGAACTGGCACATCACAGACTCTACGACACAAAGATATCATAGTTCAACTCATATAATTGAGAAAGATAGCAAATGACACATCAGAGGTCACTGACCCATCATTACAACAAGCGGAAGCAAATTAAAGTTGTCTAAACAACAAGATCCAAATTATGGCCTAAGAGGCCTACAGATAAACATCCCGTGCCAGCCTGTTCCATGACGTCCCAAGCTGCCACCTGGGAACCCCAGACTACTCGTCGAAGTCAACGTAGAACCCACCTTCCAGTTCGGTGGCGTCCTCCTCTGAAACAAAATAATAAGCAACAAAGCAAGGCTGAGTACGACGTACTCGCAAGAATTAGTAGGGCGATATAGGCCCGATGCAGACGGAGGCTTCAAAGCTATATAAGTGGTAGTTTTGCATAAAGCTAGTTTTTCCTTCCGAAGACTAGGACTCATGGCATCGTCTAATCAGAAGATTTTCATAAGGGGATAAGATAGTAAACTTTGTCTCTTCGGTTCACGGGGAACCTACTGTAATCAGCAACTCCAACTATCTCCACCAAGGCACTCCCTCGAATCACCCTCGAGGAAATGAACCTTTTAACACACGTTGATTATGCAACCTCTAGCTGCCATTTGATTAAAGGTTCAGGTTATCTATGATCTTATCGTCTATTCCCAAGTTGTCCATAACCGCGGACACGGCTTTTCGAAAAGATTAAACCCTGCAGGGGTGTACTAATTTACCCACCGGTACCGTCCGACCCCTTGCCTGTACAATTAGCTCTCTTCCGAGGAAAGCCGGCAGGGCGGGCGCGGTTAAACCTTTACAAAGCATGAGACTATCCAAGGGTCATCGTGACGACAGGACAAGTTCAACGCCTATTTCAACACCCTGCCCCATCGCCACTCCTATCACCATCATCATCATCATCATCATCATCTTATTTTTCATCACCGGCCACATACTCGCAAATGGAAAGCGCAAACTAGAGGACCCTTGGATACGCCCGCACAAATTATTCGGTTAAAGGGGATTCCATATGTCCCCACCGTTGGAAGCACGCTAGTATTGGTTCAAGAGGTAAAGAACTCGCACCTAGGGGCCAGAACGAGACAAAACACCATCCCCGATGGCAACTCATCCCAGCCTTCTTAGCAATTAAATATCAACACAAGTTTCCACCACTGTCTGAACATTCCATTCACTTCACAAGTATGGAAATAATCAACGGACAACTTAAGCATTCGACTAAGCATGGCTAAGCATATCTAAGCATGACATACAACAGATATGAATTATCTCAGGCCAACACTTCAACCTATGGTTCATAGGAGGGGAAACAGATAATGGTTCGGGGAGCATGCAAGTGATAGGATATTCTATACACAGACCAAAACTTGTCACCAGAATCGAATGCAATAATAGTATGGTGGATAAAAATACTTGGGTAACATGAGATATGCCAAGAAGGTTAGGTTAGCTCTTGCCTTGTTGGTAGTACTGGTCGCGCTGGTTGTCAAGGTATTGTGGTGGAACCTCGACTCCAGAATCTACCGAAACACAAACAATAACAAGAAACGAAATAAATATCAAGAAGACAAGGTGCAATGCACAATCATGATGAGATGATCATATTATGCAATTAAGTTATATTGGGCATGTCCCACAAGTTAAATGGAACCCCTAAATTAAATATTGCAATTAACGGGTTAAAACTCCATCTTTAACTTAGTGAATTAGGTAATTATCTAAAACGTCCAGTACTAAATTATGAGATATATATGCATGAAAATGAGATTATTAGATAGGTATTAACCCACTGATCATTTTGGTACCTTGTTTGCATTTTTTCCGATTAACGACGAATAAATGGTGATTTAAACGGTTATGCGATTTAAATCATTTTAGCCATTTCGAAATTAACATCAAAGGAAAATTTGTTTGCATGCTGTGATATTAACATAGGTAGATAGCATTTGCTTTGCTGGTCATTTTGGTATATCATTTGCAATTTTTGAAGTAATATTCACCAAGTTATGATTTATTCAAAAATTGATTTAATTCGGCCATTTTAATTGTCTTCATTAAACATCACCAATATTAGATCTAAAATTCTATAAAATGACATAAACTTGTAGATCATTGCTTGATGAACATTTTGAGCTATTAAACACAATTTTTGAATAAGCAAAACTCAAGTTATTGATTTTCTAAAAATGGAATTAAATCTGCCATTTTAATCATTTTAATTAAACAGCAATTTAAATGTTCATTATTGCATGGAAAAGGGAACTAACATGGAGATGTTGTTTTCCTGAACATTTATAGATATTATTTATAATTTTTGGAGCAATATTCATTAAGTTATGGAATTTCCAAAATCAACCTTATTTCTGCCATTTTAGTATTCAGCAAATAAAGGCAATTTATTTCGACCAATTAATTTATCCAAAGGTACTAACAGATAGGCATTTCATTGCTGAGCATTTTGACATATTATTTGTAATTTTTGGACAAGTGGTTCAAAAGTTATGCCAATTCAAAGTTCAACTTCATTTTCTGTTTATTTAAATTCCAGGAATTATTGGCCGAAACGTTTTTCACCGGGCCAGTGGCTAGCCAGAGCCACTGACTGGTGGGCCGGCTGCCACGGTGGCAGCCACGTCGACCGGCCGGCCCACTGCCAGGTTTGACCTGGGCAGGGATGCCAGGACCGGCGCGTCCGCGACGGTCACCGACGGCGGCGTCGTGGATCGATTCGTCGAACGCGTGCACGAGGGGTCCCGGGAGGAGGCGCGTTGCACTCAGAACGGCGAGGGGAAACGGGTGGCGGCGCCAGGGACCATACGGTCGCCGGAAAACTCATCGGCAACGAGCTACGGCGGACGCGGCAGTTCGGCCTAACGGGCTACGGCGATGCAGAGAGGAAGAGGGAGGAAGAAGAGGTCCGGGAGGACCGTGAGCTCACCCTGAGCACGTAGGGATGCTCATCGTGGCGGAGGAGGGCTGACGTCACCGGAATCGTGTGTAACAGCCCTAACTTGGTAATGAAAAATACGAAGGATTTTTCCACTTTTTGCATTCATGTCTGCATCATGGCATATCTTTAAATTGCTTTTGTGACAAACCACAAATGGGAAATAATAAAAAGAGGGAAGCCAAACTTCCCAAAACTCTAAACTTGTAATGCAAGCTTGGTACAACCCTTCGGCCTTGTGGTTCAACAAGTTCACTCTTTTGCAACGGAACAAAATGTTTGGCCTCCATTTTGTTTTCAACTTCAAACTCCAATTGTGGTTCCTAGCCTTGGTTATTGGTAAGCCACGTTATGATGCTCAAAGGCCAGGTACATGTATGTTGAGCTAGTTTATCTTGTGGAAAAGCTCCCAGAATTTTTGCATATTTTCTGGAATTGTTTTGGAGCCCTTTCAAATTCTGGCTTTTCTGCCAAAACTGTGGTCATCCGGAATGACCCGGAATTTTCCGGATCAATTCCGGGCCAGTCGGAATTTTCCGGACCCATCCGGAAAATTCCGGATGAAGCACAGTGACGATGGACACTGGCGCCATGCCGCCGATGCCACCCTGCTCCCCTGCCCATGCCGCTCGACGCCGTGGCCCCCCTGCGAGGTCAAAGACGCACGCCTCGACGCCCTAGACCTCACCTGCTCCCTTTCCCCTCTCCTCTCTCCCTCTCGTGCGTCCGCCCGAGCTCCCCGCAGCCACACCCCATTGCCGCCGTAGCCGAGCTCGCCGCCGTCGCTTCGGAGCTCCCCGTGTAGATTGAAGCGGACAGGGAGCTTCGCCTTGTCGTCCTCCCCCTCCTGGAGCAAAGAATCGAGCCGGGGTGCCTCGGTCCCGACGTTTTCATCCTCGCCGTCCTCACCGCAGCCGCCGCCCGCCGGAGCCCGATTCCGACGACTCCGTCCACCTCCACTGCAGTCGAGCACCCATACGTGTCCAGGGTGAGCCCCGCGCCCTTTTGGCACTCTCCCGCGTCCCTCTCCCCTTTTGTTCTTGCTCGCGTCGAGCGAGTCCCCGCCGCCGCCGTCGTTTTCTTCCCAGGATCGAGCCATCCGGAATCGCCCGGATTATTCCGGATCGATTCCGGGTCGACCGGAAAATTCCGGACGAATTCCGAAACCCTTACAGAAAGTTTTGGAGGTCACCTCGGATTTGGTTCGGATTTAGCCCGGATTATTCCGAACCATCCGGAATATTCCGGACCAATCCGGATGAATTCCGAACCAAGCTGAAAACTTGTGAACTTTGTAATTTGACTTCTTTTCGTTAAATCTTGCAAATGGTGTACCATTTTGATCAGTGTTTCAGATGCTATCTAAATATGCTAGTATCACCTCATGACAACAACTTGCCCTTTTATATTATTCTCTACTTGGTTAAAAGATATAAATCCAAAGAAGTATTTAAATTGCTAGTTATTCCTCGGTACTCCGAAAAATCACAAATAATTTACCGAAGTGTTTGGAATGTTAAACCCAAACCTCTTTAATCATGTCATGTTCATGCATATTTGAGCAATTTCTAAAATAATGCAATCTTTATGAACATTTGGACATTAAGCTAAATATGAGGTGTTTTCCAAATAATTTCCTTAATTATTTGGCTCCCCATTTAATTGTGCCCTTAAGTTATATATTGGAATCCTTGTATAAATTTTTTTTTTGACATGTCATCATGTGATTGAGCATTGCATCTTGAGTTGTGTGATTTATGTGTTCTTTGCTTTTCTTTTGGGCATCGATAGATTCCGGAGTCGAGGTTACCGATAACTACCCCGACGATCAATACTACGCGCCCGGGCAGCAAGGCAAGAGATAACCTAACCTTCTTGGCATCTAGCATCCTATGCTTTTATCAAGTTATTTTATCCACCATAATATTGCATGCGGTTCAAATGTCTTTTGGGTAAATAATAGGGAATCCTATGAATGCATGTTTTCCCCGAGCCAATCACATGTACCCCTACCTATGAACCCTAGTGTTGATGTGTTGGCCGGATACAATTATAATTGTTGGTTATATGCTTAGCCATGCTTAGAAATGCTTAGTTGAAATGCTAGTAATGTCCGTTATTGAATTCCATATTTATTGATGATGATGGAATGATTCGGGCATGGTGGATGAATGTACGGCTTAATTAAATTGCTAAAGGCTTGGATGAGTTGCCCTCGGGGAGGGTGGTTTGCCTCATTCTTGCCGCCTAGGCTGAGAGTGCTTTTAGCTAGAACCAAGAAAACGAGCGTGCTTCCGGAGGTGGGGGCATATGGAACCCCCTTTGACCGAATAAGTTGTGAGGGGCTTGTCAAGGGTCCTCTAGTTCGAGTTTTCCATTTGCGCGTGAGTTGTGTGGGTGGAAAAAGGAACGAGGATGGTGGTGTTTAGGAATGTGGCCGCGGGGCAGGGCGCTGGGAGCGCTTAACCTGTCCTTCCGCACACGGATGGTCCTTGAGTAAGCCTCATGTAATGTAAAGGTCTAACCACGCCCGTTCGCCGGCCTTCCCCGGAAGAGGGCCAACTAGGTGAGCCGGACGGTACCAATGGGTAAATTAGTACACCCCTGCAGGGTTTAATCTTTTCGAAAAGCCGTGTCCACGGTTATGGACAAATTCTTGGGAAAGGCGGATCAGCTCATAGATAACTTTTAACCTAATTGATATGGCAGCTAAAGGTTGCATTAATCAACTTGAGATAAAGGTTCATTTCCTCGAGGGGGATTCGAGGGAGTGCCTTTGTGTGAGATGAGTGGTGATGGTTGCAAGTAGGTTCGCCGAGAACCGAAGATGATAATGTTACTCTCTTACCCCTTTTATGACAAATATTCTGAATAGACGATGCCATGTGTCTTTTACCTCTTTTATTGAAAACTGGCTTTATGCAAAATAACTACATATAAAGCTTTAGAGCCTCCGTCAGTCATGGGGCCTATATCGCCCTAATAAACTTGCGAGTACATCGTACTCAGTCTCTCTTTGCTGCCTCTATGATTTTGTATTTCAGAGGAGGACGACACCGAGCAACTAGGTGGGTTCTTCGTTGACGTCGACTACTAGTTTGGGGTTCCCAGGTGGCAGCTTGGGACCGTGGAACAAGCTGGCTTGGGTGATGTTTATCTGTAGGCCTCTTAGGCCATAATTTGCTTCTTGTTGTATTAGACAACGCTACTTCGCTTCCGCTTGATGAATTGTAGGATCTGTGATCCTTTTGCCTTGTAATATTTGTATTCTTCTCGTTATATGAGTTGCTATATAAATGGTTTTGTGTCGTAGAGTCATGCTTTGTGCCAGTTCTGTTCCACAAGTCTCGATCTTTGTTTTATACATTGATGGTTGTGTTGCTTACATAGCCTCTCTGTATAATTCCGGGGTCGGGGCGCTACAAGTTGGTATCAGAGCAGGACTGCCTGTAGGAAACCCTTTCTTTTGGTCGATGTCGAGTCTAGTGAAAATTATTTTCAACCTAAAAATGAGTTGTGAAAACCTTCTTAGGATTCTTTTTGCTTCTCATCCAACTCGCTCTACTCTGATTCTTACCTCTATTTTGTTTTGTGCTTGGTGTCAATGTTTAGGTTCTCGGGGTTTGGGTTCTTACCGTCTAGTTATACCTCGAGTCCGTTATATCCGTTTGATATCGCCACGATGACGTGATGTCACTGTGGTTGCCTAAATCTGTCTTTGGTGTTTATTGCTTCTTAAATATCTATACTTGGGAGCAACCAATGATCTATCTTAACTGTCAGAATTGGTTACTAACTTGTCGTTGTTCCAATTCTTCAGAATGGCTCCTACCCGTCGTGGGGAACATAGCAGCTCTGACCCACCGCCGCCACCCTCAATGGCGGAGGTGATGATGGCTATCGAGCAAAACCGTCTGAGGAATGAGCGGTTGCTCGAGCAGCTGGTCCAGCAAGGGGCCAGGAGGAACACGGACTGCACCACTCTCAACCAGTTCTTGCGGTCCCAACCTCCCACTTTCTCCGAAGCTAAGGAGCCGCTTGATGCGGATGATTGGCTTCGGGCTATCGAGCGCAAGTTCGCCGCTCTTCACGTTCCGGCGGCAGAACATGTCAACTTCGCCACCTACCTTCTGGAAGGAGCCGCCGGCTCTTGGTGGGAGAGCCACGTGGCAATGGTCGCCGCGGGCCATGTTATCACTTGGGAGGAGTTCCGCACCGCCTTCCGTGCGGCGTACATCCCCAAGCCCATCCTCGAGCTCAAGAGGCGGGAGTTCCTGGACCTAACCCAGGGACGCATGGACGTCCAGTCCTATGGACGGGAGTTCAACCACCTCTCCCGTTACGCCCCTCGGGACGTGACTAATGATGAGGACAAGCAATACCTCTTCCGCAAGGGGCTCGCACCTCGCCTGCGATACGAGCTCCTACCCTTCAAGTTCACCTCCTACCAAGAGCTCTACAACCAGGCTCTCACCATGGAGCAAGGTAGGAGGGAGCTAGAGGCTTCTAAGAGGCCAGCTTCCACCGACCACCAGAGCTCCTCCTCCACGGAGGGCAAGAAGCGCAAGGTCTTCGTGCCTTTCAGCGCCGTGCCAAGGGCGCCCTTCACACCGAAGCCCACCGGGTACCTGCCACCTCCGCCTCGCCTAGCTACTTCGACCTTGGGTGCGGCTGGAGGCGGTTTTCGCCCCCGACTGCCTGCACCACCGGGAGTCACGTGCTTCGCTTGTGGCCAGCCGGGGCACTACTCCAGAGAGTGTCCCCAGAAGGCACCGGCTACCTCAGCACCTGCACCTGCACCCTCTACTCCAGCCGCCAAGGCTACCACCGTCAGCCGTGGCCGCCTGAACCACGTCTCAGCTGAAGGCGTTGAGGAGGACTCAGGAGTTCTCATGGGTACGCTTCGAATCAATACCTATCCAGCTTCAGTGTTATTTGATTCTGGAGCTTCGCATTCGTTCATATCCATATCATATGCACACAACCACCAAATACCGTTTGTGATGATGGATCCCCCGCTAGTGGTTAAAACACCTGGTTCTCGATGGCAAACCAAATGGATCACTCCTGAAGTGCAGGTTTCCATAGGCTCCACCCCTTTTCCATTTCAGTTGATAGCCCTGAAGTCAGAGGGTCTGGATGTTATTCTGGGTATGGACTGGTTAGTGAAGTATCAGGCCAACCTGGACTGTGCTGCCAAGACTGTCTCAGTGATCCATCCGTATTATGGGGAAGTGCGCTATTGGTCCCCTTCTTCCGCAGCTCCATCTGCTGTTACCCCTTTTTCCCCGGAGATCAGTCTGTTTTTCATGGAAGGTGTCACCCCGCCTGAAATGCATGAAGTGGAGGTGGTGTGTGATTTCCCCGATGTTTTTCCGGAGGAATTGCCCGGCATGCCACCCGATCGCAGCGTGGAGTTTGTGATTGAGTTGGTTCCGGGAACCGCCCCAGTTTCCAAAACGCCCTACCGTATCAAATCTGGGCTGTTACAATTCTATCCCCTTACAAGAATCTCGCCCCGAGATTCCTAGAGTAGGAAGAGGGAGAGGAGGGAAACATGACAACCCTTAACTTCTACGATCTTCTGGATCCCACGATGATCTTCCTTGTTTCAGAGAGTAAGGTAGCAAGCATGACGTGCCGACGAGAAAGTCAGAAGATAGTTCAAGGTGATAGACAAGTTTTCTCCAAGGGTTGGAATTATGAACTTTGGACAAGACCATAAGCCATTGGGGAAGACTAGGAACAACTTGACCAAACAAATGTCGAGCAGAGGATAGGAGAAATGACCGAGAGACATGTTTAGCAACACTACGTTGATGTTCTCCTCGATGTTCTAGATACCACTATCAGGCTTCGGAAGAGCCTTCAATAGGTCATCAAGTGGAGGTCGGACTTTTAAGATTGCGAAGAGACCATAAGGGCAACTTCTAGAATAAGTAGCACAATATCCTCATGGAGAGTGGTTTGATTTTACGAAAGGCAAGAAGATATCACAATAGACCTTCCAGTTAAGTAGGGCAACCACTACCACAAACTTGCCGGATTTACACAAGGCCTATGTCATACTCTTAAGAAACACCAACCATCATTTCTGCTTGAGATTCAGATTTGGTTAGGCGTCCGGATATTTCAGACCTGACATGTCCGAGGGAGGAGTTACAACAGCTAACGAGGGGTAAGGATCTCAAGAATTGACTACAGCGTCAAGCTCCATGACACGAGCTAGATTACGAGAGGAAGATTTACTTCTCCAAGCGAAATAGATGTGGTCTTGGAGTTTCGACACGAATCTAACTCATTGACCGAAGGTGGGCACCTGAACAAGGGACATGGTAGCATAGTCAAACTCGGCTTGATGATCAGATTACCAATCATGCTAAGAATGACATCATAGTCCTTGGATTTCAAAGCAATATCAGTTGCTAAGAATATCCGATTACCACCCCAATATGCATCCTCAACAATCTCGAGCCCGAGTAGCTCGGAGGTAGATGGATAAGGAAGGGTAAGAGCATCACTTCATCCGGTAAGTCATGAGACTAAGCACGACCTCTGGATATAAAAGAGTGTGACACTCTAAGGTTGAACAGAACAAAAGCTAGACAAGCCTCTTATTCTGCGGATTACAATACTTTGACCTGGCCGAGAAATGGACAAGGTACCGGAGTTTGTCTCTCCTAACATCCCGATATGGAGTGTCTTGACGGACCACAAGGGTAACATGCTTCGGAACACACCAATGCACGATAACACTTGACTGTCAACTGACAGATAAAGGTCGGACAACAGATTAAGAGTAAGAAAACTGGCTAGCAACAATATCAAGATAATGCAGAAGCCCTTGTTAGCACTCTTCCGACAACTAGTGCCGAAAAGGTTTCAGGAATCGGTGTTACCGGAGGAATCACAAGGATAGCTGGGAAACTCGCGATGAGCACTCTTATCTTGATCTAGATGGTTTCATGACAGAATATCCAGCTATAGCTCGTGACAGAGAAGAGGTTTGTTGCCGCATTTCAATTACGACTACAACCACCAAATTGAAGATTAACTTCAAACATGGCCAACCTAACATAGGGTTTGACAATTAACATCAAGATTCAACGGGAAAGATCTTGGGTTAAAGATCAGCTTCATGCACTGGGACTCACAATAGCATAATACTCACAAGGGTGACAATCCTCAGGAATCATTACACCAGAGCCCTAGCACAATCCGGGACCTTTGGTTCAAGATCTTGGGCTAAAGCAAGGGAATTTATTGACGATCCGCAACATTTCCTGCCTTCGGGCTTTAGAATTGGCAGACGAGCAAAGTTAACCTGTAACTAAAGATAGAACCCAACCCCGTGATCCTAAAGATTTGAAACTGCCGACGATCAGGAGAACTGTTAAATCAAAATAAAGGTAAGATAACTCAGAGTAGAGCGAGTTGGATAAGGAGTAAAAAAAGAATCCTAAGATGGTTTTCACAACTCCTTTTTAGGTTAAAATAGTTTTTCACGAACACTAGACTCGACATCGACCAGTAGAACGGGTTTCCTACAGGCAGTCCTGCTCTGATACCAATTTGTAGCGCCCCGACCCCAGAACTATACAGTGGAACGTTGTGTAACCGGTCATGCTACACAATTGAGGGTTACTGGGTTTACCAATCCCAGGCCAAAACTCATTGGCAGGTGTGCTCGGAATGGATCATCGGCACACAACACCTCAATCATGCCATAAGCTCAGACATCGCTTCCATGTATAGTAAAGAGACCGAGACTTGTGGAAGGAACTGGCACATCACAGACTCTACGACACAAAGATATCATAGTTCAACTCATATAATTGAGAAAGATAGCAAATGACACATCAGAGGTCACTGACCCATCATTACAACAAGCGGAAGCAAATTAAAGTTGTCTAAACAACAAGATCCAAATTATGGCCTAAGAGGCCTACAGATAAACATCCCGTGCCAGCCTGTTCCATGACGTCCCAAGCTGCCACCTGGGAACCCCAGACTACTCGTCGAAGTCAACGTAGAACCCACCTTCCAGTTTGGTGGCGTCCTCCTCTGAAACAAAATAATAAGCAACAAAGCAAGGCTGAGTACGACGTACTCGCAAGAATTAGTAGGGCGATATAGGCCCGATGCAGACGGAGGCTTCAAAGCTATATAAGTGGTAGTTTTGCATAAAGCTAGTTTTTCCTTCCGAAGACTAGGACTCATGGCATCGTCTAATCAGAAGATTTTCATAAGGGGATAAGATAGTAAACTTTGTCTCTTCGGTTCACGGGGAACCTACTGTAATCAGCAACTCCAACTATCTCCACCAAGGCACTCCCTCGAATCACCCTCAAGGAAATGAACCTTTTAACACACGTTGATTATGCAACCTCTAGCTGCCATTTGATTAAAGGTTCAGGTTATCTATGATCTTATCGTCTATTCCCAAGTTGTCCATAACCGCGGACACGGCTTTTCGAAAAGATTAAACCCTGCAGGGGTGTACTAATTTACCCACCGGTACCGTCCAACCCCTTGCCTGTACAATTAGCTCTCTTCCGGGGAAAGCCGGCAGGGCGGGCGCGGTTAAACCTTTACAAAGCATGAGACTATCCAAGGGTCATCGTGACGACAGGACAAGTTCAGCGCCTATTTCAACACCCTGCCCCATCGCCACTCCTATCACCATCATCATCATCATCATCTTATTTTTCATCACCGGCCACACACTCGCAAATGGAAAGCGCAAACTAGAGGACCCTTGGATACGCCCGCACAAATTATTCGGTTAAAGGGGATTCCATATGTCCCCACCGTTGGAAGCACGCTAGTATTGGTTCAAGAGGTAAAGAACTCGCACCTAGGGGCCAGAACGAGACAAAACACCATCCCCGATGGCAACTCATCCCAGCCTTCTTAGCAATTAAATATCAACACAAGTTTCCACCACTGTCCGAACATTCCATTCACTTCACAAGTATGGAAATAATCAACGGACAACTTAAGCATTCGACTAAGCATGGCTAAGCATATCTAAGCATGACATACAACAGATATGAATTATCTCAGGCCAACACTTCAACCTATGGTTCATAGGAGGGGAAACAGATAATGGTTCGGGGAGCATGCAAGTGATAGGATATTCTATACACAGACCAAAACTTGTCACCAGAATCGAATGCAATAATAGTATGGTGGATAAAAATACTTGGGTAACATGAGATATGCCAAGAAGGTTAGGTTAGCTCTTGCCTTGTTGGTAGTACTGGTCGCGCTGGTTGTCAAGGTATTGTGGTGGAACCTCGACTCCAGAATCTACCGAAACACAAACAATAACAAGAAACGAAATAAATATCAAGAAGACAAGGTGCAATGCACAATCATGATGAGATGATCATATTATGCAATTAAGTTATATTGGGCATGTCCCACAAGTTAAATGGAACCCCTAAATTAAATATTGCAATTAACGGGTTAAAACTCCATCTTCAACTTAGTGAATTAGGTAATTATCTAAAACGTCCAGTACTAAATTATGAGATAT
Organism: Puccinellia tenuiflora; assembly: GCA_012064385.1. Lineage (NCBI taxonomy): Eukaryota > Viridiplantae > Streptophyta > Magnoliopsida > Poales > Poaceae > Puccinellia > Puccinellia tenuiflora. The sequence continues at coordinate 241,029 of QRDG01001202.1, forward strand.
ATATGCATAAAAATGAGATTATTAGATAGGTATTAACCCACTGATCATTTTGGTACCTTGTTTGCATTTTTCCGATTAACGACGAATAAATGGTGATTTAAACGGTTATGCGATTTAAATCATTTTAGCCATTTCGAAATTAACATCAAAGGAAAATTTGTTTGCATTCTGTGATATTAACATAGGTAGATAGCATTTGCTTTGCTGGTCATTTTGGTATATCATTTGCAATTTTTGAAGTAATATTCACCAAGTTATGATTTATTCAAAAATTGATTTAATTCTGCCATTTTAATTGTCTTCATTAAACATCACCAATATTAGATCTAAAATTCTATAAAATGACATAAACTTGTAGATCATTGCTTGATGAACATTTTGAGCTATTAAACACAATTTTTGAATAAGCAAAACTCAAGTTATTGATTTTCTAAAAATGGAATTAAATCTGCCATTTTAATCATTTTAATTAAACAGCAATTTAAATGTTCATTATTGCATGGAAAAGGGAACTAACATGGAGATGTTGTTTTCCTGAACATTTATAGATATTATTTATAATTTTTGGAGCAATATTCATTAAGTTATGGAATTTCCAAAATCAACCTTATTTCTGCCATTTTAGTATTCAGCAAATAAAGGCAATTTATTTTGACCAATTAATTTATCCAAAGGTACTAACAGATAGGCATTTCATTGCTGAGCATTTTGACATATTATTTGTAATTTTTGGACAAGTGGTTCAAAAGTTATGCCAATTCAAAGTTCAACTTCATTTTCTGTTTATTTAAATTCCAGGAATTATTGGCCGAAACGTTTTTCACCGGGCCAGTGGCTAGCCAGAGCCACTGACTGGTGGGCCGGCTGCCACGGTGGCAGCCACGTCGACCGGCCGGCCCACTGCCAGGTTTGACCTGGGCAGGGATGCCAGGACCGGCGCGTCCGCGACGGTCACCGACGGCGGCGTCGTGGATCGATTCGTCGAACGCGTGCACGAGGGGTCCCGGGAGGAGGCGCGTTGCACTCAGCACGGCGAGGGGAAATGGTGGCGGTGCTAGGGACCATACGGTCGCCGGAAAACTCATCGGCGACGAGCTACGGCGGACGCGGCAGTTCGGCCTAACGGGCTACGACGATGCAGAGAGGAAGAGGGAGGAAGAAGAGGTCCGGGAGGACCGTGAGCTCACCCTGAGCACGTAGGGATGCTCGTCGGTGGCGGAGGAGGGCTGACGTCGCCGGAATTATGCTCGGACGGCGGCGGGTGGCGGCGGCGGAGACGGATTGATTCGCGCGAACGGCTGCGTCCCAGCACGCCGGGCTCGGGGAGGAGGTAGAGGAGAGCACGGCGGTGACAATGGCGCGGCCCGATCTGCTCCTAGCGGCCTGAGTCGACGGCGATGTGCGGCGGCGCTCGGGTCAGTGCACGGCCATGGCGCGGTCGCTTCTAGGGTTAGCTGCACGGGGGGGGGGGGAAAAGGAGGGGAGGAGGGGCAGCAAGTGGAGAGGGGTCTTCTTATGCCTCCATGGGGCCAGGGACGCGAGGAGGAGCGGTGGAGGCCGTGGTGGGGCGCGGCCATGGCGCCAGTTCTTCCCCTGTCGCCACAGGGAAAGGTGATGACAGGTGGGGCCCCTCTGTCAGGTTTCTTTCCTTTTCCATTTTTCTGTTTTTATTTCTTTTAAAAGAACAGCAGCCATTTCCATTTAATTAAGGCATCAGATCATTTCCAAAAATTATAAAAATATTCATGGAGTCTCAGAACAGGATAAGGAAGCCCACCATATTTTTATTTGGAATTTTTGGAAGGTTTAACTTGGTTTCAAAATTCAAAGTTGATTTGCAACTATTTGAAGTTCTCATTTTTAATTGAGGCATTTAAACCTTTTTATAAAACCTGCAAAAATTCGTGCAGCCTCCTCATGACATGTAGAAGCTTGACAAAATTTGGTGTTGCAAAATAAAAATCTTTGCATCACATTTGTTCATAGGGTTTACTTAATGCAATTTGCTCAATTCCAACTATCAATTTTATAGTCTTATAAAAGCACAAAGCAAGAATATTATTTTGCACTCTTGGAACTTCCTGGACAAATATGGAAACTGAAGAATATTTTGTTTTGCCACTTTGAGCAATTGCATTTGGTTTGGGAATTTTAGGAAGTGTTTTGCTTCCCTTTAATGTTTTCCATTGGTTGCTTTGATTAAATTTAGCAATTTAATAATGTATGCCATGATGCAATGCAAAGCAAAAAGTGAAAATTTGGCCCATATTTTAGGGTATCAAATCTGGGCAGCAAAGGGTTCCGATTCTGGTTCAGACTCTTTGGCTCGCATCCAGATTCACAAGCCCAAACCCTAGATCTGAGGTTAGCAGTAGCCATTGTTAGCCACCCAGAGCTCGCCAAGCTCGCCCTGTACTGAAACCTCTCCAAGCAAGTGCAATACAATCCGAAGCAGGACGTAGGGGTTTTACCTCACCTAGAGGGCCCTGAACCTGGGTAAGACCGTGTGTTCCTCTCTGCAGTGCTTCCCCGCAGCGATCCAGGCGAGCACCATCGCCGAGGCACGTTGAGGGTTGTTTGATTCCGTGTTCAGCCCCTTACTCGATCCTTCGTGAGACACACCCAGTTCTTGGGACTGTTCTCCGACATTTGGCGCGCCAGGTAGGGGGCTGAGGCGCATCTTCAACCTTGACACCGCCATGGCCGGCTCTCGCGCCGAACGTCTCGCTCGCCGGACGACTAGCGCCGCCACCGCTCTTCCTGCCGGCCGCCCGCGCGGCCGCCCGCGTGGGAGTGCGGCTCCGGAGCGCCACGTCGACCCCGAGCCCCGCATCGAGCACCCGGAGGACGACGACATCGACCACGCTGAGGACGACCTCGGCGAAGTGGAGGCTTCCTCCCTGCACCCGTCGCGGGACCGTGCTGCTTCCTCGCTGGGTCGCCCTGCGCCCAGCCCGGCGACTGCGCTTCTCATGGCGCAGGAGCTGCTGCAGTACCGTCCCACGCCGGAGGCCCAGGAAGCCTGGCTCAACCGCCTCTCCGAGCTCGTTGGTGCCGCTCGCGTCGCCGCTCCCGCACCGTCTCGCTCGCTGGTCCTCTCTGCCCACGTAGGGGACGTGGCGCACGGCGCACCACATGCTCCTCCTCGTCACCCCGTGCCCGCTCCCGCTCCAGCTCCACCGGCTCCACCACAACCTGCTCCAGCCGGGACTCCTCCTCGCGACAACCGCGCCGCGTCACACGCGTCGTCGCCGCACGACTGCCAAATCGTGCAGCGAGCCCCGGAGGACGCACGCGTGAGCATCGAGCGCAACCAGGATCGCCACAACTGCGCCGTCCATGACGTCGCCGCCGCAGGGCGCCACCTCTGCGCCACCCTCGCCAACGGCACGGTCACCTATGGCACGACGGTCGCGTTCACTCGCAGCCTCTGTCGCGTCGTCTGGCCGGTCAAGTTCCGGCCGGATCTTCCTCCGCGCTACGACGGCAAGAACAACCCCCTGGAGTTTCTGCAGCTCTACACTCTGGCCATCCAGGCCGCCGGGGGAGACGACAAGGTCATGGCGAACTGGTTCCCCATGGCCCTCAAGGACTCCGCGTCCTCATGGCTCACCAACCTCCCCGCCGAGTCCATCAACACCTGGGAGGACCTCTGCCGGTGCTTCGTCGCCAACTTCAAGGGCACGTACGAGCGCGGCCTCACGTACAACGATCTCCGCGCCGTGCGCCAGAAGCCTGGCGAGACCCTCCGCAAGTACATCCAGCGCTTCAGCCAAGTGCGTAACAAAATCCCCAATGCCACCAACGCGTAGGTCATTTCGGCCTTCCAGGCTGGGGTCACGGATGTGCGGATGCTCGAGAAGCTTGGCATCCACGACAACATCACCACCGTCGTCAAGCTTTTTGACTTGGCGGACAAGTGCGCCAAGGCTGAGGAGGGCCGCCTGTTCGTCAAGAACGAGCCAGGGGACCCCGCCGAGGGGTCCAAGAAGAAGAAGAAATCCATCGAGAAGCGCAAGACTACTGCGGTCCTCGCGGCTGAGCCTGACGCCAAGCAGTCTCGTCAAGCTGCCACTCCAGCCGCGGGACCCGAGAAGAAAGATGATCGCCCTTTCTGCGTCTACCACAACAGGCATTCCCATGCCACCGAGGACTACTACGACCTCAAGAGGCTTCGCGAGGCTCGCGAGGCAAACGGACGGCAGCAGGGCCGCGGAGGCCGCGGCGGCGGCCGCGGCAGCCGCGGGGTGCGACGCTGGAACAACAACAACGACAACTACCAGCAGAACCCCCAGGCCAACGCCGCCTAGCCCATGAACAACAACCTCCCTGCCGAGACTCCTGAGGGCTACCAGGTGTCTCGCGGGGCTGCTTGCATCCTCGGCGGGGCACAGGCCCCCAACTCCAACCGCCACTTCAAGCAATTCGCTCGCGAGGTCGCGGCAGCTCTTCCCGGGGTTGAGGCCTCCAGGCCCCTCAAGTGGTCCCAGTGCCCCATCACTTTCGACTCCAGCGACCACCCCAAGTCCACCTCAACTGTTGGCACCATCCCGCTAGTCTGCACCCCCACCATCAACAACATTGTCGTCTCTAAGACACTCATTGATGGGGGTGCCAGCCTCAACGTCATCTCTGTCGAGACTTTCGAAAAGCTGCAGGTGCCCTACGAGCGGCTCATGCCCACTAGGCCCTTCTCGGGGGTGACTGAGGGTCTCACCACCCCCTTGGGGCAGGTGAGGCTCGCCGTCACTTTCGGCATCCAGGCCAACTACCGCACCGAGCTGATCGATTTCGACGTCGCGCACATCGGCTTGCCCTACAACGCCATCCTCGGCTACCCCGCCCTCGCCAAGTTCATGGCGGTGACCCACCATGCCTACAACCTCGTCAAGCTCCCTGGCTCGGGTGGCACCATCGTCATCCGCGGTGTGGTCACGGACGCCCTGTACGCTGCGCAAGCGGCCTACAAGGCTGCCGCGGTGGCATCACCCGCTGACGAGGACGAGGAACCCCTCTCGAGGCCCCCCGCGAAGAAGAAGCAGTTGTTCTCTCAGGAGAAGGCCGCGACAAAGCAAGTGCCTCTTCAGGCAAACGGCTCGGGGGCTAGCGTCACCATCGGCGCCAACCTGCCTCCCAAATAGGAAAGCGCGCTCGTCGCCTTCCTCAGGGCAAACTCTGACATGTTCGCATGGACACCGTCAGATATGTCTGGAGTACCGAGGGAGGTGATCGAGCACCACTTAGCCGTGTGTCCAAACGCACGCCCCGTGAAGCAAAAGGCGCGGCGCCAGGTGCCAGAGAAGCAAGATTTCATCGTCAAGGAAGTAGAGAAGCTGAAGAAGGCCAGCATCATCAAGGAAGTGGTCCATCCCACTTGGCTCGCCAACGGTGTGGTCGTCCCCAAGCACACCGGAGGAAGCCGCCTCTGCATCGACTTCACCGACCTCAACAAGGCCTGCCCCAAGGACCCCTACCCCCTCCCGAGGATCGACCAGATCGTGGACTCCACCGCCGGCTGCGCGCTCCTCTGTTTTCTGGATGCCTTCTCTGGGTACCACCAGATCAAGATGGCGAAGGAGGACGAGGAGAAGACAGCATTTCTCACCCCTTGTGGTGTGTTTTGCTACGTCTGCATGCCCTTCGGCCTGAAGAACGCCGGCGCCACTTTCCAGCGCCTCATGAGGATCGCCTTGGGGGCTCAAATGGGGAGGAATGCAGAGGCCTACGTCGACGACATCGTCGTCAAGACTCGCGAAGAAAGCACGCTCCTCGAGGAGACCTTTGCCAACCTGCGCAAGGTCAACATCAATCTGAACCCCGCCAAGTGCGTCTTCGGGGTCCCTTCAGGCAAGCTCCTCGGGTTCCTGGTATCTCACCGCGGCATCGAGGCCAACCCCGACAAGATCAAGGCCATAGAGCAGATGCAGCCTCCTCGTCGCCTCAAGGACATGCAGCGCTTAGCAGGATGTATGGCCAGCCTTGGCTGTTTCATCTCCAAGTTCGGCGAGAGGGCGCTGCCATTTTTCAAGATCATGAAGAGATCCGGTCCTTTCAAGTGGACCCATGAAGCAGCAAAGGCCTTCAAGGACCTGAAGAAATACCTGGCGAGCCCACCCATCATGGTTGCCCCACGCCCTCGCGAGCCTCTGAAGCTGTATCTTGCAGCCACTCCTCAGACGGCAAGCGCGGTCTTGGTGGCTGAAAGGGAAGAGCCAGTCCTCACCAAGCAGAGCTCCGCCTCACCAAGCCCAGAACCACCCGACAAGGAAGCACCCTCGTCAAGCCTCCAGCCTCATGCCGAGCCTCTATAGGTGGGGCCTCAAGAAACCCTCGCCGAGGACTTCACCGAGCCTGGAGAGGGGCCAGCCGCTGCCACGCCAACGACTGCCCTCGTCGAGCATCCCGTCTACTTCGTCAGCACAGTGCTGCGGGACGCTCGTGAGAGCTACCCCATGCAGCAAAAGCTCCTCTTCTCGCTCCTCAGCACCTCCAGGAAGCTGCGCCACTACTTCCAGGGCCATCCCATCAAGGTGGTCACCTCATACCCCCTGGAGCAAGTCCTGCGCAACCCAAACGCAACAGATCGCGTCGCAGGCTGGGGCATCGAGTTACAACCTTTCGAGCTGGAGTTTGACACCACCAGGGTCATCAAGGGCAGGGCGCTGGCTGATTTCATGGCCGAGTGGACGGACACGCGTGAAGAAGAGGCTCAAGAGGAGGAAGCCGCAGCCTCAGGTGGGACAGAACCAGGCCACTGGACCATGCATTTCGACGGCGCCTTCGCGGCCCGGAGTGCAGGGGCTAGTGCGGTCCTCACCTCACCAACAGGCGACAAGCTCTACTACGCCGTCCAGCTGTGCTTCAAGAACAACGACAAGGTCTCCAACAACATTGCTGAATATGAAGACCTCCTCGCCGGGCTCAGAGCCGCCATCACCCTCGGCATCAAGCGCATCCTCATCAAGGGCGACTCTCAGCTCCTCGTCAACTTCTCCAACAAAAGCTACAAGCCTAAGGACACCTACATGGTGGCCTACCTTGAAGAGGTACGCAAGCTGGAGAAGCACTTCAGGGGCATGGAGCTCAAGCACATCCCGCGAGCAGAAAACCAAAAAGCAGATGATCTCGCTAGGCGAGCAGCAAGAAGGGAAGCCCAGAAGCCTGGAGTGTTCGAGGAGATGCTCACCAAGGCCTCAGTCAAGCAGCCAGTGGCCAATATCAGCATCGACGAGGAGCTCCCACCAGCCCCATCAAGTGGAGCACCAAACTGCAGGCTGCCCTCGGGCGATCGCTTGCTGATGACCTTGGTATGCCAAGACACTGGTTGGATCGACGAGATCAAGAATTACCTGCAAAATCGAGTCCTCCCCGAAGAAGACGCTGAAGCCGAAAGGGTTGCTCGCCAGGCCAAGTCTTACTGCCTCCACGATAGAGACCTGTACCGTAAGCGCCCCAATGGGGTTGCCTTGCGGTGCGTCCCTGCCGAGGAAGGCCGCCAGCTCATCAACGACATCCACAGCGGAGAGTGCGGCCACCATTCGTCCTCACGCACCCTTGCAGGCAAGGTCTTCCGGAGTGGCTTCTACTGGCCTTCAGTGCTTCAAGATGTAGCCGCAATCGTCCAATCCTGCGACGCCTGCCAATTCCACGCCAAGCAGATCCACCAGCCCGCGCAAGGACTCCAGACCATCCCGCTCTCCTGGCCGTTCGCGGTCTGGGGGCTGGACCTCCTGGGACCCTTCCCGCGAGCGCTCGGGGGCTACCGCTACCTCTACGTCGCCATCGAGAAATTCACCAAGTGGCTTGAGGTGGAACCCGTGCGCACCATACCGGCGAAGTCGGCGGTGAAATTCATAAGGAGCCTGGTCTGCTGCTTCGGCGTGCCCAACCGCATCATCACCGACAGCGGCTCACAATTCATCAGCAGCGCCTTCAAGTCCTACTACGGCAGCCTCGGCGCCCAAATCTGCTACGCCTCGGTGGCGCACCCACGAAGCAACGGGCAGGCTGAGCGAGCCAACGCCGAGGTGCTCAAGGGCCTCAAGACGAGAAGCTTCAACCGCCTCAAGGCCAGCGGCAAGCACTGGATCGATGAGCTCCCCTCGGTGCTCTGGTCCATCCGCACCATGCCAACAAAGCCAACGTGTGAGACGCCGTTCTCCCTCGTCTATGGTGCTGAAGCCGTCCTCCCCAGCGAGATCACTCATGGCTCTCCCCGAGTCCTGGCCTTCAAGGAGGCTGAGCTGGACGAACTGCGCAACAACGACCTCCTGCTGCTTGAAGGGCTCCGCCGCAATGCGGCCCTGAGAGCGGCAAGGTACCAGCAAGACCTCCGCCGCTACCACATCCGCCACATCCGCCCACGCACTCTCGAAGCAGGAGACCTTGTCCTGAGGAGAATCCTCTCCAGGGCAGGCCTCCACAAGCTCTCGCCAATGCGGGAAGGACCCTACAGGGTCGTCCACATCGCCAGGCCTGGCTCCGCGCGGCTCGAGACGGAGGACGGCATCCCTGTCGCCAACCCCTGGAACATCCAGCACCTACGCAAGTTCTACCCCTGATCGTCCTCGACGAGCAATTTTTTGCATCAAGGGAGAGCCTCGCGCCATCATCCTCCACGAGGAAAAACTTCGGGCTCCCCTCTCTACTATACATTGCCGCGGGCCGTTCGAGAAGACTCCCAAGCCACCGCGCCTCGGCAAGGTGACTTCTTCAAGCACCATGCCTTGGCGAGGTGGATCCCCATGCCCAGCCATGGTGGACCGCAGGCTCTACAAGCCACCCCCGCATAGGGGCCCCCACTGAGCTCTCTCTCTACATGCGTCGCCCTGAGCACGCCCCCTCGAGAGTCTCAGCCACATCATGTGGAACCCCATGCCTGACATGGCGGATTTTGTATTTCTGGCCACGCCAGTGTAATGAACCTCTGTTTCAGGTCACTTTGAACCTTTGCGCATCGCGCCAGCATATGTTGTTGCTTGGGTAAGCTTTTATGTTATTGCTGATTCATCCTTGCTCGTATGATCCCTCCTGTGTATCTCACGAGCGGGGGCTAGCATGGTGCCATGCCACAGGAGCATCCCGGCAGCGCCTCAAACCCAAGGGATCCGAGCTCTGAACTCACGGGTCAGCTTTCATGCATGTCAACTCCCAAGGAGCTCTGAACTCATGAGCCGGCTCCCGTGCACGTCAACTCACCAAGGACCTTGGTGCCTGTTCTCCTCGCGAGACACACATGAAGGAACCTACGAGCACGAATGAAGTCGTCTAGCTATGTATTGCTTGTGAGTACGCCTATCTGTCAAAACGCAGGAAAACAGGTCCAAAGCAAGTGCCAGGGAACCAACACCCTCTCCAAGGCAAAAACACCTCGTCCGGGAACCAGCACCCTCTCCAAGGCGAAAATACCTCGTCAGGGAACCAACACCCTCTCCAAGACAAAACGCCTCGCAAAGCTAAGTCCAAACACTTGGTTGAATTTCCTCTCGCTGGTTTTTGCCCCTCGAGCCTCTTTTCTCTCTCCTATGCCTCATGGGCTGCTTGCACGTCAAAGGGGGGCCCCAAGCATCGCGCTTCGAGGAGCCCTTACTTCTTGAGGCCTCACGCACCCCCCGGCCTTGTAGAGCCCTGACTCTCGCATACTGAAGCGGCGGTGGTGTAGCGCTAAGAGAGGGTCCTAAGACGTAGAGCGAAAAAGACATGAAGGGGAAAGACAAAAGCTTCCCGAGGAATATTCACCAAGCACATCCAAAAAAATCTTAAAACAAGTCTTTACAAGGCTATTACAAATAAATGTTAAGATAATCCGTGCCTCTGCACGTCCAGATACAGGAGAACTCAGGCCGTCGCGCCTCTTGAGGTGCCCGCTCCGTCCACGGTAGCCTCCGTCTCCTCCTCCAGGGCCTCCTCCTCGTCATCGCCTTTGACCACGACTTGGTCAAATTTCTTGGCGTACGCATCGGCGGCGTCCCACGCCTTCTTGCTGATGACGACCGGCGGCGCCGTCACGGCCTCAAGGTCAAGCGAGGGCTGGAGCCTCGCGAGGTTGCTGAAGATGCGGCTGGTGGCGATGACGAGGAGATCGGGGCTCTCCTCCACGACGCGCTCGTCGAAGCCCTTCGCGACCCCTTCAAGCTTTTCGAGGAATTGCTCGAAGAAGAACGAGTACGCCGCCTCGTCGTCAGTCCCTGCGGAGAAGGGGGGACGTCGATCCTCAGATCATCCCCGACGGCGCGCGCACGGGTCACCAAGTCTTGGAGAATGCGCTGGCGCTGGCGTGACATGGACTGGCCAATCTAGCGCTGGTCTCGTGCCTACTCCACGAGATCCGCGACCGGCCCCACCTGCTGTCGGAGCTCGTCCAGGTCTCTCTCCAGGGCGGCGGCGTTCCCCTCTACGCGAGCCTGGGCCTCCCTGGCATTCTCGAGGCAGGAGGTCATCCGCTTCTCCTCCTGCTCGAGCTCCTTGATGCGGTCCTGGAGCTCCTTGCGTTTCGCTTTGAAGCGGTCCTCCTGCTTCGTGACCTTCTCCTCATAATCCTTGGAGAGAGTTTCGCGGACGAGCTTGACCTTGGTGTCGGCCTCCTCCTGGATTCTTTTCTGCTTCACCGCGAAGTCGGCGTTGGCCTTCTCGTGGCGCTCCGCGTTGGTGGCCTCGTTCTGGGCCACCAGGCCCTCGCGTTCCTGCAGCTGCCTCTCGCGGGTGGCCTGGTCCTCCTCGAGCAGCTGGGCCTGCTCCTCGCGCTGGCGCAGCTCCTTCTCGCGGAGGGAGAGCTCTCCCTCGCGTCGCGTCAGCTCTGCCTCGCGCGGCGCCAGCTGCCCCTCGCGAGCATCCAGCAGCTCGTGTAGCTCCTTCAAGCTGGCCCTGGCGACCTCGGACTCAGCGGCGAATTTCTGCTCTGCGGCCGCCATCTCCTGTTTCTTGGAGGCAGTCTCCGCCTCGAGCGTCTCCCGGGCGGCGTCCAGCTGGTCCATGACCTCCGCCGCCTCCCGCTTGACGCTGTCGCGGGTCTCCTTGGCAAAGCGGATCGCCTCCTCGCGCGCCGCCTGGGCCGCCGCGTCCTGCCGGCGGCACATCTCCACCCTCTCGTGGAGAAGGGCCCAGGCTTCGCCAAGCCTCGCTCGCTCCTCCTCCCTGGCGAGCTCTTCCTCGCCGAACTGCGCCTCCAGCTCATCGAGCGCCTTCCGCGCGTGGCCCAAGACGACGCTGCGGCGGGCCGCGCGAGGGCGCGACACCCGCAGCGCCAAAGTCCCCGCACTACTGCTGGGTGCGGAGGCCTCGATCCTTGTCGAGGCGCCCAAGGCCTCCTACCTTGGGCTCACGGCCGCCTCTGGTGCGGCCCGGGGGCTCGTGGGGGCGCCTCCCTCGTCGCTCGCTTCAAGTGCCCTCTGGGGGCTGGGCGTCCTCTCGCCCCCAGCTCCGGCGCCTGTGGGCTCCGGAGGTGCCTCTGCCTCCTGCTCCTCAGGGGCGCTTCCTGCCCCTTCCGTGGCGGCCGCGTCCGTCACGGCCTCGGGCGCATCGGCCCCTCTTGAGGGAGCCTCCTCCTCCTCTGGAGGCGGCTCCATGACGATTTCCTCGTCCACCCTCTCCTCCTCCGTCTACTGCTGGACGGGAGGAGTGGCCGCCCTAGTTGGCGACGGCGGCGCCACCTCTTCGGTCACCTCCTCCGCGCGGTGCTCCACCACGGGAGGAGTCGCCGCCCGAGCCGACGATGGCGCCGCCTCTTCAACCGCCTCCTCCACGCGGTGCTCCACCACGGGGGGAGTCGCCGCCCGAGGCGGCGACGGCGCCACCTCTTCAACCACCTCCCCCGCGTGGTGCTCACCCGCGGGAGGGACAACCACCTACCGCGGCTCATCAGCCGCAGGCGTCTCCGCGACGACGCTGGCGGTCTCTCCAAGCTTGCGGAGCCGCCGCCTCTTTGGCTCCGCAGGTTGCCTGAAAGAAAGACAAGTAGAAGATCCTTCAAGGGGGTTTTCCAGAAGCAAAACGCTAAATGAGGAAGGAAGAAAAATCAGGACTTACTCGTCAACCATCCTCCACACCCTTTTCTTCGCCTTGGGCGGCTGGGTGTTGCTTGCTCCGGCCTCCTCTTGAGGCGCCCTTACCTCCTCGCGAGGAGCGCTCCTCGCAACCGCGGCTCTCCTGTCGTGGATGGCCTTGGAGCGGGGCTCGCAGCGTCCTCCCCCGCTGCCGCTCGTCTCCTCCTCCTCTCCGACGCGTCGGGAGCGGGCGACGCGGAAGGCATCCTCCTCATCGCTGGAGGAGATCACCTGGAGGTCCACCTCGGCGGGAGCGCTCCTTGAGGAGCCGGTGGAGCCTCTCGAGGGATCGGCACCTCTCGAGGCCTCGCCCTCGCCAACGGGGTCGGCGCTTCTCGAGGCCTCATCCTCGCCGGAGGGATCCACGCCTCTCGAGGCCTCTTCCTCGACAGCTTCGACCTCCTCCGGCTCCGGAGACTCATCCATGTACTCCGGCTCCGCCGCCCACGGGTTGGGACGAGGCCCGCGGTGCCCCGCGGGCACAATTCCCCACTCGTCGAACACGGGCATGCACCTGCGTTGCTCCTCGATGCTCTTTTCAGCAAAGCTGATGAGTGGCTTGGCCTCGTCGTTGGTAGGAGACGGGATCTCCGTCGTCACGAAGAGGACCCCCATGATCTGGCGTAGCACCTCAGGCAAGAAGTTGTCCGAGCACAGGCGCATCGTGTCCTCCTTGCCTGTGTACCGCCACACCGGCTCGGAGTGCCACTGGAGAGGAGCGATCCGGCACCTCGTGAAGTCTCTTGCCACCATCTGGCCGGTGACCCCTGCCCCGCGGGAGGGACAACCACCTCGACCAATGTTTGCTTTCTTGGGCGCCATTGGTCGCCGGAGAAGGAGGTTTGAAGCCGGAGCGCTCTGGAGAGATTGGAAGCTGTTTGGGGGAAGAGTGCGGAGGAGTTATGGGAGAAGTGATGAGCGCAGTCTGCGCGCCCAGGCTTTATTGACCGGCTCCCGAATCGTGGCGGGCCCCGCCACGTCGCCCGTTGGAGCCGAGGAGGTCGTGGCCTCAGGCGCAACCGCTGCGCTCCACGTGTCGCGGCCCTGGCAGGCACCGTTGGGCCCTCGACGCTTCGCCTCCATCCATGGGCCTCGACGTGCCCATCGCGGGCCCGGGGGCTACTGTCGGCACATTGGAAACCAGGGTACCACGGGCCGGCCTGCCAAGGCCCACAAGATTCTTCAGAAGATTTCGCTAAGGACCAGGCTCTCCAAGCCTGGTGAGCCTCGCGAGGGTTTTTCCCTCGCGAGGGACCTTTTCTCCTCGCCGAGGGTTTTCTCCCTTGGCGAGGGACCTCTCCTCGAGAGGGCGTCTCGGACGCCACCAGCAATTCTGCTAAGGACCAAGCCGAAAGGCTCGGCGAGGCCCTTTGCCTCGCCGAGGCTTCCTTCCTCTCGAAGCCAGCTCTGCCTCCGCGGCAGAGCGCACATGGGCTCTGCGCCCATGTGCAGAGTGATGCGCGCGCCTGCGCGCGGTGACGACGACGCCGCAGTTGCCGTCTCCATGTATAAAGCGGTCAACAAAGCAGCACCAAGGAAAGCAGACAACGAGTATTGCCACTTTGGTGATAAGGGAACCGTCTGCAGCTACGCTCCAAGGGCAAAGTCACCGTGGGTCACATCCCACCTCAGCAAGCGCCAGCCCACCGTCCGGCTGTCCGGTGGCTTTTTCAGCTTTGGTGACGCCGCCCCCTGCCGTGGACCGCGTCCATGGACTTTACCTTTATGGTGGACTCTACCTTTATTGTGCACCGCACCTCCTCCTTCGTCGCCATGTGGTAGCCCTTCCCGCCCAAATGTTTGGGGGGAAGAGGCCCGAGACGCCTATAAAAGGAGGAGGAGCCCGTTCGGGCAAAGGGTTCCGATTCTGGTTCAGACTCTTTGGCTCGCATCCAGATTCACAAGCCCAAACCCTAGATCTGAGGTTAGCAGTAGCCATTATTAGCCACCCAGAGCTCGCCAAGCTCGCCCTATACTGAAACCTCTCCAAGCAAGTGCAATACAATCCGAAGCAGGACGTAGGGGTTTTACCTCACCTAGAGGGCCCTGAACCTGGGTAAGACCGTGTGTTCCTCTCTGCAGTGCTTCCCCGCAGCGATCCAGGCGAGCACCGTCGCCGAGGCACGTTGAGGGTTGTTTGATTCCGTGTTCAGCCCCTTACTCGATCCTTCGTGAGACACACCCAGTTCCTGTGACTGTTCTCCGACAATTTCCACCGTCACCATAGCCTCCTCCACCACCTCCACCTCCACCTTCACCATATCCGCCTAGGCCAAAGAACCCACCTCCACCATCACCATAGCCTCCTCCACCAAGACCGCCATCAACATTTGGATTACCACATCCACGGCCGCTAACATTAACAGGACCACGGCCACCATCTCCTCCTCCACCATCACCATTTCGTCCTCCCACAGGACCACTACGACCACCATGGGTACGAGCACGACCAGCATCACCATCTCCTCCATGACCACCACCCTCATCATTTCCTCCACCACGGCCACCATCTCCTCCTCCACCATCACCATTTCGTCCTCCCACACGACCACTACGACCACCATGTGTACGAGCACGACCACCACCCTCATCATTTCCTCCACCATTTCCTCGTCCACCATGAGCCCCATTGTCATCATCACCACCATCACCATTTCCTCCTCTGCCACGCTGACGGGAGCGACTATTTGCACCTTCTTTGCTGGTACCAGCATCATCATTTCCTTTTGATCTTTTTCTTTTGCTAACACGAGAACTAGAACTGCCTGTAGTAGGGTTCTCACTTGTACGCGGCTCTTGGAAATGTTGGTTGCCCCATTGCGCAAAATGACCACCACCCCAATCATCCATGTCACCCTTAAACCGTTTCGTTTGACGCCTTCCTTTCTTTCCTACCTTCATTCTAGAATCGGGGTATAACAGGGGTCCGTTATAATCCGGCCAAACTGATGGGTCTAGATACGGTTCGAACCTCCCCCCATGTGTCTTTTGTAGCCTCGATGGTATAATATTTCATCCTCACATTATCTGAAGTTTCGTACCCCACATGTCTCTTCCGACCCACCGCCATCAAATGTGCACGTGGAAGATGATACAAAGTTGGTCTGTAGCGTGAACACTCGCCGGTTGTCAGATTAACCTTGAAAGCTCCGCCTCCATATTGCACACCGCTTTGGGTGATTCCTCCTGGCCCGGCCACTTGGTACACCATGTTTGTGTTATCAAATTCTTCAATGGCAAGCGTGTCCGCCTTGAAAGTCTGGTAGGTCATCCATCCGTCGATCTTGGGTGGATATTTGTAGCGTTGCTTACGTTTGTTTTTTCCGGCTATTCGCTTCGTCGTTTTCTTACTATACTCCAGAAAATATTCATTCATCTTCTGAAATGTAGATTCCACTATTGCTGTAACTGGCAAGGACCGGACACCCTTAATCACATTGTTGAAGCATTCAGCCATGTTGCTTGTCATGTCCTCGTACCTCCTCCCTTGGTAGTCATATGACCGCGCCCACTTATTTCGGTCTAAAAAGTTCCTTCTTAGGAACTCTTTGCCTCCATCGTCAGAAGCTTCATATATTTTGTCATACAACTTCTGGAAATGACGAGCGGTGAATGCGAGAGAACAATCTTGGAGCAAATCAGCTAATTCCTTACTTTGACATGCCCTATAGAAGTTGGAGACGAAATGTCTCATGCACCACCGATGGTGCACATGGGGGTAACCTAGAATATCTATCTCCACGGCGTTTAGTATCCCTTGATGTTGGTCCGAGATTATGCAAACCTCTCTTCCAGGTCCAACTAACCTTGTCCTTACAAGACCAAGAAACCACTCCTAATTGTCATTGTTCTCGGCTGACACAAGAGCGAATGCCAAAGGTAGCAACTGGTCGCCACCATCATGCCCTACCGCGACCATGATTGTGCCCCTGTACTTGCCAGTCAGAAATGTGCCATCCACGGACAAAACAGTTCTACAATGTTTGAAAGCATTTATGCAAGGCCCAAATGTCCAGAATGCACGTCCAAATCTCCTCACAACTTTACCTTTGTACATCACTGTTTCCAAGTCTAAAGGCTCCACCACATGGTACATTCCTGGGTTTGTTGCCGCCATCGCTTCTAACACCATGCCGAGGCGGTTGTATGACTCTTCCCAATCACCATACAATATCCTAAAGGCGGCTTGCTTAGCCTTCCATGCCTTCCCGTACTGCACCGTGTAGCCGTAAAGCTCAAACACATATTTGATAACTTGCTTTATAGCACATGTCGGTGCGATCTTTATGATACCGGTGATTTTTTGGCCGATAAACTCAGAGGTCAACTGACGGTGATCATTCTTAGCATTCGCCTTGTCGATATTCTTCGGGTCACATCGGTGAGTCAAGCAGCTATCTCTAAGCCTCCACGAAGATCCCCCTTTCATAGGCCTTGCATGCACAACCCATGGACAGTTGTTCGAAGCTTGTTCACATACAACTTGGCAACGCACCTTCTCGTCTGAGTACTTCACACGGAATGGTCGATGATTGTAATACCCCGTAGTTCAGAGACCCGGAAGGGTAGAAATAGAATTTGTGGATTCGCATAGCATGCATCTAAAAATGCGGGAAATTTTCACGCTTTTGAGATAAAGTGATCGATGTTTCGCTCGACACGATGAGTTAGGATTTAGATCATCCTGTCAAGTACGATAAACTTCGAGATGACCTTTGTACCCAATTAAATAGACAATCACAAGAATAAGAAAATAGTCAGTTATTGCTCGACAGAATAGTTGGTCAAATTAGTCGATTGCCGAGGTACTACCAAATCAAACATGACTTTTCCTAATTCTTGACACTTCTTATCATATAATTCTATAAAGACAATATATTGAATACAAAACACAAATATCAAGTTATCATTCCTTATACATGATCATATACAAATTCTCATCTCATATATATATTATCTCATCTCATCAAACATTAAACATCATTTCAGATACATCATTCACACATCCAACACCTTATTAAGTTCTCATCCAAATCACATCATCACAAATACATTTCCTAATCAGGTCCTCATATCAAACATATTATCATCTTATCAATTTATCACAAGTATAGAATTCAAATTATTATATAAAGCTCAAACACTCCAGATCCACAACACCTATACGATCATCTCAGGATCTAATACATAAACAAATTATCATATCATATATCCATACATCACTTTACACACATCTCAAACACAAACTGGAATTCGAATGTCCAAATTTATGATCATACAAGTATCTACACCATCTCATCACCTCATTTCAAATATCTTTCAAAACTAATTACAAAGTTGAATGTCCAAAGTATATTGTGACATCAATAGAAATGTCATGATACAAGCTTTCCAAATTGAAGTGAAAGAACAGTAATATTACAACATCTTAACAGAATATGTACAAGTCTCAAAATAAATAAAAGAAAATATTATTACAAGAAATAAAAGGCATCCTAAACTAAATCTTGATCTTCTTTTCTTATCTCCCAATCTTCTCAATCTTCAATTCCTGCAAAATAAACAAAACAAGACAGAAAAGAAGGAAGCAAGAAAGCAATACTTTGTTCTTATCAACTTCTCCAGTAAATAATATTGTGTGATATTCAAATGCTTTGGGTGTTATAAAAGTAGTTTGGTAACAGGGCCTGATCAACCTTGTTAACAAATAATTTATGTATGCCTAAAGCAATTGGAAGTCATATAATCAAAACAAATTCATCTAAAATTCAATAAAGACAAAAGAAAAGTTTCTTATAATTAAAATGTTGCCTTCACCACAAGGGTGAGGCAATTGGTTTTGGAACTTAACTAATAGATATTAGAAACTTGTCCTAATATCCAATTGATGACTAGAGGGATCAACTTTGTCTTAGGCAACAATAGGATCTTATGGATCAAATTGGATCATTAAAGGCAACATGGATCAATTAGGCAACAAGGACAAGAGGCAACTTAGATCCATACAAGAGAAGGGACAATAGGCAACATTGATCCATATTTATTATCTTAGGCAACAAAGGCAGCTAGTCAATCCCTCTAAATCTAGTCAAGTTCCTAATAAAAAGAAAGCCCACATCTTAAAAATTTCTCCAATGATATTATTTACCAAAGAAGGAAAGCCAAAGGATAAAGCCCACACTATCACCACCCATATAATTGAAAGCCCATATGAGAGAATCAGCCCACAAGCCCATCTAGTGACAAAAGCCACTTGGCATGCCCAAAAATAAATCCTACAAGAGGATAATACCAAGCATGAGAGGGATAAGCATGCCACGTAGGAGATAAGATCAATGACTAGACATCTCCATCCACAAGCAAAATATCTAGCCCAACTTGAACCTCAAGAAATGACCATGCATAAGAGCTTGACACCCAAGCACCTCTCACCCATGCAACGCAAGAGTCACCTAGTTGTGTGGCAGCACCACAACAACCAGCCAGCAGTATATAAACACCACAACAACCATCCTAGCAAATTCATTTTCTCACAAAGCTATTTTCCAGCAAGCAGCCAACCGCACCACATGTTTCTCACTTGAGCACAAACACACCAGCACCTAATCCTATACCAGAAACATTCCCAAATCAACCAGCCGAACTAGCAATTTTGCCCAACAAATTATTTTCTACCAGCCACTGTTCTAGCACCAAAAACACATCTCAGCCGCATCAAACAATTCATGCTTCAGCCAAAATCATCTACCATCAGTACTCACCTGTTTACATCACACAAACCAGCCAGAACATCTCAAGAACACCAAGAACACTACCAAATCTTATCCAATCTTTAGAATCTCTAGGAAATAGGTCAAGCAGCGAGGAGGAGCAGGCTAGCCACAAGACGCAGGTTGTCAGTTAGCCAGAAGACCAAGCTACTCATCAACAGCAGGTTGATTCTTTGTGTGCCATAGGCAGAGAGGGAGAGAAATTGGCTAGCTCTGTAATTGACAGAGCCAAGCTAAGCATGATTTCATGCATGGAAGGGGAGAGTGTAAGTGAGGAGCATCTGTTCTTAAGTGAACAAGTGCTAAGCACGATTACATGCTTGCAGAAGAGAGGGAAAGAGAAAAGTTTGTATCTGTTCTTATTAGAACCATGTCCGCCATGGATTTTGCTAAAGAAAGATGAGAGGGAAGTGCAGCATCTGATCCTATTAAATCACACACAAGCCAGTGAACCAGGAGACTGGATTAGCTGAGCAATAACACATCTGTCCACTAGAAGAAGCACAGGAAAACATAAAAAGATTTCCAAGCCCTAAATAGCTAGCTAGCTACTGTGTAACTCCTTGGGAGGCATCACAGCAAGCCAAGCCAGCTATTCAATCTCTAAAAGAAATCATCTTCCACAGCTAGAAGCCATAGGATTAAATCCTACATCAAGAATACATGAAGTATATCATTACAGAATCTCCTAAAAATCATTTTAGCTCTATCTATAATTCTCTAAAGCTTTTCTAGAAGGGAAGTGATCCAGCAAGCTCATCTACACTTTAATTCATCTAAAAATCACTAGGCAGTGCATAGTAAAGCATGAACACATGAACCCTAAGCACTAGAGGGTAGAAATCGTGCGTTAGGATGATGCTTAGCAAGCATAGCTTGCTGGAAAAGGAGATTAGAGAGAGAAGAAGAGGGGAGTTAGTACCTGACGCCCATGGCCGTAACTCCAAGACGACGGGGCAGTGCCCATGTGGTCTGTGGAGGAGGACCAGAGGAGAAGCGAGCACCACAGCACCACCACCACACCAAGACCACCGTCAGTGAGCAGCGATTGAAGAGAGGGGGGCATGGCGGCGTGGCCGAGCGGAGGCTCGACAAGAGCAAAGTATAGGCGACTAGGTGGCGACGCTGGGGTTGCGTCCATCGGGAAGCCATCCCGCCGGCGTCAGGAGTAGAGGCGAGGACAAGCCGTGCTCGTGGAGAAGAAGGAGCAGGGGCTCACGGGTGTCGGGGCAGACGGCCAGGAGCTCGAGGGGAAGTGCCGAAGACATGGCCGGAATGGCGCCAGCAGGCAACGGCGTCGGAGAAGGCTGGCGACGGCCAGGGCAGAGGACAGGCCGTGGTGAAGCTAGGGTTAGGGTTTCCGTAGGCGAGCTCGATTAGAGCACGCAGGGAGTGAATCCAGTAGGGGAACTGGGGGTATAGGAGGCGGCGGAGCAGCACCGGAGAACGGCGACGACGGAGGCGGCCGGAGCAGGCCGGAGCAGAGGGTGGCAACGGCGGCGGCGTCCGCAAGCGTGAGAGAGAGAACGCTCGGGTGAGAGAGGGAGAGAAGGGAAGAGTGGCTCGGTCGGTTGACCGGACACGAGCCAGTCTTTAACTTGGTTCAACCCAGTTGGACCAAGGACCTATTGGTAATTTTAAAAAGATTCTTAATCAAATCAAAATCAAAATCCTAAAAATAAAGTAAAAATATGTTTTCAACTCAAAATTTTATAAGGAGTTCAAAAATGATTTTTATTACATTTATTGAAAGGTTTTCTTGAGTGAAAAATTCAAAGATCCTTAAATGGATATGATTTGTCGGGGGCAACCCCCGGATAGGATCAAGATGACGAGACACGAATAGACCTGGAGTTGACCGGGTCAACACTAACCGACATACCATATTGACATACCCGGAGTCGATCGGGTCAAAGCTAACCGACATACCCGGATGTCGGATCATACAGATTAGATGTCGGATCCTCTCCTTTGTTCTTCTTATGTGCAGGGAAGCTGAAACCGAGTTAAGGAGTATCCGGCATGCCTATGCCGGATAAAAGAAGAGGGAGTTATATCCCGGTGGACGGTCAAGGCTCACGTCTTGTCCCTACAATCACGGAGCAGGCATCGTGCCACTGGCACGATGGGACGCGCTGCCTAACCCTTGACCCGGAGGTCACGGGATGGGGAGTCAGGCCTCCATGCTGCTGACCAAGGCAGTACGGGGGAGCATGGGACAGGCATGGCACTTGTCTTGTCTCTGGCAAAGATGACGGAAGCAGTCAGAGGATGACACCGGCCGAACATGGCCACAGTGTTGGCTACGCCAGCACCCACGTCAGCCCTAACTTGTGCCCTGGGCTCCAATATATAAGGAGCACCAGGGGCTCCTCTTACGGGGACGCTAGACGCATCATTAGAGCCCAGACGCTTTAGACTTTCCACTCTAGAACTCACAGAGAGACACTGAGCCTCCACAAGACTCGGCAAGTGAGCCCTAGAGCCAGATTTAGCCTTTGCTCATAGTTCTTCGTATACAGCTCAAGGAACGCTGTGTAGCCCGAGTGTGATACACCATATATAGATCAGACGAGCAGGAGTAGGGGTCTTACCTCCTCACGAGGGCCCCGAACCTGGGTAAATTGTGTGTGTGTTTGTGTTTTCCGTGTGCGTATTCCTAAGCGCTAGCCCTCTCCGGTGCCTCCAGCGTCCATCGGCCCCAACTCAAGCCTACCTATGGCATCTGTCCGTGCACCACCACGACAGTTGGCGCCCACCGTGGGGCCAGCAGTGGCGCTGGCTGGTGTGTTCATCCGGACGGGTTCCCTCATCTCGTCGGGTGAGCGCGTGCTCTGTGGCCTTGTCCACAGGTTCGACTCGCTCAATGTCGTCAGCGACAACGTAGGCTGCTTCGGCAGCAGGCCGCTACCCCGGAACGGCTGCCTCATCGACTTCGGCGCGCTCATGGTCAACGTCGCCACCGAGGTCCCCTGCAGGTTTCCTGAAAGGGTGCAGGTTGCTGCGGATCCTCCCGCAGTTTGCGCAGCTCGCGGCCGGCGTACCGCTCGCCCCACTAGTTGCGTGGAGGTCATGATGACCGCTCCGGGTGTCGGTGCCGGCGGTGCCACGGCTGGGGAGGTCGAGGTCAGCACCAGGTCTACCAGGACGGCGCGTTCGCTGCTGGAGAGGCTGGAGAACCGTCAGGCGCAGGCCGGTACATCTGGTGTGCCGGTGACGCCGAGTCCCCTTCAGGACACGATCGAGAAGCTGGCCACCCCAGTGGCTCCGAGCGCAGATGCTGCTCTGGCTCAGGCTGAGCTGGAGGAGCAGCGCAAGAACATACTCCAGGAGGCTCTGGAGGTAGCCCGAGTCAGGCAAGAGTTTGACATCTCTCTCCATGAGTATAACAAGGCTCATGGTTTCACACCAGTAGCAAACCCTGTTAGTCGCATATATGAGGTGCGCACCCGAGGTAGAGACCTCAATGCCGAGATTGCTAGAGATGGTAGAGCCAAATCTAGTAGAACTGCTAGTCATGTGTCGGCAGATAGGCCGAAGTACAGCACTCCCGGCAAGAACCTTAGGGCTGCAGAGGCAGCCGCAGTGTAACATCCCAAATTTATAATAAGAATTAACAAGACCCAAAATTCAGAACCAACAAAAACTTTTTGAAATTTCTACACTAATGATTGTGTTTTCCTTTATATTGTTCTGTTTGACCTTGTGTGACTTGTTGTTTATGTTGTTTGACTAGTAAATATTAATCCAAGAACCCAACCCAAGTAAAAACATATTAAAACTTGGATGATCATGTTATGACAAGAGTATATTCCATATATCTTTTCCAACCTTATTTTGGCCAAAGTCTATTTCAATGATGTCTGATTTTGGCAACAACCAAAACCTGCATTATTGGGAAAGTAAAAGTATTTCTAAAATTTTGTGTTCCCAAAATATGGAGACCTATATGTTATTTCCTATTTAATTATCAACCTTTATATTTTTGCATGTGTATGCAACTCCCATTTTATAAACTCTATTTTCCCCTCCATTTGAAAATAACACTAGTGGGGAATATGTAATCCCACATATTTCCATTCTCAAACTTTTTGAAAATTATTAAGTTATGAGTGGGATATTTTATAAATAACATCTTGTCATAATTGAGTGTGATCATTTTTTTATATAAGATAGTATTGTGAATTATGGAATTGGTGGTGTGATTAATTCATGTGGTTTGAATTGTGTGGTCTTGATTGTGATGTGAATATTGCTTGTGATTTATACATTGTTGTGTGTTTGGTTGCTAAATAAGAATAAGCAGAAAATTAAGTGTCACATGAAATAATAAGACCTATAATAAAAAGGTCACATAAAATAATAAATATTATTTCACTCCCACGTTTTCTTTTACCTAAAATGGGATCACCATTCTTGGTAACCACTTAAACAAAATTGAACACCATCACCAATGCCTATCACCACAGCATTTTGCACACTTCCACCTCATATTTTTCTTTAGCATTAAGATGCCTAATAGTTGCAAATAGTGCAAAATGGTACCCTATACCCCTATACTCAAATGGTAGCCCCCAAACCAGCCCTAGGCTTGTTCCCTCCTTGTCCAGCACCCTCTCCAGCACCCCCTGCACGCCCTGGACAAACTCATGGCATCCCCTTACCCTAAAACCTAGCCCTAAGCATCCATGGCATGGCATGCCACCCCCATGCCCACTTGTCCCAAACCAGCAGCAAAGCAGCCACCCCGGCCGACCAGCACCCTCCCGAGCCGGCCCCGACCGTCCACGGCACGCCCACGCTACCCCACTACCCGCAGGCACCGCGCCCGTGCCTCACTCGCCCTGCTTGTCGCCGACCAAGCCGCCCCCGCACGCCGCCCGTGCCGCCCGCGTCCATGCCTGGCCGCGCCCGTGCCCCCCCCCCCCCCTCGCACCAAGCCGCTCCCGCCTATATAAAGGCCGCCCTCGGCCGAGAGCAAGTGCCGCACCACCCCCCACCTCTCCTCCTCTCTTCTCGTGGCCAGGAGCGAGCTCCCCATGCTCGGGATTTCTTCACACTAGGGAGCTCCGTCTCGCCGCCGCCACACACCACCTCCGACGCCGCCGTGACTGCCCATCGGAAGCCCCAGACCTCCTCCACCGCCCTGCACCCTCGCTGCCGTCGACCGCCGCCGGCAGGTGCCTCCCCGGCCACCCCCTCTCTCTCCTGGCTCTCAGCTCCGTCGGGAGGAAGGTGATGGCCGTGGGCCGTCGATGTCCAGATCAACGGCCCTGGTTCGTTCCCTCTCAGATTTGAAATCTGAAGAAATCTGCTAAGTCTGAAATCTGTTTAGAGTAGCTAACTTTGCATGCAATTTCTGAGCAATCTACTCCACCAAAATTTTAAATCTTTGTATGGTTAGAAAGAACAAGTCACATAGATTCAGATGCAACTTTTAGATTTCCAAAATAATTAGTCTAGCATGATGGAAACATGAGGCAAAGTAGCTATGTTCTGTCTGTTTTCAGAAACTTCTGAAAACAGATTACTGCTTAGGAATTTGGATCTGATCATATCAATTAATCTAGATTTATTTAGATGTTAGTAGTGGCATGTCATGTTAGTATTGTTAGAGTACTGACATGACCAAGTGGTGTGACCTCAAAATAAAATTTTATACAGAAGATATAATCTGAGGAAATTGGCTATACAATATTTCAGCCACATGAAATAACAGGGATAGCCATTTCCCATACAAGTTTCTATTTTATCCAGAGGCCTAAAAATAGCAAACTAAAATGTTGTAGCTAATATAACATGCCATCTTCACATAGATGCAGGCCATGATCCTTGTTGGACATATTTCCCATTTGAAATAAAAATGACAAAGGTGTTAGTTTCAACTGAAAACTCAGAAAGGTTATATTGGTACCAACTTTGGGAGATGCTTCCCAGAGATTGGTTTAACCAAAATTATCAAACTAAAATGTTATTAAAAGTATATCAACTAGTGAACCCAATGCCACTGGTTTGAATCCATTTGATGTTGTGGTCAAGTCAGAATGAAAATGACAAATGTGCTAATTGATAAACTTAAAATGGGTAGATTCTCTGTCAGAAATTTGATTAGAACTTTGAAAAGGAATATCTTGAGATCTAGGAATCTAAAAATAGCAAATGAAAATGTTCTGGAAAGCTTATGAAATTATCTAACTAACTAAAGTGGATTCACCCCATTTAGGTTAATAAATAAATAATGATAATCAAAATGCAACAGAAGGTATAAAACCTAAACTTGCTTGTTTCTGATACTCTACTAATCCAAATGAGGTCAAACCAATTTTGTTAGCTCACATTTAAGCAATACTAGTTATCCCTAAGAGGATTTAACTTTTGAGTAAAATTAACTTGAGTTGTAGCAAAAACAAGAGAATGAACTTTCTGGATTAAAACATTTATATAGGGAGTTTAATAACCTTAATTGAATTAAATCCAATTGGGTTGTCTTCTAAACTTCAATAGCTTTCCGTAGAATTTTAGTTCATATTTTTGTGACCAACAGAACTCAAGTTATGCAATTAAACAGACACCACTAGTTTCTGCCATAATTGTGACACAATTAAATAATGGGTAATTAAATCAAATTGAATTCAAATTAGGTTGCCTTGTGTGTGTAGTAGCTAATGTGTGATGCTTGAGAATTGTTGTAATGCTTGATTGAGTAGTTTAATAATGGTATATAATGCTTGTTTATGTTGATGATTAGATTATTTGGTGTGATTAATATAATTGCCTTGCTTGTTAAACTCGGTTATATTCAAGTTGAGTGCTAGCTTGAGTGTCTAGTAATATTTCTACCTTAGATTGGTGAGATATTTTGAATTATAGAGATTACTTGATAGCTTAACTTTTGTCTGAAGTATTTCCTGTTTAAATAAAGATGCTTAATCACAACTTTAAACATAACTTTTAAACATGAGTAGTATTGGTGATTGCCAAACTTGTTTGTTAATAGTCTTCTCTCATCATTGGTGTTTGTTAGTATTGCTTGATGTTGGTAGTTGGAGTGTCCTACTGTGTGTTGATTGTGTTCTTTCCTTTTTGCGACGCTAGATATAAACGCTACCGGAGTGATCCTTGGGAAGGATTTACTGGAGAAGAATCAGAAATTATTTCTTGGATCAGTAAGGAGAAGTCCAACGACATTATGCTGAAAACAGGCAAGCTACTTCACTGAGCTTGCATTTATATACGACTATTTTGATTTACATAAAGAGCATAAATGAATTAAGTGGTTTTTGCCACCAAAGCTATGACTTTGAAAACCCTTTTCCAAAATACAAGTATATCACTTTGACACCCTATAGGGAAGTATTGGGTGGAAAAAAATTCCTTTTCAAACTACATTATGGGAAAAATTATGGTTTATTCCAAACCCCTTTTTAAAGTACCTAGTTGATGATGACATGCCGAATGGTCGGTATGGAAGTGGAGAAGTGATAAATGGTAATGTTTATGAAAAATGCACATTGTGTCCTAGTACTTACGTCGACCAGCCGATAATCTGTGCGACCACATCTACCCAAATATGGGAACGGGCGTAGTCATATAGTTTGCTCGTGTTAGTACTGGATACCTCATCGACGGAGATGACTCCGTTATGCGTGAGGGGATGAGCATTGCGACTCTACCCCCTGACCCGGGTCCCGGCAATCTGATGGATTGAGGGATTGAAGAGCTTCGCGCCCGCCGGGCAAAACTACGAGTCCTTACATCTAGGTTCCTCGACGGGGGATCCTGTACTAGGTGTCGAAGGAATGGTGAATTTCGTAGGGCAGGGTCCTATACTAGCATGAGCAAAGGAAAGGCTATGGCCGGTGGCTCAACTTCGCATACACCTTGTATGGCGGGACGTGGCAGACACGATGAGCTACCGGATGGGTGTGGGAAAAGCGTGCTACCTCTGCAGAGGGTAAAAACTATTCGAATAGCCGAGTCCTCGGATATGGACAGTTGGGAGGCCCTACTAGACCATGTGCAAAGTTTTACAAAGATGTGCAAGTTTTGGAAAAGGTTTGAGATTTGAAAGAGAAAATGATGTGAAGGATGTTTTATGCAACTATGCCAATGTGCTGGTATGAGTTGTTGGAAATAATTGGACCATGATGAGACATGGTCGGGAAAAAGGAGGAGTTTTGGTTAAATAAGCAAAATGGTGATTTTCCGGGTAAAACGTTTTTAAAAAAGGGACTTCTTATTTTAACAAACAGCTATTTTTCGGGAAAAATGTTTTAAAAGAAAACTCCTTACAAAGACAGTTTTATGGAAAAAAAAAAGAGAAAGAATCTAAAGCCTTCTTTTCGTTTTCTTTAACAAAGGCTATAGATATTTTGAAAAATATACAAGGTTTATGAAAAGTTATAAAATTTCTCTTATTTTACTTCAACCAAAGTTATAGAGTTTTCAGACAAAGTTTTATTGAACAAAAGTCTATCATTCTCTTTTCAATAAAGATTAGAGTTTTCAAAGCAAACAAAGTTTACTCAAACTATAAACAAAAAAAAGAAAAGGGTAGTGCATGCTCTTCGGGGGTAGTTTGCGAGTACAATTCCCATTGTACTCATAATGGTTTCGTCCCTGGCTATTGTCTTAGCCAGATTTTAAAGAAGAGCAGCTTGAAGAAGGAGACGGAACTGACGTCAATGCGAACTAGGGCGCTTCCCAGTCAGTTGCCTGTAGGGTTAAGGCGAATGACTTGGGCTCCACGTTGTTTGGTGATTTTCCGCTGCAAGTACCTATTGAAGATTATGACTTCAATCGAGTAAGTATATTCCTTCGGTATTTATGGATGTTCTTTGATTACCAGTTTGATTGTGCTCAGCGACACACTGATCATGGGATCGCTGATGTAGGCACAAGGGTATTTCGGACAGCTAGTCCGGGGTCCCCACACGCAGCCGAGTTACCCAACTTATCCGGTGATGCTCGTCGTAGGCAGCAGGATCGGGTAAACGAGTTGGTAGCCATTGTCAATCGTCAGAATGAGGCTTTCTGGAAGGCAAACCCAGATATAGGTGGATCCCGGTACATTCACTCGAATGGTGGTGCCGGGGGAATGTCCAAGGGACAGGCCTCGTCGCCGTATGTCGGCGGAAGTCGAGACCGGAGTGTAAACTCCAGTAAAAACAAACAGCTGCAGGCGTATGATCCGGTATATACCGGAAAGCAGATAGCCGGGCAAGGCCATGCCGGTCAGGGAGCCCCTGGACCCGCTCCGGGCAGGCAAGGAGCTAGCCGGGTTAACCTGGC
Source organism: Puccinellia tenuiflora (assembly GCA_012064385.1). Classification (NCBI taxonomy): domain Eukaryota; kingdom Viridiplantae; phylum Streptophyta; class Magnoliopsida; order Poales; family Poaceae; genus Puccinellia; species Puccinellia tenuiflora. Next base: position 269,131 of record QRDG01001202.1, read on the forward strand.
AAATCAGGGCCAGCCACCTCGGTATCCGGCACCTAATCCACCTCGGCAACGACAGGGTACCGGGTATGCCGAACAGGCCGCCGACCGATACAATGATGGTTACTCGGCCATGGAGCGGGCACAAGATTCAGAGACCTGGCGACCGAGGGTGCACTCGGTGCTAGGCTGGGAACTCGCCAGCTGCCGGCACATGATGTCCGCAACAAGCTTGATAGAATCTATCTGTCTGAACTCCTGGAGGAGCAAGGCCCACCGGGTCCTGCATGTTTTGGACCCCGGATAATGAAGCAGGCGCCGGTGCCTAACTTCCAGCTTCCCCGGGGTGCCAAGACGTATGACGGCAGTACTAAGCCGGAGGACTGGCTGACAGATTATGTCACCGCTGTGCACATCGCCGGTGGCAGCCGCCGATGGGCTGTGCGGTATGTGTCGCAGATGCTGGAAGGACCAGCCCGAATCTGGTTGAACAACCTGGAGGAGAACAACATTGATTGCTGGCTGGACTTCTCCGATGCTTTCGTCAGCAACTTCTCCAGCACCTACAAGAGGCTGAATCGTCCTCAGCAGCTGTCGATGTGCCCGTAGAGAGAAGATAAAACTGACCGGGAGTATCTGACCCGGTGGAGTACAATCCGCAACTCCTGTGAAGGGGTCATCGAGTCGCAGGCCATCGCATGGTTTGCACAAGGGTGCCGACATGGCTCCATGCTTTGGCAGAGACTCCAGTAAGAGATACCGGCCACCTTGGCCGAGACAATGGCAATAGCGGACAGCTATGCCCTGGGTGATCCGACTCAGCCCTTACTGGCCCATGTCGACACCGGCAGGAGATATCCTGCTCAGGACAGGGACAGATCGGGCAGGCGAAGCGATCGCCCGGATAACAGAAACAAGAGAAGAGATGACAGGCCGGATTACCGGTATGGGTCGGATCAGGTCGCCACTGTCGACCAAGATCAGGTGGACGCCGGCAGTAGCCAGCGCCAGAAAAATGATGGTCCCTCATGGGGCCAAAACTCAGAGGGAAAGAAGCCATGGAATGGCGAGAAAAGGCCGTGGAATGGCGAAAAAAGGCCATGGAACGGTGAAAGGAAGCCATGGAACGGCGACAAGAAGCAGTGGGATGACAAGGAGAGGTACACTTACGAGAAGATGTTGGATGGGCCCTGCAGCTTTCACACCAAGCATCCCAGCAGACCGGCTCAGCACACAACCCGGGACTACAGTTGGTACCAGCGCAAGTCGGTAACTGCTGGTCCGGCATTCCGACCTGCACCTCTCACAGGTGCAAACACTCAGCCTTTGAACACCCAGCCAAGGCAGGAGGATGTCAACCAAGTGGCCAACAACAACAACAACTACAACAACAACAATGCTGGCCCGAGTCGTCAGAATGAGTACCGAGAGCCCCATCAGAGCTACATGGTCTTTGTGACCGAGCCTACTGACAAGCAGAGCCAGCGCCGGTGCGCAATGGAGGTCAACGAGGTTATGCCGGCCATGCCAAAGTTCATGTACTGGTCTGAGGACGAGGTCAGCTGGACGAGGTCAGCTGGAGCATCAATGACCATCCCAAGGTCATGCCCAACCCAGGGGGTTATGCTCTAGTGGTGGATCCGACACTCGTCGGGCCCAGCATCAATGTCAGGTTCACTCGGGTTCTCGTTGATAACGGGAGCAGCATCAACATTATGTACCGGGACACCATGGTCAAACTCGGAATAACCGAGAATATGATGCAGCCGAGCAGAACCACCTTCCACGGCATCATGTCGGGTGTCTCGCATGCACCCATGGGCACAGTTTGGGTCGACGTCGCCTTCAGCGACATAAGCAACTACAGGACTGAGAGTCTGCTGTTCGAGGTCGTGGACCTCGAAAGCCCCTACCATGCCTTACTCGGTAGGCCAGCACTCGCCAAATTCATGGCGTCCACCCATGTGGCCTACCTGAAGATGAAAATTCCGGGTCCAAATGGTGTCATCACCATCTCGGGTGACTACAAGCGTTCCATGGAGTGCGCTTCCGCTGGGTCACTTCTCGCCGAGTCACTGGTGATTGCTGCGGAGAAGAAGAGAATCCATGAAGTGGTGGCTCTTGCCCAGTCCGCTCAACTCGGTATGCCGAGTATGGCTAACCCGCAGCAGACTGCAACCTTCCAGGCGGCGAAGGAGTCCAAGAAAATCGGCATCGACGAGGCTAACCCGGACCGCTCCGTGATCATCGGTGCCGGGTCGGACAGCAAATAGGAAAGCGAGCTCATCCACTTCCTCCGTGAGAATCGGGACATCTTTGCATGGTCGAATCAGGACCTGCCGGGTGTTCCGAGGGAGTTGGCTGAGCACTCTCTACATGTCCGGTCTGACGCGAGACCGGTGAAACAACCGATGCGACGCCTAGCCACTGAGAGGAGAAAGATCGTTGGTGATGAGATAGCCAGACTTCTTGAGTCTGGTTTCATCATGGAAGTGCTGCACCCGGACTAGTTGTCTAACCCAGTCCTGGTGGAAAAGAAGAAGGATGACCCGAATGTAGCCGCTGTCTGGCGCATGTGTATTGACTACACAAATCTGAACAAGGCATGTCCGAAAGATCCGTTCCCGTTGCCCCGGATCGATCAAGTGATCGACTCCACGGCCGGATGTGAACTACTATCCTTTGTAGATGCGTACTCTGGTTTTCACCAGTTACACTTGAACCCTGCGGATCAAATAAAGACTGCCTTTATCACCCCGTATGGGGCTTATTGCTATCGTGTCATGTGTTTTGGATTGAGAAATTGAAAGAGCATGGTTGCCCCCATATGTTGTTTTGGTAATTAATGACAATCTCTATGGACTAATGTGTGCTTTGAGTTATATTTGCAGTGTTGGCCCGTATGGAATGCTTGAACTCCATATGTTGGAGTCGAAGCTAAAAGAAGAAGATTATATGTTGATCAAGGCTAAGTGCAAGTTGATCAACATACAAGATAAGGGCAAGTGAAGATATGCGAAAGAGTGTCTCTCCCATATTGGTGTATGGGGGAGCAATATGCGAGGCTTCACCGAGCGGAGCGTAATCAAGAAAGGTGATCCACTTGAGAGGAGATCAAGATCGTCATCATCTAGCTCAAGTGGAATGTGCAAGGCAAAGGTATGATCTTGATAGGTTTCTATTTTATCGGTCTCGCGGTGTAGTTGGGAGACCGGGTTTTAGGATAGGTAACCGGACTATCAAGAGGGGCTCTAAAGTGAGCTTTAACATATCGGTCGTAGAGAGCTCAAACCTTTGCATCATTGGCATCATCTTTATTGGTTCTTATTTGTCTCTTATCATGATGTGGTCTTGGTGCTTGTCGTGCTTGTCATGACAAGGCCAAGCTCATCGAAAACAGTTTTCATATGCGTCTTCCATTGCGTTTTTGATATTAGAAATATTGTCGGTTTGTCCTTGAGAAATTATCCACACATACATGTGTTGAGAATTTATCTCTTAATTGCTTTCAAATATTTCCAAGGATAGCTACTATCATCCTCTTTCCAACAAAATTGGTTTCACCTCTTCCGAACTTCATTTGCAAAAGATATGACGGTTCCGGTTTGCAAGAAAGAGGTTTAACCTTTCCTCATTTGTTATTATAATATCTTGTTGAACAATGATGTTTTTCTGCATAATCTTGTAGTGCTTGTTGTGGTGATTCCAACGAGTCCAAGATTATCGAAAACAGAGTCCGGATACAAAAGTTATTGCATTTCCGGTATCGGACGTTTTCTTGACAGAAAAAGAAAAGAAAGGAAAGAAAGAAAAAAGGGGAAGACTCCTGCCCAGCATGGCCGGGGGCATGGCCGGGGGCATGGCTGGGCCTTCTCAGGTTCCAGGCCGGCCATGATGGCCGGGCCAGGCCGGTCTGGCCGGGTTCCCCTGTCCTGCCACGAAAAGTGGCCCAACGACCATATTTTGGCTCCCCTTTTTAAGGGGTCTTCTTCCCCAATTCATCCTCAACCTTCTCCCACCTCTTGAGCTCATTTTCCCCCATTGTTGACATTCTTGTGAGCTTGCTATCTCTCAATCCCTCCAATAGTTCTTGCTAGTTTTTGAGGGAAAAGAGAGAGGAGGTCTAGATCCGCGTTTCCACCGATCGATTTCTCCTCTAAGTGAGGAGAACACTTTGGATCTAGATCTTTGGAGTTTCTTGGTGTTTCTCCTTTGTTCTTCCTCTCAAATCCCTCCCAAGCATTAGTTGCTTTGGTTGGATTCGGGTTGGAAGAACTTGACCACTTAGTGTGTTCTTGCCATTGCATTAGTTGCATCGGTTTGAGTCCTCCACGGTGATTCGTGGAAAGTGAAGTTGAGAAGCTTGTTACTCTTGGGTACTTTGGTGCCCTAGAGCTTGTTCCTCTAGGGCACGTTGGTACCCTAGACGGTTGTTGATTTCTCGGAGTCTTGGTGGCTCATGGGATTTGTTGGGAGCCTCCAATTAGGTTGTGGAGGGAGGCCCAACCTTGTTCGCTTCGGAGCTTTGGGAGCTACGAAGACATTGCCGGGAGCCACCAATTGAGTTGTGGTGTGTGCCTTGGCCTTGGGCATCGAGTCTTGGTGGCTCGGTGCATTTGGTGAAGACCCTCCAACTTGTGGAGTGAGCTTCATCCTTGTAAAGGTTCTAGTTGTCAACCTCAACGGCAACATAGTGACAAGTGCCTCGCCACATTGGTGGTAAGACACAATGGAGATACGGTGTGCCATATCAAGGCTACTCGGTGTTTCACATTGGTGAACACCGCGCCGCTCCAACGGAGACTAGCTTCCATTGGGAAGTGAACTTCGGGATAAATCATCGTCTCCAAGTGCCTCGGTATTTCTATACCCGAGCTTCTTACTTATGCTATTTACTTTGTGATAGACATCGAGCTTAAAGTCATATATCTTGCTATCACCTAGTTGATTATATTGCTTAGCATAAGTGTTGGTGCACATAGGTGAACCTAGCTAGTTTAGGTTTTGGCTTGATAAATTAAACGTTAGTTTTATTCCGCATTTATTCAAGCCTTAACCGTAATAATTTTAAATCGCCTATTCACCCCCCCTCTAGGCGACATCCGTATCCTTTCAGAAATGCCGGTGCTACTTACCAGCGCTGTATGTAAAAATGTTTGCACGATCAGATAGGCAAAAATGTGCAGGTGTATGTTGACGATATAGTCATCAAAACTAAAGAAAAACATACCTTGTTGGATGATCTCAAAGAGACATTCGCAAACCTGCGGAAATTCTGGCTAAAGCTTAACTCGGATAAATGTACATTCGGGGTGCCGGCAGGCAAGTTACTCGGTTTCCTCGTGTCTTGCCGAGGTATCGAGGAAAACCCGACTAAAATCCGTGCGATAGAAAACATGAAATTGCCGAGATGTCTACGGGATGTCCAGAAGTTCACCGGATGCCTGGCCTCCTTGAGTCGTTTCGTAGGCCGGTTGGGAGAAAAGGCCCTGCCTTTGTACCAACTAATGAAAAAATCGGATAAGTTCAGCTGGACCCCGCAAGCTGATGCGGCTTTCCATGAGCTGAAAAAGATGTTGGCTACAGCGCCGATATTGGTTTCACCACTACCGAGAGAACCCATGTTGCTCTACATTGCGGCCACTAACCGAGTCGTGAGTGTCGTAATGGTGGTAGAACGAGAGGAAGGAGGAACTACGGTGCAGAGGCCGGTATATTACCTGAGTGAGGTGCTCTCCACATCAAAACAAAACTACCCTCGCTACCAGAAAATGACCTATGGTGTCTACATGGTAGCCAAAAAATGAAGCATTATTCCCAGGAGCATCCTATAACCGTTGTAAGCGCGGCCCCTATTTCCGAGATCATCGGCAACAAGGATGCTAGTGGCCGAGTCGCCAAGTGGGCTATCGAGCTTGCGGCTTACGCGCTGCAATATGCGAGAAGAGATACCATCAAATCTCAAGCAGTGGCTGATTTCTTTGTAGATTGGGCCGAGATGCAATATGAGCCATCTCTGCCTGACTCGAACTAATGGAAAATGCATTTCGACGGGTCCAAAGTGAAAGAGGGCCTAGGTGCCGGTGTGGTTCTCACCTCGCCAAAGCGAGACCAGCTGAAATATGTGCTGCAAGTCCACTTCGCGGCATCTAACAATGTCGCAGAGTATGAAGCGCTGATTCATGTACTCAAGGTGGCTAAGGAAATCGGAATTCACCGGATCATATGTTATGGTGACTCAGATCTAGTGATCCAGCAAACATTAGGCAACTGGGATGCCCTAGATGCCAACATGGCGGCATACCGGTTCCATGTCTAGAAGATCTCGGGATACTTTGATGGTTGCGAGTTCAATCATATTCGGCGGACAGAAAATGAAAGTGTTGACATGCTATCCAAGATTGGATCATACCGGCAGGCCATCCCACCCGGGGTGTCGCTGGAGCATCTCCGAAAGCCGTCAATCAAACCTTCACCCGAGTCTGAGTCAATATTTACCCCGGGTAATCCGGAATCCGACGTCGTCCCGATGGAGGTGGATGTCGGGAGCACGCTGCAGAACTCGGGGACTGCTCCGCAGGACCCGGGGACTTCCGCGGATGTCGGTTACATTCAGCAGGACTCGAAGACTGTGTTGGAAAACTGGAAAGCCGCTTGGCGGAACTCGGGGACTCCTTGGGAGGACTCGGGGACTCGTCAGCCTATGTCGGGCGTGGTAATGTCGGTTGATGCGATGAAAATCGACGAGCCTGTACTCGGCACTCGCCCGGTACCGGCATGGGCACAACCCATCATGACATTCATGTTGGATGGCAGTCTACCGAGTGATGAGGTCTCGGCCAGACAAATACAGAGGCGAGCCAAATCCTTCACCATCATCAATCGGGAACTGTACAAGAGAAGCGTGACCATCGTGATTCAGCGCTGTGTCGAACCAGAAGAGGGGGAAAAGATTCTCCGAGATATCCATCAGGGAGAGTGCGGTCATCACGCATCTTCCAGAGCCATAGTGGCTAAGGCATTCCGATATGGGTTCTACTGGCCCAGTGCTTTGCAACAGGCAGAGGACATTGTTCGGAAATGTGAAGGATGCCAGAGGTTTGCCCACAAAATTCATATGCCGGCCTCCGCACTCAAGACTATCCCCATCACCGGGCCATTTGCAGTGTGGTGTCTGGATATGGTGGGACCGTTCAAGCCAGCCCGAGGTAACATGACTCACATCCTGGTGATGGTGGACAAGTTCACCAAGTGGATTGAGGTGAAGCCAATAAGAAAGTGCGATGGCCGCACAGCCGTATCATTCCTAAAGGATATTATCCTAAGGTATGGTCACCCGCACAGCATTATCACGGATAATAGCACCAATTTCGCCGAGGGAGCCTTTGCTCGGTTTTGCCAGGAAAAGAGAATCCGGCTAGACCTGGCATCGGTTGCACATCCGCAGTCCAACGGACAAGTGGAAAGATCAAATGCTCTGGTTTTATCCGGCATAAAACCCCGGCTAATTGAGCCACTGCTACGTGCTCCGGGGTGTTGGCTGGATGAAATCCCGGCTGTATTGTGGAGTCTAAGGACTACCCCGAATCGCTCTACTGGCTATACGCCATTCTTCCTGGTCTATGGAGCAGAAGCAGTTCTACCAACCGACATAGAGCATGACTCGCCAAGAGTTGCATTATATACCGAGTCTGAGGCAAAGGAAGCCCGGGAAAATGATGTCGATCTGCTCGAGGAAGCACGAGAATTGGCATTGTCCAAATCAACGATATATCAGCAGAATCTCCGACGCTATCATAGCCGGAAAGTAAACCCTCGCAAGTTCCGAGAAGGGGACCTGGTCCTTAGGCTTGTGCAGCGCACTGCCGGGATGCACAAGTTATCACCTCCTTGGGAAGGGCCATTTATTGTGAGCAAAGCTCTGCACAATGATGCATATTATCTTATAGATGCTCAGGCGTAGGTGAAGAACAGGATGGACAGATCTGGAGAGGAGACCAAATGACCTTGGAATGTAGCTCTTCTTCGCCCTTTTTACTCTTAAGGACCCACTATATGTATCTCAAAACCCTGAAAAGAAATGTCGGCACCCCGAAAAGAAACTTGGGGACTGCCTTGCTGTGAAATCTGTGTTTGTCTGCATGTTTATTTCTGTTTCCTGTATGTCGGATGGCTCTAAAAATCGTATCTCCATGTTTGTGAGTATTGTATGCTATGTCTTTGTGATTTTGTGACCCGACTGCCAAACAAACCAAAAATGGTAGGCAAGGGCAAGGATTGCAAGGTGCAGTAAACAAGAAATCAAACTCGGGGACTCGGTCCAGGAGCGATTCGGTTTTCTGTTGTCAACCATGTGTTTTATGTCGGATGGCTCTAGACCATATCTCAAAGTTTCGAGTATTATATGCTATGTCTTGCTGTCTCGTGACTCGATTGTCGAACACCGAAAAAGGTAGACAAGAGCTGGGATTGTGGCACTTAGTATACAAGAAAACAAACTCGGGGACTTGGCCCAAGCGCGATTCGGCTTAAGCTGTTTGTTAATCCCGTGCTTAGTTCTTTATCTTATATGTCGGATGATTTTAAGCCGTATCTCAAAGTTTTTTAGTACTGTATGCCGTATCTCGGTAATCTTGTGACTCGACTGTCGAACACCAAAAAATGGTAGACAAGAGCAAAGGTTGCAAAGTATGGTAAACAAGAAAATAAACTCGGGGACTCGGTTCAGGATGATCCGGCATACGTCTAATCGTATTAAAATGTGCGAAATAAAGTACCAAGTACTAACCATAAAAATCTTAAGGTCTTTATATTACATCTGCACCCAGCATCCCGGGGATCTGATGATCTGAGTTTTTTAAGTCTAAGCAGCAGAATCCTTGCTACTCGGAGCAGAAGGAGCGGTATCGGTCCTGGCAGTATCCTCGGCCGCGGCCTTGGCGGTTTCCTCGGCCGTGGGCTCCGCGGCAGTGCCGGTGGCAGTCTCGGGCGGGGTGTCGGCCTCGATCTCCTCGTCGACTTGTTCGTCGTCTTCTTCTTCGCCGTCATCGACATCCTCAACTTCCTCCGCTTGAGGAACCCGCTGGCCAGGGACGAAACTGTGCACTGGAGCATACTGGATAAGGGAGTGCGCCGTTTCCTGGCGACGCCGGATGAAATCCGGGTCAGTGGTCCACGTTGACCCATCACGCAGAGTCTTGAGCATGTCGAGGTCGATCCCCTCGTACCAAGACAGCACGTACATCAGCGCCTCGTCAGCACCGACTCGGGCGGCGGATGACCGCAATTCGCCGAGTCGTTCCTCGTTGCTCAGCAAGCACTTGGCCAATTCATCAACTGACTTAGGGTGCTCGCACTCGGGCTAGAGACAACTATAAACCCGGATCGCAGAGGAGAGGAGTTCCACTCCGATAGCCCTCATCGGCGACATCCGCGAATTCAAGGCCACCAGATGGTCATCCATGTCCCACTCGGCCGAGATAGGACCCTCTTGGATCTTTTTCTGCCGGAACTTCCGAGTGCTGTTGTCTGCAGCAGCTTTGGAGTGGGGGAAGTGCTCTGAATCAAAAAGAGCTAATACCAAGATAAGTCATATGGAGGTAACTAACGAATGTTGGGCAATGACAGAAGAAGAAAGGGCTTACTGTCCAATTGGCCGTTAATGGAGGAGAACTCCGCCACCCATCGGCTGATCTTGGTCTTCAGATCCTGGATCTCACCCTCCGCCGAGGTTGCGCGAGACTCGGACTCCTTGAGTTACCGAGTCTCTTCATCCCGGAGTTGTTTCTCCTCGGCGGCAGATTTCTCCAGCTCGGTAGTGCGGCCCCGAGATCTCTCAAGCTCGGTCTTTAGCCGGGACACCTCGTCCTGCTCCTTCTTGAGCTCGGTCTGATGCGCGAGCTCGCGCTCCTTCTGTTCGGCTGTGCCGAGATAGCAGAGTCAGCACGCAAGAATTGATGCAAGTGCAAGTTAAAGCACAAAATATGACTTACTCTCGAGGTCCGAGATCCGCTTCTCCAGTCCTTCAGCTTTGGACTCTGACTCGGCTATTCATGTCAGTAAAAGAAAAGGAAATGAGATCGAGCCGGTTGAGTATAATTGCTATGTCTCTAGGAGGAATGTTACCTATCATGCTCAGCTTGGCTCGCAGCAGTTTGTATTTGTCAGAGAGCTTTTTGTGCTCCAGCAGGAGTTTGCGGTGCACCTGAGTGCGTTTGGTCATGCAAGTCTGGAAAGAGGAGGTGTTAGTCTTATTGGTGAAGATTCAAGCGGTAACAGCCCCACTTTTGGTACCTGAAAATATGAGTAAAATTTTCACTTTTTGCATCTCATCTTGCATCATGGCATTCCCTATTTTATTTTTGCTTCACATGAAATAATAAGGGAGCAACAATTAAGAAACCAAAGATGGTGATGTAAATGGTGAACAAACTTTCAATCTGAATTCTCATATTTGTCCAGGAAGTTCTAACAACTACAATTATGTTTGTTGCAAGAATTAAGGCAATTGCAAATTCAAATATTTAAGTAAAGCCCAAAATGCAAGAGAGCAATTTCAAAATATTTAACACATGAAATGTTTTCCAAATGGGCTGCAAATTTTACCATAGGTTCCAAATGTAAGGTTTATGGCTATGTGAATTTTTCCATAATTTTTAAAAATAGTTAAGGGCCTGAATTAAATGCCTAAACCGTACTGGAATTTTGGAAAAAGGGAAAATACTAAAATCCCTGACAGTGGGTCCCCACTGTCAGCACCATCTTCAACTGTGGCGACAGGGGGAGCACTGCCGCCTCGAGCGCCATCGCCGTGGCCTCCCCTGCCTCCTCCTCGCGCCCTGGCCCCCCTTGGAGGATAAGAGGCCTCCCCACGACGTGCTCTCTCTCTCTCCCCCTCCTTTTTCTTCCCCCTGCAGAAACCCTAGCAGCCGAAGCCATGGCCGTGACCTAAGCTGGACGCCGCCGCACGCCGCCGTCGACACAGGGCTCCCGGAGCAGATCGAAGCACGCCACAAGCTCGGCCTCCTCCCCTTCTTCCTCCTCGCCCAAGCAATCGAGCCGGGACGCTCGGGATCGACGCGTTCTTCCTCGACTTCTCCGCCTCCGACCGACGACCGCCGCCGCGATTGTCGCCATTGCAGCCCCTCCCCGTCACCGACGAGCACCTAGACGCGCTCAGGGTGAGCACACGGTCCTCCTGGACCTATTCTTCTCGCCCCTCTCCCTCTGGTTCGCCGTAGCTCCGTAGGCCGAGACAGTGCCGCCGCCGTAGCTCGTCGCCGGAGCACTTCCCGGCGACCATTAGGTCCCTAGCGCCGCCACTAGGTTCCCCACGCGGTGCTGAGCAGGATGCGCACCCTCTCAGGCTCCCTGGCGCACGCACGGGACGGATCCGTGCTCGGCACGCCGCCGGTCACCGCGCGCTCGCGCGCCGGTCCTGGCCTCCCGCCGGTCAAACCTGCCCGTGGGCCTCTAGCCGACGTGGCTTGCCACCGTGTCCACTGCCCCACCAGTCAGTGGCTGTAGCTAGCCCAGCCCACGGTGAAAAAACGGTTCGGCAACAATTCCTGGAATTTAATTAAAAGACAGAAAATTGAATTGAACTTTGAAATTGCATAACTTTTGAACCACAATTCAGAAAAATGCAAATAATATACCAAAATGCTCAGGAAGAAAATGTCTATCTGTTAGTGCCATTGGTAGAATTATTTGGCCAAAATAAACTACCTTTATTTAATAAATACAGAAATGGCAGAAAATAAATGAAACTTAGAAAATCCATAACTTTATGAATTTTGATCCAAAAATTGCAAATAAGATCTCAAAATGTTCAGGAAAACAACATCTAATTGTTAGTTCCATTTAACTTGTGGGACATGCCCAATATGATTTCAATGCATAATTTGACCATATCATCATTATTGTGCATTGCACCTTTGTATTTGTGTTATTTATTTCGTTTCCTGTATTGTTTGTGCATCGGTAGATTCAGGAGTCGAGGTTCCACCACAATACCTCGACGATCAGCGCGACCAGTACTATCAGCAAGGCAAGAGCTAACCTAACCTTCTGTTCATATCTCATCCTATTAGTACAAGTATTTTCTCCACCATAATATTGCATTCGATTCTAGAAACAACTTTTCTTCAGTGGATAGAGAATCCTATAACTTGCATGCTCCCTGAACCATTATCTGTTTCCCTTCCTATTAACCATAGGTCGATGTGTTGGCCTGAGATAATTAATATCAGTTGTATGTTATGCTTAGATATGCTTAGCCATGCATAGTCGAATGCTTAAGTTGTCCGTTGATTATTTCCATACATGTGAAGTTGATGGAATGTTCGGACAGTGGTGGAAACTTGTGTTAATAAATAATTGCTAAGAAGGCGGGGATGAGTTGCCATCGGGGATGGTGTTTTGTCTCGTTCCTGCCCCTAGGTGCGAGTTCTTTACCTCTTGAACCAAGACTAGCGTGCTACCAACGGTGGGGGTATGGGCCCCTTACTAACTGAATAACTTGTGCGGGCGTATCCAAGGGTCCTCTAGTTTGCGCTTTCCAGTTGCGAGTGTGTGGTCGGTGATGATGATGATGTGATGAGGATGGTGGTGATAGGAGTGGCGATGGGGCAGGGTGTTGAAATAGGCACTGAACTTGTCCCGTCGTCACGATGACCCTTGGATAGTCTCATGCGAGGTAAAGGTTTAACCGCGCCCGCCCTGCCGGCTTTCCCCGGAAGAGAGCTAATTGTACAGGCAAGGGGTCGGACGGTACCAATGGATAAAAACAGTACACCCCTGCAGGGTTTAATCTTTTCGAAAAGCCGTGTCCGCGGTTATGGACAACTTGGGAATAGACGATAAGATCATAGAAAACCTGAACTTAATTGATATGGCATCTAAAGGTTGCATAACCAACGAGTGATAAGGTTCATTTCCTCGAGGGTGATTCGAGGGAGTGCCTTGGTGGATATGAGTAGTGAATTCTGGTTACTGATGGTTCAAGGTGAACCGAAGAAGAAAGTTTTACTATCTTATCCCCTTTGAGAAAAACCTCTGAGTAGTCGGTGCCATGAGTCCTAGTGTTACCCGAAAGGAAAACTAGCTTTCTGCAAAACCAACTACTTACAGCTTTGAAGCCGAACAGCATCGGGCCTATATCGCCCTACTAATTCTTCTGAGTACGTCGTACTCAGCCTTGCTTTGTTGATTATTATTGGTTTCAGAGGAGGACGCCACCGAACTGGAAGGTGGGTTCTTTATTGACATCGACGAGTAGTCTGGGGTTCCCAGGTGGCAGCTTGGGACATCTCGGAACAGGCTGGCTGGGATATGTTATTTGTAGGCCTCTTAGGCCATAATTTGGATCTTGTTGTTAGACAACTATATTTGCTTCCGCATGATGTAATGATGGGTCTGTGACCTCTGATTGTGATATTTGCTATTTTTCTCATATATGAGTTGAACTATGATCTCTTGTGTCGTAGAGTCTGTGATGTGCCAGTTGTTCCGCAGTCTTGGTCTCTTTACTATACGTGAAAGCGATGTCTGAGCTTATGGCATGATCGAGGTGTTGTGTGCCGATGATCCATTCCGAGCACACCTGCCAATGAGTTTTGGCTTGGGATTGGTAAACCCAGTAACCCTCGATTGTGTAGCATGACCGGTTACACAACGTTTCACTGTATAGTTTTGGGGTCGGGGCGCTACACAAGCCGAGTAATCCTTACTCGGCCGAGTCATCCTTACTCAACCGAGTCTCAATTACTCGACCCGAATCTCGGGGACTGGGGATATATGATATCTGCATTTAAAAATTGAAACAGTGAATCTTTATTCGGCAGCACTTACCGTAGCTGCTACGTCGGCTTCAAGAAGGGCAGCTTTTGCTGCGTACATCTTTTGGGCAACCAAGCTTGGCCCTGCCGGATGCTTCGAGATCTGGCCCGCTGGTGATTGCGAGCTCACTTCGCTCGTGTCGGCGGCATTCCAGTCCATATTGTAATGCTTAAGGGAGCCCAAGCTTCTCCCGCTGAGGGTTCGCAGTGGGGCAAACCCCTAGGTGGTGGTCTGGATACCGGTTGATGTCACCGTGGGTGCACCTTGGCTTGGCGGCACGACCAGCTGTCTATCCAGATTGGCCGGCACTGTTTTCGCCGGAGCTTTCCCGGTTGTTTTCCCGGTCGCCGGAGCTTTCCCGGTTGTTTTCCCGGTTGCTGGAACCGGGGATTTCGGTGTCTACTGCGGCTGCGGCTATGTCGGTGGCGGCTGTGGCTTTGCCGGCGGCGTCGGCTTTGCAGGCGTTGGCCGTTGCTGTTGCTGCTGCTGTTGCGGTGGTGGCTGTTGTTGTTGCTGCTGAGGATGTGGTTGTTGCGGTGGCTCTTGCTGCGGCTGCTGTCTCGGTTGTTCCGAGTTCTCCGGAACCTCGGTCTGCTCTATCTCGGGGGCCGAAGAGCTGGTTCCGAGATTCACATCTCGGTCGGTCGCTGGAGTGTCGTTGCGACCGAATCCGTGTTTCCGGCTCCGGATCCCGGAGCCGAGGTATCTGCGGCTGGACTTGTCCTTGGCGGATCAGCCAGTTAATCTCGGAGCGGGAGACATCAGAGCCCTCCCAGGCGGCCCGGGTGGATCCCTCCACTACTCCCTCTTCGACCACCTCGGTCACCTCGAGGGCAGTGTTGTCCGACATATCGGTGAAAGTTGGCCGAGAGCTACAAAAAAGATTCACAGGCAGTGAGCAAGAAATCACGGCGGTGGAGAGGGAAAGAAAAAGAAAGAACAGCAAGCGCCAGATGTAGAGGAAAGGAAAAGAAAAAGGAAGGAGAGCACTACGGCGGCAAGGTCACCGGCGGCGCGCGATGCGGCGTGGCGGTGAAGGAAAAGAAGAGCAAGAAAGAAACAGAGGAAAGAGGAAAAACTTACCGCGGCGGTGCGAAACTGCGGCGACGGCGGAATGCGCAACCACTATGTCCTGCGCGTCGGCGGGTGGCGGCGCGTCGATGCGTGCGTGCTCGGCGTTGGCGTCCGGCGGCTTGTCGGCGTGCGCGGGCCCGTGCGGCGACGGTAGGCTCTGCGCTCTGTGTGCGGGAGAAGGAGAACAAGGAAGGAGAAAGAGGATGAATGCGGAGGGGGGAAAGAGCTGCCCCCTCCCCCCTATTTATTAACGGCTGGGGAGATCGTGGGCATGGGATTTTCTGCGCACGATCTCCGTAACCGACGGAGATTAACTTCCCCATGATCTCTGCCACGATTCCCACGGTTGCGTCATTACCGCACGATCAGCCGCATGTTGGGCCACAGGGAGCCAACGGTCTGTTGCGGTACACCCGATCGGGTGAGACCCAAGGCGACGCGCGGGGGCACGGTAAAAAATGCACTTAAGTGCCTGCGTGGGCACAGCGGACGGAGTGACAGGCGTGACACATGTGGCGAGCGTGCCAGTGTCATGTCCATCAGCGCACGAGAACCGAAGCGACAAGCAGAGATACTCCGCCACGTCGGAGATGCGATAACTTGGATAAGCCGAGGGATTATTCCATATGTCGGAACGATCTGACATGAAGTCGGATATCAAGTTTGGGCGAAAATTGCTTTCCGACATCTAAGTTTAGCCGGCATATGTTATGTCGGTGATCGGTTAAAAATGATGGTTGACGGGTAAACCTGCCGTGGCCCTTCATCCAAGGCTGCAGGACCGCGCCAGCTTCGGGGACTAATGTCGGGGGGCAACCCCCGGATAGGATCAAGATGACGAGACACGCATAGACCCGGAGTTGACCAGGTCAACACTAACCGACATACATACCCGGAGTCGACCGGGTCAAAGCTAACCGACATACCCGGATGTCGGATCATACAGATTAGAAGTCGGATCCTTTCCTTTGTTCTTCTTATGTGCAGGGAAGGTGAAACCGAGTTAAGGAGTATCCGGCATGCCTATGCCGGATAAAAGAAGAGGGAGTTATATCCCGGTGGACGGTCAAGGCTCACGTCTTGTCCCTACAATCACGGAGCAGGCATCGTGCCACTGGCACGATGGGACGCGCTGCCTAACCCTTGACCCGGAGGTCACGGGATGGGGAGTCAGGCCTCCATGCTGCTGACCAAGGCAGTACGGGGGAGCATGGGACAGGCATGGCACTTGTCTTGTCTCTGGCAAAGATGACGGAAGCAGTCAGAGGATGACACCGTCCGGACATGGCCACAGTGTTGGCTACGCCAGCACCCACGTCAACCCTAACTTGTGCCCTGGGCTCCCCTATATAAGGAGCACCAGGGGCTCCTCTTACGGGGACGCTGGACGCATCATTAGAGCCCAGACGCTTTAGACTTTCCACTCTAGAACTCACAGAGAGACGCTGAGCCTCCACAAGACTCGGCAAGTGAGCCCTAGAGCCAGATTTAGCCTTTGCTCATAGTTCTTCGTATACAGCTCAAGGAGCGTTGTGTAGCCCGAGTGTGATACACCATATATAGATCAGACGAGCAGGAGTAGGGGTCTTACCTCCTCACGAGGGCCCCGAACCTGGGTAAATTGTGTGTGTTTGTGTTTTCCGTGTGCGTATTCCTACGCGCTAGCCCTCCCCGGTGCCTCCAGCGTCCATCGGCCCCAACTCAAGCCTACCTATGGCATCTATCCGTGCACCACCATGACATGATTTGAATTAATTTCAAAAATAAGTTTTGAAAAGATTTTCTTGTGTGAATAATTCAAAGATCCTTAAGTGGACATGAATTGAATTATATACAAAAATTCAAGGATCCTTAAGTGGAAATGAATTGAACTATTTTCAAAAACAATTATTTTTCTAAAAGAAAAACAATTTGAGTAATAAGCTCAAAGTATATATTTTGTACTTTATTACATACTATAAATGACTGTCCTGTTACTCATCCTAGGGAAAACACACAAAGAATAATTCATCTAAAAATCATTCACTCTTGTGTTAATAATATTTGAATTTGGTTAAGTAAATAAAAGTTGAACAAGTAACTACTTACAATTAAAGCAGTTATATCAACTAGTTCAAATACTTTTAAATACACATTTGTAAGTTATTGAATAATCAAGTAAATCATATACAACACTAAAACTCTATGAGTTACCAACACAACTCAATATCAATTCCTTAAGTAATAAACAACATCACCTAAAGATGATGAAACAACCCTAAACCAAAGAATACAATGTTATCAAAGTATCAAGTAAAACGAAGCTTACACTTGTGAGCTTGGGTATTTTTGGGGATTTTACGATGCTTCTCATATCTATGCATAATAACATCTTGCAAGTGTTTCCAGTAGTCCTTACTAGGACTACATTGCTATTTTCATATCTCGGGGTTTTATCGCAAACCCTAGAACCCCGAAGGACATGAATTGCCATCTCTATCACAGGCAAGTTCATTCTTGCATACCGTTTGATGTATTTTTATCAAAGTACTTGCAAAGCTATTTATACGTTCCTTTCACTTGCATCAGAAAGAAAAAAAAGGGTATTTTCGAATGATGTGGTATATACTATTGGTTGGCGGTGGAACAATGGTAAGATGAATAGGTACGGTGTTCCATCGCATGGGAATGTATATATCCTTAGGAATTAATAACCCATGTTCCAGTGATCCTTTCGCCGTAGTGAAAGCGTCAACCAACGGACTATGTATGGGCGGGGTCAGTCAGAGGCTTCTTTTCTCATCCGCATATCCCCGGCAGGCCTACACCGGGTTGGGTCATTGCGGCGGCCAACAGCGTGGAAGCGCGTGCTCTTCCTGCCCGATGGGGTAATTGGTGGGGAAGCTCGGGAGGGGTGATGGGTATGCGTGGAACATGATTCCCCTACCGCATCATAAATGGGCGGATGTGTGTTGATTTGGGAGAAGATCCACATGGCTGGATGTCCTGAGCCTTAGCTATAACACTCATGGAGTGTAAAGAGAGCATATAAAGGGCCAGACAATTGTTGGGTAAAGTGATGCAACTCTGTAGAGTCAAACAAATAAATTTGTGATATCACAACCGTGTTCCCGGAATGGAACTACGAGATCGAGGCCGGAATGGAGTCCCATTTGGATTCACAAGACCGGTGGAGGCTGTGGACATAGTTTTCAGAATAAAATCTATCCTTTGAAGAAACGTTTGCAAAAACTTGCATCCATGCCAAAGACCTGAGGTTTTGGCAGTAGCTAGTGCATGAAACACCTTATCTCTATATATTCAGAACTTGCTGAGTAACGCTGTTACTCACCCCTTCCCCTTTTGACCCCCGGCTTAGACTTTTGGAGCCATCGGAAGAGATGTCAGTTATCCATCACGGCAAAGAGGAGGTCTTCCTCAAGGAATCAAGTCGACCTGGTGGAGCTTGAAGGAGTCGACCGCTACTTCGTCAACGGAAGAACGATAACAACAAGGACAACGGAGAAAAAATGCCAGCATTGTCAAGGGCATACACAAAGACCACATTGCCAATGGAGGAGACAACGTCTATTGGAAGGACGAGTACAATTCCGGGGTAAAGATATTCCAGATGGAATAGATTAGGGCAGTGACAACAGCAGTAGTGGATTAGGTATAGAGCTAGAGTTAATCTCCAGCTTAGTGCTACGAATTGGATCTTTTCTGGATTTCATTTGTATGAGGCTTGCTTTTATATAAAGGAGGTTCTCAAGATTTTGTATTGAATATTGTTGTAATCCTATAGTGTTACCTTGGACCTGCTATGTTTCTGTTGTACTACTCTGAGGGATGTAATATTCACGGATAAGTCCTTCTGTGAGTGTTATGTCAACGACTTGCGCACTACAACATGCAGTGGTGTGTTGGGTCACCGCAATGATGCTTCACCGAGTAGTCCTTTATCCAATTTTTCAGTTCGTCCAAACTTCCAAATACGGTTCCTTTACGGACTCCGTGCTTGTTAAGCTTCGTTTCTTTCTTGGAATATGACCTTGGTCCAAGAATTTTACTTGTACCGCCATCAACAGTTGCCTTATGTGCGAGGCTTAGGTCACAAAACAATGGTGTCCGCTCATCCCGGCAAATGCTTTCATGAAGGCTTTCGCTTCCACAGCCGTCAACCCATCCTCATCAATTTCCTCTTCCGGGTCTTCATAGTCGGAGTCCAATGTATATGCTCACGAGTACGGCATGTCATGATTCATATCTTCTTCTAAGCAATTTGCTTCCACATCTCCAATGTCATGGTTACGGAAGCAATGTTCTGTTGGATCACCCTCGGCATCATCACCCTCGCCATCATCACCCTCGGCCTCCAAGCCTTCTCTCTCGGCATGATTGTCATCGTAGTCATCACGATCATATTGGTTATTGAAAATCGGGATCAAAGGTTGCGTCAAAGGAGGTTGGCTCATTCTTGTGTCATAAACTTCGGGCTCAGCCTCAACACGTGGGTCATCACGTTCACCCGGGCTAGTTCTTTCACTCGCAGAAGCTTCGACATTCACATCAATGTGCCGCCGATCACCAACCTTCCTTGTGGCAAATAGCTCTAACGATTTGTCTTGTGAGGCCAAGACAACCGCCTTGTAAGCTTCCCAACGATTCTCAGAGTCAATAGGCATGGTCTTCCACCGAATGTAATGATCGTACCCAACATTGTATCTTCCTTGCAAGTCAACCACATCATTTTTGTCCCTCCAATTCAACTCACTTCGGACCTTCTCCACAACATCAATAAAGGTAGGACTAGTCTCAAACACCATAACTATCTCTTCCGGGTCTCTATAATCAATGTCTCCTTTCGAAAAGCCCACAAAGTCCACATGATGAACATTCACGACTCTCGACAACATCTATAAACAATATGATGAAAAATAATAATAGAGACCCGAAAAGGCTAATTATTTCTCAAATGCCTATCTACCAAGGTACTACGGTTAGGGTTAGGGCTAGGGTTAGGGTTATGGTTAGTGTTAGGGTTAGGCCTAATACCTATGGCTAGGGCTACGGTTAGGGTTAGGGCTAGCTCCAAATCATCATATCAA
The DNA here is from genome assembly GCA_012064385.1 of Puccinellia tenuiflora. NCBI lineage: Eukaryota > Viridiplantae > Streptophyta > Magnoliopsida > Poales > Poaceae > Puccinellia > Puccinellia tenuiflora. The sequence goes on from QRDG01001202.1 coordinate 289,107, forward strand.
CCACATATAGTCAACATATCAAACAAATCTTAACATTACACCTACATCTAGGGTTTTCAAATACAAGAACAAAACAACCAAATCTCAAGATTTTAGTTGGACAAAAACAAGGGGAAGAGAGGAGATTATCTTGGACACTGACGAGGAGACGAAATCCACGGAGAAAACCCTCCGATTTGGAGGGATTGGAGGGGAAATGGAAAAGGGGATTTGAGTGAGGAGTAAACTTTCGAGTTAGAGAATGAGGAGGTAAGTGGGGGCTGCGGGGTGCTGCAGCCCCTTAATGTCCAAGTCGTCTAACGCCACGGACAGAGGCGTTACACTTAAACCCTCATAACGCCCCCGTATAAGGCGTTATAGTCCTGCATTACAACGCCTTTGTCCGGGACGTCAGACTGACGTCTCGTGGGTCCCCGACGGCCGACGTGGCAGATGGCCTAACGCCCTTGTCCGTGGCGTTAGTCTGTAGGGTTTGACGCCCTAGGGGCGGGCGTTACACAAACAGGTAGGGGACAAAATTTCGGTGTTGGTGGCCGTGGTGTTGCACTGTTGCTCGTAGTGTCAAATAGGGGTGGGCATAAAAACTGATGACCGAAAACCGAAACCGAAGAGACCGAGACCGAAACCGAAAAGACCAACACCGAATAGACCGATTAAAAGTATGGTCAGAAAACTTTAAAGACCGAAATTAATATGGTTAATTCGGTCATCAGTACCTCGGTACCCGAATAGACCGTTGAGACCGAAAAATTGTACGATGACTGTCAATTTTGCAATCCCCAGTCCGGCAGGCCCAACTTCTCAATCCCCGGCCCAGCAGAAAGAGATACTGTACGTCTTCCCACTTTCCCAGTCCCTAGAAACCCTTCGGAACGGAAGGAGCCAAGGAGGCCGCCAGTCGCCTTGACTCCTCGAGTCGTCGTCTCGTCGACCTAGGTCCTAGCCTCCTAAGGTACCTCGATCCCGCCACCACTAGGCAGCCGTCTGCCTCTGCCCCGCCGCCGCCTGACTGCCCTGCCCCGCTGCCGCCAGGTCGCTTGAGTGCCCTGCGCCGCCAGGCCATCAACACTGCCCCCAACGCCGCCAGGCCGCCACAAGCCAGCAACGTGAGTTCATGTATGTATGCATTGAACGATGTCCAACTTACAGGAAAAATGCTGTCGAATTTTTTACTGCATATTGTCCAATTTATGAGCTGACAACATAATTCGGTTATGACCGAACCCGAACCCGAATTGTGCGGGTACCCGAAATTGTCGGGTAGCACATCATCCAAGTATTTTTCGGTCTTCGTTTTTCTACAGACCGAAGTTGAAATAGACCGAATTACAAAGACCGAAATGTCGGTCATGACCGAACGCCAGTGTCAAAGTCTCTCCCGCACCCGCTTCTTCCCCGTTCCCCCCTCCACTCTTCCACAGTTCCCTCCCCGCACGAAACCCCCACCTCCCCCTCCCTCTCTGTCCACGCCATGTCCGCCGCCGTCCGTTCGCGCGCTGCCGCCACCGCGGCGATCTCAGCCGCGCGCCGCATCCATGCGGGCCGCGCCGCCTCGGAGCAGCATAACCAGAGCCCGGGGTATCGCCGTCCATGGGCCTACTTCCGGCGGCGGCAGCAGCAGTCTTTGCCCCCTGTTTTCCAAAACGCCCAAGCTGACCGCGGTACCGGCGCCTCGGACGGCGGAGGGGAGCCTCCGGAGATCTGGCGCCAGCCTGGGGAGGCGCCTGGTGCACGCGCGGGCACCGTCGGGAGAATCGATGTCGTTAGGGTTGCGGGTGGCGGCGCTGGCGATGGGAAGGACGGAGATGGCTCCGGTGGGGGCTGGGGCGGCTCCAACTTGGGGCAACAGTTCCCCACGCCCAAGGAGATTTGCCGCGGGCTTGACAAGTTCGTCATCGGTCAGGAGCGCGCCAAGAAGGTGAATAAGTATTGACCGTTTCTCGTTAATGGAGCTGGTGAAGTTTGGTGCATCCCACCTTTACTGGAGCTGTCTAGTAGTATGGAATAAGTATTGATCGTTTAATGCTAGTTTTGGTAATACGAATTATTAGTAACTTCACTAACGTCCGCTTAATGAGCATTTCTTAATGTTGTAGACTCCTAGAGGTTGAATTACTGCTTATGTTGTTTATCCTTGCCCCCAAGGTAATGTAAAGTAAACGGCTTGTTTTGTCTTTTGGCAGGTTCTGTCGGTCGCAGTTTATAATCACTATAAAAGGATATCTTGTGAGTCATTTTCCAGCCGGTAGGTATTCTGTAAACATAAGTTCTGTGGGAGTCTGTGTATCATCAGGTGTGAGAATTGAACTCAAGATGTGGACTGCAGGTCTGCTGGGGATTCCAGCGAAAGTGATACTGACATGGTAGAGCTCGAGAAAAGCAACATTCTTGTGATGGGTCCGACAGGCTCGGGTACATGCTCTAATCATTGAGTACGTTAGTGCTATATGGTGCAATTGTTCAAACTATACACAATGCGCTGGTAGAGAATCCTCATCTGTTTACAAACCTTATAACCATTTTTGTTGTTGAACCTTCATTTGTCTCCATTTATCCCTGAGCTATCTTTGTTTAAGTGTGAGTTCTTGTTGTTTAAGTGAGAATTCTTGTTGTAATGTGGGTCAAACATTTCCTGGCCATCTTATAATGATGAGAAGTCACGTACTGAGATTCTATATACTCATATGGTAGAACTTTCAGTCACACAAAGTATTAACATGTGAAATAGCTACACAATTAGAACCATTGCAACATTAGAGTGTTGATGCATGATTCAATATTTGAATCCCACCTTCATTTCTTTTCACATAATATTGCTATATTCCTTTTTCCAGAACAAAACTGGCAATAATATATCGATGTTAGCTATTTATTCCATGAAATAAGATGTCTATAGGTCTCCCTGTATTTTGAATGTCTTACTTATATTTTCTAAAATCTTTTCCAAAGTCAGGGAAAACATTGCTGGCAAAAACACTTGCAAGATTTGTCAATGTGCCATTTGTTATAGCCGACGCAACAACCCTCACTCAGGTAGTTGAATGATCTTTATATATCAGTCCAATTTATTCCACTTGGAGTACTGCTTGTATCCTTCCATTTTGTTCCATTCCCATGGAAAACTATGTGTAAATTTTTCCATCTTGAGGTTAATTATCCACTCTTTAGTGTAATTGAGACTAATATCCTGAGGTGTTAGACACTGACTCAAGTATGCTGCAGTGGAACTTGCATCGATGACATGATGGATCCATGTGTTTGTGATATGTGCCCCCTTTTTTTATGACTAATTGTTTTGTAAAATTATTTATAGTTCCTGACACAAGTCGGTAAAAAACTTAAGATTTTTTACTGTAGCGGGTGCTTTACCCCTAAGATGGACCATGACACTATCATAGCTTTCTTGAGTAGGACTTCACTGCGTCTATGCTCTTCCATAAACGAAGTTGGTCAAATCTTAAAGCAACACTATAGGGTATACACACTGTTTATATGCCGCAAAGCCTCTAAGCTGAGGGTCCACCGGTGGCATTGCACAATTACTTGCAATTTTATCCTAAACTTGAATAAATTCCAAAGAAAACCATTCCTGTAGAAAGGTTCTCCAGTTTTGTTGTTTGGAATGGAGCAAAACTGAATAGTAAACCAAAGGAGAAGCAAAGGAAAGTTTCATGTATCCGTGGATTCCATAGGAGCTGAAACAAGCACACGGAGCTCAGTTTTTTTGCGTAGGTCCAAGGCTATGGGCGAAAAAGAGAGGAATAGAGGAGTAGCTTCTGTGTGCAACCCAGCGCCGTGGTTGTGATTTGTGAATAGCCACATATCTACCCAGGATGCCCACATAGCTGATCATAAGTTGGTGGTCACTGCCGGTGTGGGGCCCAGACGGGGTACACTGCCTTTTGCGCTCGAAACCCACAACAATATTTCAGTTTTGTTCATGACCGCTCTTTCTGAAAAAAAAAATTGTTTCCACATCTTTCATGAAAGAATGGTTAACTGGACCCAATTGTCAATGGCATGCAAATTGAACTTGTTGATCTTTCGCTTGATTAAGAATAAACATATACTCCCTCCGTTCCTAAATATAAGATGTTTTAGCTATTTCTGTAGAGGCTACATACAGAGTGAAATGAATGAATCTACACACTAAAATGTGTCTTGATACATACGAATCGGAAAAAGGCTAAAACACCTTATATTTTGGAACGGAGGGAGTAGTATCCATTAGTCATTCCCAAAATACCATGTAAAGCTAATATCATACTTCTGTAGTGGATTCCTTATATTTCTTTCCTATTTTCCCTATTCCTATGTTTTACGTTCCGGCATTCCAATGCCTCCTAGTTGGGGCCCCAGAAAATGCATATGTTGAAAGCAAAATTATTACACCATCGTCTATTTTCCCTATGCTCTGCCTCCCCAAATCTTTGGCAGTTGGGTTCCACCATTGACACTGCAGCGTTTGGCGACAGATTCGTAGGCAACCTATCTCCTCTTGGAGCCTGGTTTTTGGCAACATTTGCACATTGGATTGTCATTTGCTATAATCATCTCTCAGTTTTCTTTACTCTCATCTGTCTTGCATAAAATCCTCGATCACTATCTGTCAGAAATGTAAAATTGTTGTTTGACTTGGCTACTTGCTGCAGCTTCACCTTTTCTGTTAACTATTTTTCTCTCTGTACTGTAGGCAGGATATGTTGGTGAGGATGTTGAATCTATCCTGTATAAACTCCTAGCGGTACGACCTGATCCCTGTGTTATTATGATGGAATTTGTACCTGTTTCATTTTTTGCTATATTGTCATATTCTATGGTTGCTTATATCGAGAACCTTCTTAGAAATTTCCTACTTGTTAACACAGTAGTAGCTGATATGCAGGGAAGTTAATAATATATTAAAATTTATAGTGTATCCCTGTAAATGAACAAAATCTGAAATCTATCTATTTTGTTTACTGATAGCCAGCATAGATGGTAAGTAATAATGTATGTAAATCGCCTCTCTAGCTGAGCACACATGCTGTATGGGAATGATGCGCGTCATTAAATCCACTATGACAATATATATATGACCTTCATGCTTGCCTCCCTGTTGTAAACTCTTTAGGATATGAAGAAAACTTGTTGACAAATTTTCAGGACATGAAGAAAACTGTCTAAGTTACCAGACGAAATTTGCTCATATTCTTAACCATGACCTTCATGCTTGTCTCCCTGTTATAAACTCTTTAGGATATGCAGAAAACTTGTTGACAAATTTTCAGGACATGAAGTAAATTTTCTATGTTACCAGAAGAAATTTGTTGCTCATATTCTTAACCTTTTGGGTATAACATACATGTTGACAAATTCGGTTATGAACTCTGGCAGTCTCGATGAAGGAACTGTTTAAAAAGATGTAGATTGTTGTAATAAAGCATATGATGGCATTTTAACAAATAATTTTGAGGGGATATGATCTTTTTAAAGAGAGTAGCCAAGAGTGTGGAATTTCTTTCTGCCACTTCTGCTTCTAGTATGATATACCTTCCTTCAAATTTGGCACTTTTTTATTCTTTTCTTTTGGACCCCAGGCTGCTGATTTTGACATAGCTGCTGCTCAGCAAGGAATTGTTTACATTGACGAAGTTGATAAAATAACAAAGAAGGTACTTGTATCAGAACGACATGCACACTTGGACTGTGCATTTATCATATATTTTCTATGTTGTTTATGAAGTTTCAATGCCTTGCAGGCTGAAAGTATCAACCTCAGTAGAGATGTTTCAGGTGAAGGTGTTCAACAGGCGCTATTAAAAATGCTTGAGGGAACGGTGAGCTTGTAACTTTTGAGGCCCATGTGTTAATCATTCATCATTCCTCAATTACTGCACAAGAAAGAGTTAAGATAGCTGGTTGTTTGCTGACATCGAGTGTTTATTAAATTATGTGCGAACTTGTTTGCTAAGTATGGTTTAGGTTTCACTGTAGTATGTGTGTTCTATGCAGTTCTGAAAAATGGAGTATATAAAATACCATTGGTCACTTCCTAATATTGTATATATTGTGATCTTTAAGTTTAACTATCTTCTACATATTCTATTAACAGCTCGCTACCTTCCCCTTATGTACATGAATTTGTGCGCGCCACTGTATTCTTAGTAGTTTATTTGATTCTGATCAGCTTAATTTTTTTTTTTTGATACAAGAGGCCGCGTGATCAAACAAGAAAAAGAAAACACGAAAGCACACACGCACACGCTAGAAACTTCCCTGGAGCCTGCCACTGAACTGCTCGCCGTCGTCCAACACCAACATCACCGGAGCGATCCTGAAGCGGAGGAAGACGAAGCTGCCGCACACCCAAAGCTGGACGAAGCTCCCTAGCAGCAAAGCTGCGTTGAAGACCGCAGTATCCATCCGGCCCGAAGACCGGAATCTGTCTCCTATGAACGAGCATCAGCGGGGAATCATCCCCGAGCCAGCACCAGCTTGTCGACGCCGCGAGACGACGACACCACCCAACCTCCACCAACCCAGCCGAATAAACGGCAGCGCCAAGGAGCCCGAGCGCCAACCTCCAAAGCCTTGAGAATCTCGTGAACAGCCGACGAATCACGCCCTGACCAGACCTCCACCCCTCGCCACCACGGCCGGCCGGAGGAAGACGAAGCAAGGCGCTGTTGAAGCAGAGCACGGCATCAGAGGCACTCCTCCCCTCACCACCAAGGTCGGCCGGAGAAGCCTGACCGCCGCACCAAAAGCCGGCGGAGATCACCGAGATCCAAGACGAAAACGAGCTCCTGTACAGGCGGAGAAAGCAGCCGGCACGAAGCACCAGCACTCCACCGCAGCACCCCCCACACCCCCAGAGCACGGCCAGGAGCACACACGCTCTGACGAAGACGGGATCGAGGGACCAAAAAGCTCTCCGGTGGCCTTCACCTCCGCAACGAAGGTCACCATCCGAGCACGCAACACCGGGAGCCCGCCGGCTTCGCCCAAACGAGCGCCGCCGAGGAGGGGATCGAGCTCCAGGACCATTATTCCAGGGAGACGCCGCCGCCACCCCCTCGCCAGCGCCGCCAGGAACCCCTACCCTACTATCTACAGGCCTCAGGCACAGATCCGGGGTCTCCCCACTCTCCCACCGCCGCAACGGCGGCCGGAGAGGAAGGAGACCGACGGATCGGCCGTCGGCGGAGCGGAAGAGGTGGAGAAGCTCCCTTTCGCCTCGCTCTCGAACAGTAACAGAGGAGGGGAAAGTGAACCTCTGCCTCCCCCTGATCAGCTTAATTTGATTGTGTGCTTAGATCAGTATACAGTAGTTCGTACAAAATTACCAGAGACTCAGAGGTCAATTTCAGGATCCTGGTGCGCAACCTTCTAATTATCATGCGTAATTGTACTAGTGATGCAAATGATAATCATATCATTTTATGTGCTCCACTTTGATTAATCTATGAAGTTCGGCACGATCAGTGACGAAATATGCTTTTCAGGTTTTTGATGATTTCTATTTTTATGAAGTTCATCAATTCTCCTGAAAATATGTGCTGACATGTATAGACTATAGATTGATCTCCTCTAGACTTTTAAGTGTTTTTCTTGTTAGGTGTTTGTGTCTTAGTACCCTTTGAATATTAGAATGTGAAGTACTAGTATGCACAATAAGGTAACTGCTTACTGATCTTCCAATTGTTTTTATATATTGTCAAGATAGGTCATGAGTGTTCCTGAGAAAGGGGCTAGAAGACACCCAAGGGGTGATAATATCCAGGTACCTTGCATGCCAATTTTGTTCTTTTGCTTCTGTTTGATATTTGTTCTTTTAAGGAAAATTGTTAACCTTGGCTGGCCTGTCCACCACATCATGGTCCTAGCCAGTAAGACCCAAGGCGTTTCTTGCATTTATTTGCAACCAAATGTACCTGTGAGGCTGTGAGCCAGCTGGTTTTTGCATAACTTGCACTTGTGTTCACTGTCTCGGTGACTCCAAATAAGCCTGCCGAACTAGCTCAATATGATTTTATGTTCTTCTGTATGAGTTGCAGATTGATACGAAGAATATTCTTTTCATTTGTGGCGGTGCTTTTGTGGACTTGGAGAAGACTATTTCTGAAAGGTTGAACATAAGCTGTCATTTGCGTTTCACCTGAGATGTCTCAGGTTTTTCTTACTTTGGCTTTACCTGTATCTTCTATAGGAGGCATGATTCTTCCATTGGTTTTGGTGCACCAGTGCGTTCTAATATGCGGACTGGTGTTATAAATGCTGAGATCACATCCACATTGTTGGAATCGGTGAGTCAAAACCAAGTGTCTTTTATCTAGCTTCCTATGTTAGTGACCAACTAGTGGAATATATATCGTCGTTTTTGTTCTGCTTCATGCTTTTGAGTATTTGATGTTCTTATTTAGAATTAATTTCTGCAGGTTGAAAGTGGTGATCTCATTGCATACGGATTAATCCCAGAGTTTGTTGGTAGATTTCCAGTTCTTGTTAGTCTATCTTCCCTCAGTGAAGATCAACTTGTTGAGGTAAGTTGTACCACACAGGCGCACACATATGTTCCCTTTAGGTTCTTTTTGTTCATGAGACGTGATGATTTATTATGGTTCGCATTGTTCTTTTACAGGTCCTATGTTTATACTGTCTTACCCCAGTTGCGCAATGTTATGCATTTATGCATGCTTAGCTTTAGCAATCCATGGTCTATGCAAAATTAGCTCTTCCTTTTGCGTTGTTAGTGACATAATTCTGTCCTAATATTTGGCTCCGACATGCCATCATCTGAAGCGAACTATAATTGGTTTATATGCTACCATAGTGTTCAGTTACTATGCGAAGGCCTGAATCAGTTTACTAGAAATGACTACTAAGGCTGGATGGTAGTTAATGGCTTGTGGGTTAGCATGTCTATTTGGCTTATGGGTTAGCATGTCTATTTGGGCTTATGGGTTAGCATGTCTATTTGGTGACCATAAAAGGCCCGCATACCATTCTAATGGACTGACCTTGAAATTGAATACATGGTTACCTGATTTGCTGTTCATTTGGTTCAAGATTCATTCGTTATTCACAATTCACTACCTCATACACATCGGATCGCGAAATCAGTGACCCAGCTTCGCGACTTCACTTTTTCTGATTTGCAAACATATTGTATAATGTAATAAAAAGGATGCATTTACCGTCTAGTATACGGACAGCTAACAGCTGAGAAGATCCTAAGTCTAAATTGTAAAAAACTAACTAGTCCACATATTATTAGGCAGAAAATCCCAACGCTCCCGCTGCCGCCATGGCACCTGTCAAGGAGACTCTAATCTCGCTGACTTGCGTATTCCTCGGGTGCATCATTGCTCTGCCGGGCAGTGGGCTGAGCGAGGAACGGCAAGGACCACAATCAAGTCCACGTACAAGGATGGGTTCTGTTTTGGGGAGCGTACTCACACTGATAGGGAGCAGATTCGAACTCTGGTCTGGTTCAATCGATCTAGATTGGGCTTCAGCACCTCTTGCAATGAATCATGTATCTATGCTTGAAAACCCTGCTTGATACATGCCATTACATGATACCTTATTTTCAGGGTATTGCCTTTGATCGCAAATATGCCAAAATTCAAGTGATATTCATATGTTCCACTAAGCATTCTTGGTTCCTAGATTGGCGATTTATATTCATCTTGCTTAATGCTTTTGTGCTCTCTCTGCAGGTTCTTACAAAACCAAAGAACGCCCTTGGCAGGCAGTACACAAAGTTATTTGGAATGAATGATGTAAGTGAGAATGTTCTCATGAACTTTGAAGCATTGCCTGGCTATTGTAGTACACCCGCCTAAGCGTGTCTATTTTATTGTGTCGTTTGATTGCAGGTGAAGTTGCATTTTACCGAGAAAGCTTTACGGCTTATTGCCAAAAGAGCAATATCAAAGAACACGGGGGCTCGAGGCCTAAGGTCAATTCTGGAGACTATATTGACCGAAGCAATGTATGAGGTGTGTACCCTTCTCTTTCTGCAGTGCTGGAGTTATCTAACAGTCCTCTTCCTTTAACCATCCTAATGAACAAAATTCTCAACAGATTCCAGAAATACGATCCGGAAAAGACAAAATAGACGCTGTTGTTGTTGATGAAGAGTCGGTTGGATCTGTGAATCAGCATGGATTTGGAGCTAAAATTCTTTCTGGTGAAGGAGCATTGGACCTCTACCTGGACAAACATAATAAAGAGTCAATGGTGCGTGCCACTATCATTTGTACACTACTGCCTACCTTCGTTGAATCCTACATCTAATGAAGAAAATTAGTATAGCAATCCACTTTATGCACAGTTGACCATTTGGCACTATATTATTTGAAGTAGTTCTAGTCTAGGACGTTGCAGTACTTCAGGCTAGTCCAGTTATATTTTAGTGTCCCTAAATATCTTCCCCATCATCTGGAGACAAGAGACAACCCCAAACAGCAAGTGTCTCTAACTTGTCTTTTGGAAACAGCCCCTATACAATCCACATAACTATGTTTCTACGTATACTGTATTTACTTCCACACACCTCATGGAAACCCCCTGGATTTATTTCGTTTCCTTTTATCAATCTTTTGCGTAATTATCCATTTCCAAATTGATAAGACACAGCTAGGCATGCGATTGAAGGATAATGATTGTCAATTTTATGTCTGGGGTGAAAATTTTAAACTGAACATACTGAATCACTTAGCTTGGTAACATACATACAAAGAGTCCGAGACCGTTTTTTTTTTGTGTTGGTTGATCACCCCAGCTTCACCTGTTTGTATGCCTCTAAAGTTACCTGCTGTGTTGCAGCTGCGGCAGTCAGATGGAGAACCTGAGGTTGATGCCGAAACCCCTTCGAGAGTGGTCAACATGTAGGGTTCTTCACAACAGTAACCATGTATATAACTTGTTACTAGCCGTGTAACTGTAGCCAATTGCCCAATTCAGGATGTAAATTCGTGCCCATAAATTCATCTATGTACGAGTTCAGCCTGCCCATGTTGGGAGTGTAATTTGTCATGGCAAATCAGCTTTGGTTCTGCTGCATCAAGAAAAAGTAGAGATGGGTATAACTTCTCTCGGCCATGCATTTCTGTGCGTCTTGAACGTGTCTCGCCAGCAGAGCCTCGAACTGTGGTGGACGTAGGCACCATGGTCCAGTGAACATGTGGTGGTATAGGTATGTAATGATCCTCTTTGATGCATATTTTCAAATGGATGCACATATTTGTATTTAAATCATGAAATGTGTAATCAGGGACATAAGCCAGTAATCGAAAATGTGATACAGACCAGATACTTAAGTAGAGAAAGAAAACAATTCACTTCTATTTTAGAGTTCGAACTGCTATAACCAACCTGAATTCAATTAATTTTGAAGTGTCTTGACATGTTTGAGGGTGTAGAAAACAACAGTATTCAAAATCACCTATGGTGTTCTATTTCATTTCATACAGAAATAGTAGTCTCTGCCCTTTTCAAAGATAAATAAACAAACAAATAAATAAAGGGAAATTCATTTCCGCATATGGGAGTATATGGTTTGCCACCGAAAAAACATTTTTAAACTATCAAAAAATTTAGCACAAAAAATAGACGTGTGTTGACATTCTATGAGGGCAAACTTCGCATTTTTTGTGGACTATGTAAAAGGACAAAAAAAAAATCTCGTGAAAAACGTTTCTAGCAGCAATTTTTGCATTTTTAACACACGGTATAAAAAGTGTAGGTTTTCTATGAAACGACTTTGTGAGCATGTCAAGACGTACCAGCGATATTTTTTGTCTGTTTTTTTACATTTCAAAATGTTTTTAGAAAATATTTTAAAAACTAAAAGCATACGCTCCCAATTGCTAGAACGCCATCTTCATAAACAAATACTTCCTCCAATCCATAAAAAGTATGGCCCACTTAGTATAAAGTATACGAGCTAAAGCCTAAAATATGAGCTATATGCAGATTTTCTGTGGACAAATGGGCCAACTACCTGTAAAATATAGACTGTTTCTTTGTGGGATGGGGGCGTCGGCCATGTTCGTCCCACGAAGCTCGTCCACCGCAGGCGTACACAATTTAGCTAAATAGCTGTGGGTCGGCCATCCCCGGCACCTGAGCTGCCCAGTGTTCGGTCATAATACTTCATCGTTGTAAGATCTATTTTATAAAATGATAGTTTAATTGTGATGGTTGTTTGTTCAATGCCGGTCCAAAGGCATCGAGACGGAATTGCAACTCAGTCCATGAGGATGAGGTGCCGTGGAAGATTTGCTTGGCCACAACCGTACCAATTCTTAGTGGTAACTCGAGCTCCTCAAGCTTTTTGGGAAAAAAATCTATCAAGCGTTCAATGTAGATCCGCATGCAAGCCACATCGAGGAGTCCGAGAATGCTATGGTGGTAGAACCATTGTTGTAACATATTCAAGGGGCAGTCGCTCCGGAATCCGACAAAGGAAAGGACAAGTCCGGTGATAAGTAATTCACCATGGCTCGATTGAGTTATGAGTCCCGAATTTGTGATAGTATGCGATGAATTTGTCATGACTATGTGATGATGAATTAGTGATGTTTTGTGCCTAAACTCTACGTGCATGTGTTTTCACACTTAACGGTTTGAAAATAGGGATTGTGGTTGCGGGAGAGGGGATATGGGGTTGTTCGGGTCCCGTCCGCAGATGAATGCATAGGGACTTAGGGAGTAAAGTTTCTTTAGTCCGATTGAAGATGTCATGTCCGCGAACACGTTCCGACGTGTCCATGGACTTATCGGGAGTAAAATTTGTCTAGTCTGACTGAAAATGCTGAAACATATGTTTTCTTTAGGACCAAATCCATGCTCGAGCCAAGAGATAAACAAGGAGACCCGTTCCTTTGCTTTCGTTCAAAACTTGCTCGAAATCGGCACATGCATGCCTGCTATCTCCTCCACTTGCGCCGCCTCACTTTGCCTTTCGTAAATGTGTATGTGTCTCCTTTTGAGTTTTAAATATAAAGCATAGGTTGCTCCAAGTCGAGCGTTCGTACGCCCTGCCTGCTGGCGACAAAGTTTAAATTTGAACATGCACCGCACCTCCACCCTGCCCATGTAATAAAACCCCCAGCGCAACGCAACGGGCGAACCTCCACCCTACCCCACCCCACCACCATATTAGCACAATCAAGTGCCCCACCACACCACCACCAAACTGTGCAATCTCTTCCCCAACCCCGCATCCCCAATTCTCTTTCCTGTTCAGCAGCTCGTTCGGGAATTCGAATCCGAGAGGAAGGGCCCCGGCCGCCGTCCGGGCGAATCCTTCTCTACCGCCCGCCCAGACCAGAGCCGGAGTTCTACCGAAATCGTCGGGCACGATTCGGCTCGATCTGCTCCGGGCCATGGAGATCATGGTGGACAGCATCGAGTGCGTGTCCTTCTCCGACGACGAAGCCGCCGTGCCCCACCACCTCCCCCGCCCCCTCCTCAAGTCGTCCTCCACCGCCGCATCCGCCGCGGCGGCGGCGGTGAACGTGGTCGTCGTCTCTGGGGGCGGGGCCGCCGCGGGGCCGCTCATAACGCCGTCCACCAGCGTGCACGAGCTGCTCGAGTGCCCTGTCTGCACCAACTCCATGTACCCGCCCATCCACCAGGTCCGCACCGCACCCCTTCTCGCGCCTCGATTTCGTGGCGGTCTCTAACAGCAAACCATAAAACAGTTGACTCCTCGAGTATATGATACGCCAGTACCCACGTATCGCGTTTCATGATTGTACTATGATACTACTACTTTTTTGAATGCTATGTCATTATTACAAATTATTTGCTTCTGAGGACTCAAATGCAATTACAATAATTCACTCATAATTCTCAAACATCGCTATGCGCCCAGAACGATCAGTCCAAATGTAAATTAACAGTTTCCATCATATCTTTTCTTTTGTAGCTGAGCTCCCTGACTACATATCTCTCTGTTTCTAGTGTAAATGTTGTTATTGCGCTCCCTTAGTGAGATCTAGGTAATAGTGTGGCGCATAAACAAGCAATTTGATGTCGGCACGATTGGTTAGCTCCTTCATGGAATCTGGGACCATCCTGAAGGCGGCAATATTGGAATGTTGGCACCCGGGCATGATGAGATGTGCTGGGCTACTGGTGGCTTTGATACCAAATCTTTGGGATCATAGCCTTGGGGTAGTAGTTGTGATCACTGGCTTTGGTTGCCAATTCATCCAGTTGGGACAACTGATAGGGAGAACAGAAAGAGGGGCCAAGGGTTGAAATTGTGACGATTTGACTTGATAGCATCTTTATCATTATAATGAGCCAGTGCTTGAGGAAAACTTCGTTTCATCAAAATTTTGTCCTTTAATTATTTTATAGTCTCGAAACAATTGCCTAAAAGCAAGCTCATTTATATGATATTTTACCAGCGTGGGATATTAAAGGTTGATTTATTTCTTTACATAGGACCACTCAACTTGATGCACAGGTTTGATAAACTCAACTCGTGAACTTGAAAGATTTTATCACTAATTTTATTGGACTCATTCTTATTTAGACCACTCCCAACTGGACTAGGGTCTGACTAGACTAATTGAATCCAACATGAGCTGAGTCCACTCTGTGGTTTACTTGTACTCATCTTGGACTTGCTACTCACGCTTTTGCGCCCAAGCCTTGCGCCTGTAATACGGAGTTCCTCACATAACAATTCCATGCTTTGTTGTTCCACTACATGTAATAATTGCATTTTTCTTTTATCAGTTCTTGGCTTCTTGCCATTGCTCCACTGATGGTACTGTACTACTGTGAGTACAAAACTAGACATTCTATCTATTGTGATTTACTCCATGAAACTTTTTTTTTCTAGGTTCAGCATTTATAAATTGATTCAACATAAGTGGTAGTTTCTTATCAAGTTATGCTATTCTTTGTTACAGTGCCAAAATGGTCATACTATTTGTTCAACCTGCAAAACCCGGGTGCACAATCGCTGCCCGACATGTCGACAAGAGCTCGGCGACATTAGGTGTTTGGCATTGGAAAAAGTGGCGGAATCACTTGAGCTACCCTGCAAATACTTCTCACTAGGTTGCCCAGAGATCTTCCCGTACTACAGCAAACTGAAGCATGAATCACAGTGCAATTTCAGGCCATACAACTGCCCTTATGCGGGATCTGAATGTTCTGTTGTTGGGGATATTCCTTTCCTTGTCACACATCTAAGAGATGATCACAAAGTTGATATGCACTCGGGGTGCACATTCAATCACCGCTATGTTAAGTCAAACCCCAGAGAGGTTGAAAATGCAACTTGGATGTTGACTGTAAGTATCTGTTTCCATTTGAGCTCTTTGGCTTCCTTTAGCAGTTAATGTTTAACCACTAGGCTTTCTTGGTATATTTTGATTGCCTTGTAGCGTTTTTATCAGTTATACACAAATGTAATTCACATGGACGGTACTATCCCTACCCTTGGCCTCATGAACTGGAAAATGTAGGAGTAAAAAAACAACACAAGTATGGATTCATATGGGATCTCGATGCATGAGGAATTTAGTAGTGATGTATTTGAATGTTTCACATTAAATAAGGAATTGGGAGATAGTGGATTGAGGAGAGATATTGGACTTCTCAATAAAAAATTAAAATGAGCTTGGAGCTCATGTTGGTTTTCCGATGGATTTGAATGAACAATTGTATGATCTAAAGGACCCTTATAGGAAAATACCCGAAGGATTGGACTTTGGAGTCCTCCAAAATTTTGGTGAAAATCCTACAACACAAGGAGGCCCTTAGTGGTCTCGAAATGCTGTTTCCATGTTTGAACGATGTGATAACAGTAATACTACCACATCTTTTTCGTAGGTCTTCCACTGTTTCGGTCAATACTTCTGCTTGCACTTTGAGGCCTTTCAACTTGGAATGGCACCAGTATACATGGCTTTCCTCCGTTTTATGGGTGATGAAAACGATGCAAGGAGCTACACTTATAGCCTCGAGGTTGGAGGAAATGGCCGGAAGATGGTATGGGAAGGCAATCCCCGCAGCATCCGGGACAGCCATAGGAAGGTCAGGGACAGCCATGATGGCCTTATTATACAGCGGAACATGGCTCTATTCTTCTCAGGTGGAGAAAGGAAAGAGCTAAAACTGCGGGTCACTGGCCGTATCTGGAGAGAACAGCAGAATCCTGACTCGGGTGCCTGCATCCCAAATTTATTCAGCTGAACTGAATAATCAGCGAGATGGAAATGATCCAGGTGTACATGAGCTTTCTGATGCGCGTGTGCCTACTTTTTTCTTGTTATTTGTGCCTATCGTTTTCATTGTTCTGCCATGACACCGTTGTGGCCTGCCTGTAATTTATAGTCAGGCTGATCAGAAAAATAGCTGGTGTGTTGTGACTAGTGCTCATAAATCACATGATAGTCATATCTCTCGATTGCTTTCTGTATCCTTGTGTCCCCTTGAGATGGAAGCTGCTTGACACTGTATGTACCTGGAATTTTTTTCCTTGATTATGTGTTCAAATTGTTATTTTGCAGAGCATTTTTACAGTAACCTGGCACACCGTAGGCACACGCACAACTTGGCTACCCAGCCTTTACCGTAGGCACGATAACTGGTACACCAGACAAATCTAGCAGTCCATAATGGAGAGCAACTTTGACATCTTGGCACAACAGTGGTTTGGACACATTTTGGTCATATATTGCATAAAGCACATTTTGCCCAAACTGGGAATAACATGTTGCTCAAGCACATTTTGCTAAAACTTGGAATTTTGAACATAAATTCTAAACATAACTGAATTTCATTGATTCATACACGTTCTGCAAACTGGCACACACCATGCTCAGATACAGTCTCAAATTCCACATTTTGACTAAATTCAAACAAAACATCAAATTAACATTGCACATACAGCATACACAAATGCACATCTAACAACAAAAACTGCAATTGCCAGCTCCTTTATATCTCTCCCACTCATCCCTTCTCTATGAACTCTTTGCATACATTTTTTTTTCTCTAGCTTCAGTTTCTTGATAACACACTCCGGTTCATGCATTCTACTCTACATTTTCATCTTATCGATTTAACTCCATGCACTAGCCAAGGCAAGCAAAAATCCGAACGGATGAAAAAAGCTAGACAATTTAGATATACACTTCAACATCTCCTCTCACGTGTGACCATAGTATGGAAGTATCTTGTAGTGGAATCTTCCTCAAGAATGAATTGGACTTTGGAATTTTGGTACCATTGAAGGCCTCCTTACGCGGAAGACGTGCAATCTGTGCATTTTATTGGGTTCTAAGCTCAATCTCTTGCATAATCAAAGGACGTAATTTCACAGTTTATTCAAGCCCATCAATACCAGTTTATTCAAGCCCATCAATATTAGATGTAAGCCTCTTTTTTTCTATTTTAAGAATACCCTTTGTGTGGGGGGTGATGTTTTGGCACCTGGGAATATGCTCCCGTTTTTAAAATTACATTTCAAACATATTTGAGATGTCTAAAAATTTGGACAAAAAACTTTGCGCGTACATCTCGACTATTCTCACGAAGTCGTTTCACCAAAAACTGACTTTTTTGTGTCGTGTATAAAAAAGATAAAATTTGTTGCTTCGAAAGGCTTTTAACCAGACATTTTTTTGTCTTTTTTATACAACCCACACAAAATGTCGATTTTGCGCGAAACTTGACGTGCCTACATATACTGTCGAGGCGTTCGCACCGAATTTTTGTTCAGAATATTTTGACATTACGAATATGTTTTCTATGTGACGAGAGCATATGCACCCATGTTTTAAAATGAATTTATGCTTTGTGTGGCAAACTCATCCTTTAAGGTATTTCGGTGTACGTGTATTGCAGATTTGATTGTTCCACCTTTGGATGTCTGTGCTACCGGCAATCGTGTTAGAATACGTAAGTAGTATTATTTCTGTTTAGTTATGTAAAGAAATGAAATTAGACATGTTTTTATTTATTTGTATATGTGAATTAGATGTCGCATGTGAGTTAGAGTTTTTTTTTCGAATAGAGCAAGTCAGAGTATCATGCAGGGACGGACATGTACGTAAACCAAGCAAGGACCTTACGTCGGCCCAAAGTACAACTGAACATCACACCTAAACGAAAGGGGGAACTTCTCAAAAAAAAAAAAAAACCTAAACGAAAGGGGAAAAAAAAATCAGATACGTGTACCACCACAACACAGAGCTTGGCCTATTTTTGGGTCTGCCCCTGAGGATATGTATTTATTTGTATTTTCATAAGGTTGCCAATCCACTAGTTAGTACTCCTTCTGTCCCAAACTACTATATTGGTTACAATAATATTTTATATTATATTATGGTATGGAGCGAGTAATAGTGGGATAGCGGCGTTTTGTGACCCATGCTACATGTAGCTCATTTTTTTTAAAAATTTTAAAACACTATTTTAAAAATCTGAACAAAATTCTAGATGTAGGAAATTATGTATTCTATCAATTTGTAAAATTTGACTCGAAATACGTTGTATTCTAGACTGTGCAAAAGTGCATATATGAAGTAGTGAACGGTGCAAAAATTTGAACCTCCAAAATTTGTCATGTTTATCTTTTTTGTGTGGCTCAAATAGAAGGTGTTTCGAGTTGATATTTTACATGTTGGTAGAATACATCATTATCAACATCTTTTTTTTTTTGATAAAGGGAATATATTAATATCAAGTAGATATAAATTGCAACAACATAATGTCAAGAGCTAGTCTAGATATTATGGATGCACACAGCTAAAAGAAACATAAAGAAAAGAAGAAGAAAAAAACCTGCCGAACTGATCAGCGAAGCAGCACTGATCAGCGAAGCAGCAGGAACTACCACCACCAGAGGCAACACCCGGAGTGCAAAAAAGGTTTTCCAACAACGACGCCTCCAAGAAGGAAACAATGCTCTAACACCCGAACTGATCATTATCAACATCTATAAATGTTTTCCAGAAGTTTTTGAAACTTTAAAATGTCGTTTTCAATTTTTTCAAAAATCAGGCCACATTTAGCCCGAGCTACACTTGGCTTTTTCGAGGAAAAAAAATTACCGCACCACCTCCAAACTTTAGAATTAGGAATTATACATATTTTGACGGATGTGCATTTCTTTTCTCCTCCTATCGTCTCTTAAACAAAACAGCACGCGTCAGCCAACAACTATATGATATACACGCGTTTGATAGGTACAGGTCGACGTTGACAAATTTGTATCAAACAGTACAACTCATCGTAGTTCTGGACATCTTTGGTAGAGAAGCGAATAGCATAAAGCGTCCAAGCAATTCTCGTCCTCATGGTACCTATACTATACTATATGTATGCATCCAGCTAACCAGCCTAGCCAGATACAATTGTTAACTACTACTAGTACCAAGCTGTAGTACTATATTTGTTATGATCACATCAGTGTCATTTGTTTCTTTGCATAGTGACAAGAGGAAATGCATAGATGTGGGGATCTTGCTGCATGCGAGAAGGAACTGCTGCAAGTCAACTCTCGCCCTGCCCTCTCTTCTGTCGGCACTACAATATTTTGCGCCGCATTGTGACGTTGCTTTGTGCACGCGCATAAATATATGTGTTGGTTCTTCTTCATCTTCTAGCTCATTCTCCCCATTGCACCTGCCAAAAGCTTGGAGATACCGCAGGCACTCTCCCTCGGCCACTTCTTCATCTTTGACAGGGGACCGAATAAGGCATCTTGTGTCGTTTCCAAGGTGAGATTGTGCCTTGGTTTCCCTGTTTATTTGTCTGTTTTGTTTTCTACTGGATTCCTTGTACTTGGTAATTTTTTTAGTTCATTGATTTTGTGTTGATATCAATGTCCGCGCCCTTTTGTCTTAGGTGCCTTTTTCATCGCTTTCTGCGAAAAGACGAAAAAGGTTGGGTTTGTTAGCCTTGTGAGCTGGTCGCCATGGGCTGTGCGTCATCAAAGCAATTCAAACGAGCTCCGCGGCATAATGATGCTGCGATTCTGGCCAAGGAGACCACATGTAAGAACATACGGGATTCTCCTAGACATAAATCTTGGTTATTTGCTCGGGTAAAACTATGTGTTCAATTGCTGTTTGCTTACTGCATGCAGTTTCACGGAATGAAGTGGAAGCCCTGTTCGAGTTGTTTAAGAAGATTAGCTATTCAATATTTAAGGATGGGCTTATTCACAAGGTACAAGTACTCTGCTTTTAGCGACTGAATTTCAATTCAAAATGTGGTTCTGAACATTCTAATCAGAGCCAATTCCAAACTGACGTTTTCTTGAACAGGAGGAGTTCCAGCTTGCTCTCTTCAGGAACTGCAATCGGAAGAACCTTTTCGCCGATCGGGTCAGTTTATAATGTTTACACCACTCCAAGACTCAGAGTAGCTTTCATTTCTCGAACAATTTGGGTCTCCTTTAACTTTGAGGCCGCAGCATGTACAACCAATCAGGCGTGCAAAGAGTGGATTTGTGTTTTAAGATTAACCCAAAGTATCTGGGTGGAGATCTCTTCATATGTGTGACACGGTATTTGACTAATGCAGATATTTGATCTGTTTGATCTGAAGCGCAATGGTGTGATTGAATTCGAGGAGTTTGTTCGATCCCTCCACATTTTTCACCCGGATACACCTATAGCAGAGAAGATTGCATGTAAGGAGCTAGCCCATTTTCTCTCCCGGATGATTTCAGTATGAATGTTTTGCAAAAGACTTAATTTCCATACACTTTCGGGACAACTGAATTAGCTGTACCGGCTGTTTATATATACCGCTTCTCCTATTGACATCTGAGGAATCCCTTCTTACAGTTGCATTCAGACTATATGACCTGCGAGGCACCGGCAGCATTGAACCTGAAGAGGTTTGCATCTTCTGTTTACTGAAATATTATTCATATACTAAATTTCGTCAACTGAACATACTACTTCAAGATGTCTCGAACATAATGCCACACTGCAACGTAAATGCCTATAGTCTGGTACTTGCTGAAACTGACAATAACTCATGTAGTTGAAGGAAATGGTGCTTGCAATCCTGAATGAATCAGACCTGTTTCTCTCTGATGATGCTGTCGAACAAATTGTAGATCAGGTACATCACCTGCATCCAGATGAAATGTTGCGACGAAAGAAAGCATGAAAACACTAGGAATAGATCCATGCTAACTTATATTCTGACAGACATTCAAGAAGGCAGACCTGAACAGCGATGGGAGGATAGATCACAATGAATGGAAAGCGTTCGCGAGTGAAAACCCGGCCTTGCTGAAGAACATGACTCTCCCATACCTAAAGTAAGTACCTCCACATTTCTAGCCTTGGAAAACATCGACTCTTGACTGACATCTCAATGTGTTGTGATGCAGGGACATAACCATGTCATTCCCCAGCTTTGTTCTCTACTCTGGAACTGGCGATGAGGAGTTGTAGCAGCCATGCTCTCTCGTCTCTCCTATGTTGCTGGATACCAGCACAGGCACACATCAACCTACTAAGCTTCTCCATGTGGCTTGCGCTTTTCTTTCGCCTTCGCTGTACAACTTTATAGACTATGCAAAAACCCGGTTTTGTAGCGGAAACTAAAATAGCAGAATATGCACAGAGAAATGGGAAACACCAGGTCAACAACTTGCCAATTGTTTTTTCTCACCAAATAGGTTCAGCACTTCCATCGTTGCATATGCCATATCTAACAGTTTGTCCATATAGATGCACTGTGAAGAATCTATAGGTAATGATATCATGTAATGAGCACAATGATATCATGTATCATGCATGCTGCTCGGTTTGTGCATTTAACCTGAGCTATTGAACTTCGTGAATCGTGACTCTACATTTCACTGTGCCGACTCGGCAAAAGTTCTTTGTCAATAGGAAAACACACAAGTTGAGCAAGTAACTGCAGAGAAGATTCAGGTTGGTTCTACTTCTTCAGTTTCACCATCTCCTGCAGGTCCACTGGATAGCACATCTTGGTGTGCTCACCAGACCACACATTTTCTGCCAGGATCCGATTCACAGCATCTGTCGGGTGGAATTCATCCCACCACACATGGCTTGATGCGTCGCTGCATGCCATCTGTGGAAGAACACATATGAATAGGCCACCATACTTGCCCAGCCCACAGCAAGCATCAGTGGTAGTCAGAAACCCTGCATGTTGCAATTCCATCACAATGTGAAGCCTTTTTTTAAAGATAGCACGCAATTTAAATACAGAACTGATGATGCATTTGCTCACCGTAGCTGTCACGGTTCTCTAGAATGTCCACTGACCCCTCGAATGTATCACAGTAACTGATCATGGAATCTGGGTACTGGCGTATGAACTCGCTGGACATGTGTCTCAGGCCATAGTTGAACTCGATCACAACGTTGTTTATGTAGTCGATGCATTCCCCATTTTGGCTGCCGTAGTCCGAAAGGAAGTGAGGTGCACAGCCAACAGGAGGAAGGCCCATCAGCACGATCTTACGGACATTGATATTGTACAGATTCTGTATAAACAATAATGATCAGAATGGGGCAGAAGATACAGGTATATACTTTAGACATACAAAGTTGAGTAATCTGACAACAACCACATACATAACTAAACAGTAACAAATGCAAAACTGTAATTAATTTGCTAAGGTGTCACAAAGAGCAGACAAACCGAACCAAACCATTCCAATTTACATCAGCATATACATGATATTATGTAATGAGCACAATGGAAAATTATACATTCAAGTGTCGGACAATACAACAAACTACAGGTATGCGCAACTTGAATCACCATGGGTCACATGTTCTGCCTAAGATCAGATAGTGGAACTAAATTAGGCATAGCTAATCAAGTTATCCAGGACGCCACAAACTGAGCAGCATGCTGTTACATGGTCGGGTCATAGGGAGTTGAACACAGTGAGATAAAGGTGCAAGGTGTTCCATAGTTGAGCTTAAAGTACCACAGCCTGGACTTAAACTTCCAAAATGAAGGAACCACAAACAAGTTCAAAAATAAGTGCAGTGTGCGCATTTCAGTTACTCACACATCATTCTGTTTAAGACAACACGAGATGCCAACTAAGCACCATTATGACTCATTGTAGAATGCAGACACGGGATAACCAGTCCAATCATTTGAATTTCGCATTTTATCAAAGTGCTGTAAATAGCATCAGTCTGGAACACTTTGCATTTGTAGTACGTAGGCAATTGCCCAAGCAACACCCCCAAATTTGGCAGTCAGAATTATTCAGAGGTAAACCGAAAGCAAAGGAACTAATGTTCCAGAACTGCAAATCAACAAGGATACAACAACAATAACTTCCTCAGACAACAAAATTTTGGCCTGTCCAGATATAAGCCAGTGCATTTTATCCAAAATGCAACTCATTTTTTTTTTTGATAAAGGGCTTTATTACTTAATCCAAAATGCAGCTCATAGTTTTCGAGATCCCTATTCCTTAACTATGCATGGGGAAAGTCCAGCAAGTGAACCCAATTCTACAGTATTAAGAGACGGTACACAGCACACCGATAATCGAAAAGAAGGTGATCAATCGTATAATAAACTGAGGAACAAGAACCACACGTACCTTGATTTCCTGCCTCACTGCATTAACAAGAAGCTGATTGAACTCCCATGGGAGGTAATGCATCTGGACGCCTGACACATTGCGCAGGTAGTAGTGGATGAAGTCGTTGCTCCCGATGGACACAAAGAACACCGACCTCTTGAACAGGTCCACTGTCGCTGCCTCCCCAAGAGCCAGTGCAAGCTGCTCATATGTGTCCTCAACCTGCTGCACCTGCTGGGTCAGCGACACGTGCATCCCCTACAAGCTCAACCAAAATCGCAAGAATCCCACCTGATTAGCATCATACTGAAGTGAACAAACCATAAATTGATAGTAGAATCCCCCCAATCAGATCCCTCAGCAACACCACGATGTTATTATAAGATTGGTATTGGGAGAGGTGGGGGGACACACCAGCTCAGAACCACTGCTGGAGAGAATGCCGGCTGCCGCGGACGCATAGTTGACGCCTTGGATCATCCCGTCAATGTTGCCGAGGCCAACGCTGCCGACGCCCATTCGCATGCTCTGCTCAAGGTACGGAGGCACGAAGGGAAGCCCCAGCTTCTCCGCTGTAGTAAATCAAAAGGGGTTAGAATCAGGAAAAGGGAGGCGAATTTGGAATATCCCAAAGAAACCAACAAGCGCTGCAATAATTGACACAGATTCAGCGAGGGAGGTCGAAAGGAGAGACCAAGAACACCAAAGAAATGCCGCCGTGTTCAAGTGGATTGAGAGTTTGAGACCACGGCAACGGAAAACGCAACAAGAAATCAGATCAAGGAGCAAAACTAAATTCATCAGTCAGGGCGAACCCCGAAGATCTACACCAACAAGATTTAAGATGCCAAGAACTGGCTTAAACCCGCATCTGCAATTCCATCTGCAAGGGCACGCAAAACCCGCACGGTGAAATATTCTAAGAAACGACTGGAGGACCTTCTGCATCCCCCAACGAAACCAAAAGAAGCGTCACGCGACGTGAGCAACCTACCGAGGTAGTCGACGGGGATGCGGCCGTTGGAGAAGCGTCCGGTGGGGCGGTGGGTGTCGAAATCCCGTCCGTACGGCTCGCGGTCAGCGCGGGCGAGCGTGCCGAGGTAGTTGTTGGTGCCGACGTCGGCCGTGGAGTCGCCGATGACGAAGAGCGCCGGGACGAGCGGGGTCGGGGCCACAGATGGGGATGGGGACCGGGAAGGCGAGGCGGCTGCGTAGCAAGGGAGAGCGGAGACGACGAGGAGGAGGAGGCACGAGAGGGGAGAGAGGAGAGGCGCCATTTCCGACGAGGGCGGTGGCGAGTTCGCGCGCTCTGGGTTGAAAAAGCCGGTAGGGGAATCGATCGGGTTTATGGAA
Source organism: Puccinellia tenuiflora (assembly GCA_012064385.1). NCBI lineage: Eukaryota > Viridiplantae > Streptophyta > Magnoliopsida > Poales > Poaceae > Puccinellia > Puccinellia tenuiflora. The sequence continues at coordinate 314,035 of QRDG01001202.1, forward strand.
GGAGTTGGACTCTGGTAGACTCGAGTCGGTTTGGTGGGCTAGGGTTATTGGAGAATGTCGCCTCTAATAATCATTAGTCACTTCCCTTGCATGGAGAAGAGATTGAGCGTGACCAAATGATTTTATCATTTTAAGAAATTTCTGGACAAAGCATTCTTGAATTCAAATGTCAAGTAATGAGATTGTTGATAAGTTGGCTGTGTAACAAAAGTTTAATCGACTCCAACTATGAAAAGTATTCTCTAAAAGTGGTTTGAAGATGTTTCTTCAAAAGAGAATAACTTGTAAATGTAAGAGTTAAGTTACATCAGTCGAAAGACTTGTATAGTTTAAAAGAAACATGATCTCATGATTTGGTAAATACAAGTTACACGCAATACAACAACTGTAGTAAAGAGTGGGAGTTTAAATACTTCTAGGAAAAGGGTGCCGGTTCATGGAATGAACTATGTGTGGTTCTTTACAAAAGATACAACCATGTTGTGAAAAAGAACTGTGATCTTTGTTAGAGCACCAAGGTTTCACCTAGAATAGCCTGAACTACATGTGATCATTTGATTAACAAATTATAGTGGAAAAGAGTTTTCTGCATAATGTATAAAGTTTACGCAACCCCGAAAGAGTTTGATGACAAAGTCTACACCACAGAGTGAGCATGAGAATTCACCTGCATCCTTCAGATGTTAAGGTCTTTGTAGCGCCCCGACCCCAGAACTATGCAATGAAGATTTGTGCAACCGGTCATGCTACACAATCGAAGGTTACTGGGTTTACCAATCCCAGGCCAAAACCTTTGGCAGGCGTGCTCGGAATGGATCATCGGCACGCAACACTTCGATCATGCCATAAGCTCAGACATAGCTATCATGCATAATAAAGAGATCAAGACTGCGGAACAACTGGCACATCATAGACTCTACGACACAAGAGATCATAGTTCAACTCATATATGAGAAACATAGCAAATATCACAATCAGAGGTCACAGACCCATCATTACATCACGCGGAAGCAAATATAATTGTCTAACAACAAGATCCAAATTATGGCCTAAGAGGCCTATAAATGACATATCCCAGTCAGCCTGTTCCGAGACGTCCCAAGCTGCCACCTACGAACCCCAGACTACTTGTCGATGTCAATGAAGAACCCACCTTCCAGTTCGGTGACGTCCTCCTCTGAAACAAATAATAATCAACAAATCAAGGCTGAGTACGACGTACTCGCAAGAATTAGTAGGGCGATATAGGCCCGATGCTGTTTGGCTTCAAAGCTGTATAGTAGTTGGTTTTGCAGAAAGCTAGTTTTCCTTTCGGGTAACACTAGGACTCATGGCACCGACTACTCAGAAGGTTTTTCTCAAAGGGGATAAGATAGTAAAACTTTCTTTCTTCGGTTCACCTTGAACCAGCAGTAACCAGAATTCACCACTCATATCCACCAAGGCACTCCCTCGAATCACCCTCGAGGAAATGAACCTTTTAAACACTAGTTGTCAAAGTGCAGCCTCTAGCTGCCAAATTTTAATTGAGTTCAGGTTTTCTATGATCTTATCGTCCATTCCCAAGTTGTCCATAACCGTGGACACGGCTTTTCGAAAAGATTAAACCCTGCAGGGGTGTACTGTTTTTATCCATTGGTATCGTCCGACCCCTTGCCTGATCATTTAGCTCTCTTCCTGGGAAAGCCGGCAGGGCGGGAGCGGTTAAACCTTTACCTCGCATGAGACTATCTAAGGGTCATCGTGACGACATGACAAGTTCAGTGCCTATTTCAACACCCTGCCCCATCGCCACTCCTACCACCACCATCCTCATCACATCATCATCATCGTCATCATCATCACCGGCCACACACTCACAAATGGAAAGCGCAAACTAGAGGACCCTTGGATACGCCCGCACAAGTTATTTAGTTAGTAAGGGGCCCATACCCCCACCGATGGTAGCACGCTAGTCTTGGTTCAAGAGGTAAAGAACTCGCACCTAGGCGGCAAGAATGAGACAAAACACCAACCACCTTGTTGGCAACTCATCCAAGCCTTTTAGCAATTATTTATTAACACAAGATTCCACCACTGTCCGAACATTCCATCAACTTCACAATTATGGAAATAATCAACAGACAACTTAAGCATTCGACTACGCATGGCTAAGCATATCTAAGCATAACATACAACAGATATGAATTATCTCAGGCCAACACATCAACCTATGGTTAATAGGAGGGAAAACAGATAATGGTTCAGGGAGCATGCAAGTTATAGGATACTCTATACACTGACCAAAAGTTGTTTCTAGAATCGAATGCAATATTATGGTGGAGAAAAATACTTGTACTAATAGGATGAGATATGCACAGAAGGTTAGGTTAGCTCTTTCCTTGCTGATAGTACTGGTCGCGTTGACGTCGAGGTATTGTGGTGGAACCTCGACTCCTGAATCTACCGATACACAAACAATACAGGAAACGAAATAAATAACACCAATACAAAGGTGCAATGCACAAATAGGATGAGATGGTCAAATTATGCACTGAAATAATATTGGGCATGTCCCACAAGTTAAATGGAACCCCTAAAATAAATATTGCAATTAACGGGTTAAAACTCCATTTTTAACTTAGTGAATTAAGTTATTATCCAAAATGTCCAGTACTGAAGTATGGGTCCTAAATGCATGAAAATGACATTATTAGATAGGTATTGTTCTACTGATCATTGTGGTAATTCGTTTGAAATTTTCTGATTAATGATGAAGAAATGGTGATTTAAACAGTTATGCAATTTAAATCATTTTAACCAATTCGAAATTAACATCAAAGGAAAAATTGGTTTCTTGCTGTGAACTTAACATAGATAGATAGCAAATGCTTTGCTGATCATTTTGGTATATCATTTGCAATTTTTGGATCAATATTTATCGAGTTATGATATTTCTAATTATTGATTTAAATCTGCCATTTTATTTAATGTTAATAAACAGCACCAAAGTTAATTCTACAATTCTCTCAAATGACATAAAGTTGTAGTTCATTGTTCACTGAATATTTTGAGCTATTAAACATAATTTTTGAGTAAACAAAACTCAAGTTATGGATTTTCTAAATTCCACTTATATTCTGCCATTTTAGTATTTATTAATTAAAGGCAATTAAATAAATTTAATTTATCATGGCAAGGGTACTAATAGGTAGATATGAATTTTCTGAGCATTTTGGTATATTGTTTGCATTTTTCTGAGCCGTGGTTCAAAAGTTATTCAAATTCAAAGTTTGGATTCATTTCCTGTCCTTTATTTAAATTCCAGAGAACGGCCTGAAACATTTTTCACCGGCCCGTGTGCTAGCCACAGAGACCGACAGGGGGGGTCCCAGGCCACGTCGGCGTCCATGTCAGCCGAACGGCCCACGGCCAGTTTGACTCGGCGCGATGCCAAGACCGGCGCGGCGGGGGCGGTGACCGGCGGCACGGCCGTGCACCGATCCGTCGCGTGCGTGCACTAGGGAGTCCGAGAGGGGGCGCATCCGACACATTTGCGCTATGGTGAACCTAGAACGGGCGGCGCTGCTATTTATCGGTCGCCGGAGCGACAGTTACAACGACGACAGGCGGCAGCCGGCGACGAAACAAGACGACGGCGGAGAGAGAGGGAGCTAGAGGGACCACGGGGATGTCCAGGAGGACCAGCAGCTCACCCTCGAAGCATGTACGTGCTCGGCTTAGGTGGATGTGGGCTGCAATGGCGGCAAACATCCCGGCGGTCTTCGGTTGGAGGCGGGGAGGAAGAGGATGACGGCGATGATCCCGAGCGTCCCGGCTCGATTGCTTGGACGAGGAGGAAGAAGGGGATGAGGCGGAGCTTTTGCCCCGGTTCGATCTGCTCCGGGAGGTCTCTGTCGACGGCGGCGAGCGGCGGCGGCTCGGCTAGGTCACGGACATGTCGGGCAGATGCTAGGGTTTGCTGCAGGGGGAAAAATGCGAGGGGGAGAGAGAGAGCAGGGCGTCGCCGTCCTTCTTATCCACCAGGGGAGTGCGACAGGGGCGAGCTTGTGCATCGGGGACGGTGGCGAGGCGCTCGGCCGCTACAGCCATGGCGCTACAGTGCGAAGACGATGTCAGTTTTGCAGATGACCCCCTGGCTCCCTTTTCTAATTTCTGTTTTTATTTCTAATTGAAAACATCAGCCTTTTTCTATTTAATTGAGGCATCAAAACACTCCCAAAAATTGTGAGAAAATTCAGGGAGGTTCAGAAGAACATAAGGAAGCTGACCATATTTTATTTTGAATTTTTGGGAAATTTTATGTTGATTTGGAAATTCAAAGTGATTTGCTTCAATTTGGATGCTCCCAATTTATAATTTCCATTTGCATTAAAAATGCCCTTGCAAAATATTTATAAATTACCTTTGGGACTTCCTGGACAAATATGTAAGTTCAAATTGAATTTTTGTTTAGCCATTCACATCACCATCCTTGGTTTAAGATTTGTTGCTTCACCGTTATTTTATGTTAAGCAAAAATTAAGATAGGGATGCCATGATGCAAGATGAGATGCAAAAAGTGAAAATTTTACTCATATTTTCAGGTACCAAAAGTGGGGCTGTTACAACTCTACCCCCCTTACAGGAATCTCGTCCCGAGATTCTAGGCTTGAGTGAAAAAGGCGGGGTATTCCTGACGAAGACTAGTTTCACGTTCCCAAGTTGCTTCTTCTTCAGAATGGTTAGACCACTGGATCTTAAGGAACTTGATGGTCTTGTTGCCGGTCTTCCTTTCCGCTTCATCCAAGATGCGGACAGGATGCTCACGGTAAGTCAGATCCTCCTGAATGTCCAACTCTTCATGATCGATTAACCCCATGAATAGGATCTTTGAAGCAACGACGGAGTTGAGAGACATGGAACACATCATGCACATCCGGGAAATTCTCTGGAAGCTCGAGCTGATAGGAGAGATCACCTCGCTTACCCAGGATAGTGAAAGGACCAACAAAACGAGGTGCCAATTTTCCCTTGATCCCGAAACGACGAACGCCTCGGAGGGGAGAGACTCGAAGATAGGCTTTGTCACCAATTTCATAGTGAACCTCCTGATGATGTTTATCATAGTAGCTCTTCTGCCTAGACTGAGCAATCTTCAGATTCTCCCGAATGATACGGACCTTCTCTTCAGCCTCATTGATCACATCAGGACCGAAGAGTGGCCTCTCTCTGGTTTCAGACCAATTTAGCGGAGTCCGACATTTTCGTCCATAGAGAACCTCAAAGGGAGCCATCAGCAGACTAGCTTGATAGCTATTGTTGTAGGAGAACTCGGCGAGGGGAAGATACTTTTCCCAACCTTTACCGAAGGAGATGACACATGCCCGAAGCATGTCCTCTAGAACTTGGTTTACCCTTTCAGTTTGACCATCAGTCTGAGGATGATAAGCTGTACTGAAGTTGAGACGGGTTCCCATAGCAGTTTGGAAGCTCTGCCAGAATTTGGACACAAATAGGCTTCCACGATCTGAGATGATCCTCAGTGGAACCCCATGCAAAGGAACAATCCGGGCCATATACAAATCAGCAAGTTGGCTTGCTCGAATATCATCACGAACCGGAAGGAAGTGAGCGACCTTGGACAGACGGTCGATGACTACCCAGATGGCATTATTTCCCTTTTGAGACTTGGGGAATCTAGTAATGAAGTCCATACCAACTTCATCCCACTTCCACTCGGGAATGGCTATAGGGCGAAGAGTACCAGCTGGCCTTTGATGTTCAGCCTTCACACGGCGACAGACGTCGCATTCAGCGACATACTCGGCAATCTCTCGCTTCATGCAAGACCACCAGAACTGACGGCGGAGATCTTGGTACATTTTGGTACTACCCGGATGGATGGAAATGGGTGATTCATGAGCTTCTGAGAGTATCAACCCCTTGGTATTCCCACTCTTGGGCACCACCAGACGGTTACCAAAGTAGACAACACCGTTGTCATCAACAGAAAAACAGTTAGCCTTCCCACTAGCTATCTTCTCTTTGATTTCGAGGATCTCAGCATCCTGCTGCTGGGCTGCCTTGATCTCATCCTCAAGAGTGGATTTGATCTCTAAGTTGGCCAAATATCCGAAGGGAACAATCTCCAGATTCAAATGGGCGAATTCTTCATGAAGAGCGGGCTGAGCTCGCTCAACCATCAGGGTGTTGCAATAAGACTTGCGACTCAGCGCATCGGCAACCACATTTGCCTTGCCAGGCTGGTAATTGAGGGTCACATCATAGTCTTTGATCAACTGCAACCATATTCTCTATCAGAGATTTAGATCGGGCTGGGTGAAGAGTTACTTCAGACTTTGATGATCCGAGAAGATCTCGCAATGGTTGCCCAACAGATAGGGTCTCCATTGCTTCAGAGCATGAACCACGGCAGCAAGCTCTAGATCATTAGTTGGATAGTTGAGTTCATGCAGTTTGAGTTGGCGGGAGGCATAGGCTACGACATGGCCTTCTTGCATCAAAACATAGCCCAAGCCTTGGAGTGATGCATCACAATAGACGACAAAGTCTTTGTCGGTGTCGGGAAGGACAAGCACCGGTGTGGTAGTGAGCTTGACCTTGAGATTTTGGAAACTCTCTTCATCTTTGTCTGACCACACAAACTGTTTGTTCTTCTTAAGGAGGTCAGTCAATGCTTTGGCTATTTTGGAAAAGCCCTCGATGAATCGGCGGTAATAACCCGCCAACCCAAGGAAGCTTCGGATATCTTTGATGGACTTGGGAGTTGGCCAATCCAGGATTGACTGAATCTTGTCAGGTATAACCGCTACTCCAGCAGCTGACACCACATGACCGAGAAAGATGAGCTCCTTTAGCCAAAACTCGCACTTGGAGAACTTGGCATAGAGACGATGATCACGAAGCTTAGTCAGAACTAGCCGAAGATGCTCAGCATGTTCTTCTTCGGTCTTGGAGTAGACAAGGATGTCATCAATGTAAATTATGACGAACTTGTCGAGGTACTCGTGGAAAATGGAGTTCATAAGCCTCATGAATGTAGCCGGAGCATTTGTGAGGCCAAAAGACATGACGGTGTACTCATATAACCCATAACGGGTAGTGAAAGCCATCTTCGGAATATCCTCCTTTCTGATTTTTATCTGGTGGTAGCCTGACCTCAGATCCATCTTGGAGAATACCGTTGCACCAGCTAGCTGATCGAACAGGTCAGTTATTCTGGGAATAGGATATTTGTTCTTGATGGTCACCGCATTCAGAGGGCGGTAATCAACAACCAGCCGAGGAACATTTGTATCCCTCTTTTTGACAAAGATGACCGGGCAGCCCCAAGGTGAGCTACTCGGCCGGATGAATTCTTTTTCCAGCAGCTCATCGAGTTGCTTCTTCAGTTCAGTTAGCTCTTTCGCTGGCATCCGGTAGGGCCTTTTGGAAATTGGAGCTGTTCCCGGAACCAACTCAATCACAAAATCAGGTGGCATGCCAGGCAATTCCTCCGGAAAAACATCGGGGAAATCACACACCACAGCAACCTCATGCATTTCAGGTGGGGTGATACCTTCCATAAAGTATAGGCTGATCTCCGGAGAGAGAGGTGTGGCAGCAGATGGAACTACGGATGAAGGGGACCAGTAACGCACTAGCCCGTAGGTTGGGTGGGTCACTGTGACAGTCTTGGCAGCACAATCCAAATTGGCCTGATATTTGACTAGCCAATCCATACCCAGAATGACATCTATACCATCTGACTTCAGGGCTATCAACGAGAACGGGAATGGAATTGACCCTATGGAAACCTTTACCTCGGGAGTGATCCAGTTAGTGTGCCAACTAGAGCCTGGGGTTTTGACCACTAGAGGGGAGTCCATGTTCACAAACGGTACTTGATGGTTGTGTGCATATGCTATGGATATGAATGAATGCGATGCTCCAGAATCAAACAAGACTGAAGCTGGATAATCATTAATTTGAAGCGTACCCATGAGAACACCGGGGTCCTCTTCAGCTTCTTCAGCAGAGAGGTGGTTCAGGCGGCCACGGCTAGCAGTCACAGCCTTGGCTGCTGGTGTAGAGGGTGCTGGTACAGGTGTTGCGGTAGCAGGTGCCTTCCCAGGGCAGTCCCTTGAGTAGTGACCGGGCTGGCCACAGCTGTAGCAGGTGAGCCTCGGCGGTGCAGGCAGCTGAGGACGAAGCCAATTTCCAGCCGCACCCAAGGTCGAAGTAGCTGGGCGAGGCGGAGGTGGCCGGGATCCTGTGGGCCTTGGCATGAAAGGAGCACGGGGCACCGAGCTGTAAGGCACAAAGACCCATGCGCTTCTTGGTTTCAGTAGAAGAGGAGCCCTGATGGCCCCCTGTGCAGGCCTCTTGGAAACCTCCAGTTCCTTCCTACCCTGCTCCAGAGTGAGAGCAAGGTTGTACAGCTCCTGGTAAGACTGGAACTTGAAGGAAAGCAGCTCATAACGGAGTCGCGGAGTCAGTCCCTTGCGGAAGATACTGCTTATCTTCATCATTGGTCACGTCCCGAGGGGCGTAACGAGAGAGGTGGTTGAACTCACGCCCATAAGCTTGGACGTCCATTTGTCCCTGGGTCAGCTCCAGGAACTCCCTCCTTTTTAGGTCCATGATGGGCTTGGGGATGTAAGCCGCACGGAAGGCAGTGCGGAATTCAGCCCAAGTGAAGGCATGGCCAGCATCAAACATCGACACATGGCTTTCCCACCAGGACCCTGCGGCTCCATTCAGAAGGTAGGTGGCGAAGTTCACTTGTTCCGCCACCGGAACATGCAAGGCGGCGAACTTGCGCTCGAGAGCACGAAGCCAGTCATCAGCATCCAGGGGCTCCTTAGCAGAAGCGAAAGTGGGAGGCTGGGACCGCAGGAATTCAGTGAGGTTGTTGCATTCAGTGTTCCTCCGTGCACCCTGCTGCACCAACTGCGCGAGCAGATTCTCGTTGCGCAGGCGGCCCTCTTCAATAATCATCAGAACCTCCGCCATAGAGGGTGGCGGCGGTGGATCAGCATCGCTGGTGCCTGCACGATGGTGAGGAGCCATTCTGGAGATTCGAACAAGGACACAGTTAGTATCTCTCTCCGAATGGATAGGAATCAAGTATGCGCTTAGACCCGGCTAAGCGACTACGGATGGCAACAATTTAGCAAGAGTGAGCGAGGAAGAACATGTATCATCACAGCAGCATGGCAGGGAAACAAGTGAACTCAACAAACCTAAGCCAGTCGGAATAACACCCATTAGGTGGTTCAAATACGAGCTTACAATGCCTTAGTCTGCATTACACGAATGGAAATTACTGATGATACAAGTCTTTTAGTTCGATACAACAACTAGAACTCGAAAGGCAACCACTACAGATAGTGGGTATCTTGCTCATCACGCAGGAAGGCAAGGATACGATACAAGGTACCCGTAGATACCGGTCTCCTAGAAGTACTGGGCACGCCCCGGGAGACGCACATAGCGAGTGTTAAAACGGCGGGCACTCGCTGGCTGGCGGTCATAAGGCGGCGTGTGGACAGTCGCCCCCGGTCACTCGAGCAGGTCCACGCGGCGGAACGGTGCCACCCACCCTTGGGCTGCTCATGTAGCCGGGCAGCTCCATCGGTAGAGGCGAAAGGAGACCTGGGGGAAGCATCCCGGACTGGACGTACGGCTCCAAGGTCATCAGCGTGTGCCGGTGGCTCTCACGAGCAGCCACTGTGTAGAGGTACCACTGTCGGGCACGAATGTCCAACGCCCTGACCAGCTCGATAAGTGCGCGGTGACTGTGATCTGGCTCAGTCGCCGGGTCTGAGTACACAGCAACGTAACAACCCTCCAGACTGTCATCAGCCGCCGGGAAGTGATAGAAATCCGAGCCTGCATTAGCCAGGTAGTCGCAGTTTCTGCGGTACACAGAGAGGCCATTGAACGCAGCCTCCTGGACAGCCTGCTCCACGGTCAAACCCACACCTACAGACTGGTGCAGAACGCTGTCTCCATCTGGATTCAGGACACGGGCCTCACAGAAGAACTGCCCCTGTCCGTAAGGAAAATGCTGCTCGTACACCACGTATTCGGGGTACCACTGGCAACCCTGGCTGGCCAAAGCAGCTGCAAACAAGGCGGGGAACCCGCGGACGCCCTCACAACGAGTCAGGCGGACAACCAAACCCGAACGCGACATCTGTAGCAACAACATAACAGTTCAAAAGTTAGGAACGGAAGTAAGACTCGAGATATATTTCTGAACGGTAAGAACCCAACCCCGAGAACCTAAAACTTTGACACACTGTTAAAACAAATAGAGATAAGTAACTCAGAGATGGAGCGAGTTGGGTAAGAAGTAAAAAGAATCCTAAGAAGGTTTTCACAACTCATTTTTAGGTTATAAATAATTTTCACAACACTAGACTCAACATCGACCAATAGAAGGGTTTCCTACAGGCAGTCCTGCTCTGATACCAACTTGTAGCGCCCCGACCCCAGAACTATGCAATGAAGCTTTGTGCAACCGGTCATGCTACACAATCGAAGGTTACTGGGTTTACCAATCCCAGGCCAAAACCTTTGGCAGGCGTGCTCGGAATGGATCATCGGCACGCAACACTTCGATCATGCCATAAGCTCAGACATAGCTATCATGCATAATAAAGAGATCAAGACTGCGGAACAACTGGCACATCATAGACTCTACGACACAAGAGATCATAGTTCAACTCATATATGAGAAAGATAGCAAATATCACAATCAGTGGTCACAGACCCATCATTACATCATGCGGAAGCAAATATAGTTGTCTAACAACAAGATCCAAATTATGGCCTAAGAGGCCTACAAATAACATATCCCAGTCAGCCTGTTCCGAGACGTCCCAAGCTGCCACCTGGGAACCCCAGACTACTCGTCGATGTCAATAAAGAACCCACCTTCTAGTTCGGTGACGTCATCCTCTGAAACAAATAATAATCAACAAAGAAAGGCTGAGTACGACGTACTCGCAAGAATTAGTAGGGCGATATAGGCCCGATGCTGTTTGGCTTCAAAGCTGTATAGTAGTTGGTTTTGCAGAAAGCTAGTTTTCCTTTCGGGTAACACTAGGACTCATGGCACCGACTACTCAGAAGGTTTTTCTCAAAGGGGATAAGATAGTAAAACTTTCTTTCTTCGGTTCACCTTGAACCAGCAGTAACCAGAATTCACCACTCATATCCACCAAGGCACTCCCTCGAATCACCCTCGAGGAAATGAACCTTTTAAACACTAGTTGTCAAAGTGCAGCCTCTAGCTGCCAAATTTTAATTGAGTTCAGGTTTTCTATGATCTTATCGTCCATTCCCAAACTGTCCATAACCGTGAACACGGCTTTTCGAAAAGATTAAACCCTGCAGGGGTGTACTGTTTTTATCCATTGGTACCGTCCGACCCCTTGCCTGATCATTTAGCTCTCTTCCTGGGAAAGCCGGCAGGGCGGGCACGGTTAAACCTTTACCTCGCATGAGACTATCCAAGGGTCATCGTGACGACAGGACAAGTTCAGTGCCTATTTCAACACCCTACCCCATCGCCACTCCTATCACCACCATCCTCATCACATCATCATCATCGTCATCATCATCACCGGCCACACACTCGCAAATGGAAAGCGCAAACTAGAGGTCCCTTGGATACGCCCGCACAAGTTATTTAGTTAGTAAGGGGCCCATACCCCCACCGATGGTAGCACGCTAGTCTTGGTTCAAGAGGTAAATAACTCGCACCTAGGCGGTAAGAATGAGACAAAACACCAACCACCTTGTTGGCAACTCATCCAAGCCTTTTAGCAATTATTTATTAACACAAGATTCCACCACTGTCCGAACATTACATCAACTTCACAATTATGGAAATAATCAACGGACAACTTAAGCATTTGACTACGCATGGCTAAGCATATCTAAGCATAACATACAACAGATATGAATTATCTCAGGCCAACACATCAACCTATGGTTAATAGGAGGCAAAACAGATAATGGTTCAGGGAGCATGCAAGTTATAGGATACTCTATACACTGACCAAAAGTTGTTTCTAGAATCGAATGCAATATTATGGTGGAGAAAAATACTTGTACTAATAGGATGAGATATGCACAGAAGGTTAGGTTAGCTCTTGCCTTGCTGATAGTACTGGTCGCGTTGATCGTTGAGGTATTGTGGTGGAACCTCGACTCCTGAATCTACCGATACACAAACAATACAAGAAACGAAATAAATAACACCAATACAAAGGTGCAATGGACAATCAGGATGAGATGTTCAAATTATGCATTGAAATAATATTGGGCATGTCCCACAAGTTAAATGGAACCCATAAAATAAATATTGCAATTAACGGGTTAAAACTCCATTTTTAACTTAGTGAATTAAGTTATTATCCAAAATGTCCAGTACTGAAATATCAAAGGAAAAATTGGTTTCTTGCTGTGAACTTAACATAGATAGATAGCAAATGGTTTTCTGATCATTTTGGTATATCATTTGCAATTTTTGGATCAATATTTATCGAGTTATGATATTTCTAATTATTGATTTAAATCTGCCATTTTATTTAATTTTAATAAACAGCACCAAAGTTAATTCTACAATTCTCTGAAATTACATAAAGTTGTAGTTCAATGTTCACTGAACATTTTGAGCTATTAAACATAATTTTTGAGTAAACAAAACTCAATTTATGGATTTTCTAAATTCCACTTATATTCTGCCATTTTAGTATTTATTAATTAAAGGCAATTAAATAAATTTAATTGATCATGGCAAGGCTACTAATAGGTAGATATGAATTTTCTGAGCATTTTGGTATATTGTTTGCATTTTTCTGAGCTGTGGTCCAAAAGTTATTCAAATTCAAAGTTTGGATTCGATTCCTGTCCTTTATTTAAATTCTAGAGAACGGCCCGAAACAATTTTCACCGGCCTGTGTGCTAGCCACAGAGACCGACAGGGGGGGGGGGGTCCCAGGCCATGTCGGCGTCCATGTCAGCCGAACGGCCCACGACCAGTTTGACTCGGCGCGATGCCAAGACCGGCGCGGCGGGGGCGGTGACCGGCGGCACGGCCGTGCACCGATCCGTCGCGTGCGTGCACTAGGGAGTCCGAGAGGGGGCGCATCCGACGCGTCTCGCTACGGTGAACCTAGAACGGGCGGCGCTGCTATTTATCGGTCGCCGGAGTGACAGTTACAACGACGACAGGCGGCGGCCGGCGACGGAACAAGACGACGGCGGAGAGAGAGGGAGCTAGAGGGACCACGGGTATGTCCAGGAGGTCTAGCAGCTCACCGTCGAAGCGTGTACGTGCTCGGCTTAGGCGGAGGTGGGCTGCAATGGCGGCAAACGTCCCGGCGGTCTTCGGTCGGAGGCGGGGAGGAAGAGGATGACGGCGATGATCCCGAGCGTCCCTGTCGGCACAGTGGAAACCAGGATACCACGGGCTGGCCTGCCAGGGCCCACAACATGCTTCAGAAGATTTCGCTAAGGACCAGGCTCTCCAAGCCTGGCGAGCCTCGCGAGGGTTTTTCCCCTCGCGAGGGACTCTTTCCCTCGGGAGGGACCTCCTCTCGAGAGGGCGTCTTCAGGGATCAAGCCGAAAGGCTCGGCGAGGCATCCTGCCTCGCGGGGGTTCCTTCCTCATTAAGCCAGCTCTGCCTCCACGGCAGAGCGCACATGGGCTCTGCACCCACCGCAGAGTCACGGGCGCGCCAGCGCGCGGTGACGGTAGCGCCGCAGTTGCCGTTCTTATGTATAAAGCAGTCAACAACGCTGCACCAAGCAAAGGAGCTCCAAGAATTGCCACTTTGGTGATAAGGGGACCGTCTGCAGCTACGCTCCAAGGGCGACATCACCGTGGGACACATCCCACCTCAGCGGCGCCAGCCCACCGTCCTGGTTGGACGGTGGCTTTTCCAGCTTTGGTGACACCGCTCCCTGCCATGGACCGCGTCCATGGACCCTACCTTTATCGTGCACCCGTCCTCCACCTTCGTCGCCATGTGGTAACCCTTCCCGCTAAGATATTTGGGGGAAGAGGTCCGAGACACCTATAAAAGGAGGAGGAGCACGTTCGGGCAAAGGGTTGGACCCTGGTTGATAGCTAGCTAGTGGAATCTTTGGTTGGAAGTTCCGAGTTCTAGGGTTAGCCATTGTTAGCCACCTTGAGCTCGCCAAGCTCCCTTTGTACTGAAACCTCTCCAAGCAAGTGCAATACATCCAAGGCAGGACGTAGGGGTTTTACCTCTCCTAGAGGGCCCTGAACCAGGGTAATACCGTGCGTTCATCTCAGTAGTGCTGTCCCGCAGCGAGCTCGACAAGCATCATCGCCGAGGCACGTTGAGGGTTGTTTGATTCCGTGTTCAGCCCCTTACTCGATACCTAGAGAGACACACCCAGTTCCTGGGACAGTTCTCCGAAATTTGGCGCGTCAGGTGGGGGCTGAGGCACGTCTTCAACCTCGACACCGCCATGGCCGGCTCTCGCGCCGAATGTCTCGCTCGCCGGACGGCTAGCGCCGCCACCGCTCCCGCTGGCAACCCGCGCGGCCGCCCGCGCGGGAGTGCTGCTCCGGAGCGCCACGTCGACCCCGAGCCCCGCGTCGAGCACCCGGAGGACGACGACAACGACCACGCCGAGGACGACCTCGGCGAAGAGGAGGCTTCCTCCCTGCACCCGTCGCGGGACCGTGCTGCCTCCTCGCTGGGCCGCCCTGCGCCCAGCCCGGCGACTGCGCTTCTCATGGCGCAGGAGCTGCTGCAGTACCGTCCCACGCCGGAGGCCCAAGAAGCCTGGCTCAACTGCCTCTCCGAGCTCGTCGGCGCCGCTCGCGTCGCCGCTCCCGCACCGTCACGTTCGCTGGTTCTCTCGGCATGCTCAGGGGACGTGGCGCACGGCGCGCCGCATGCACCTCCTCGCCATCCCACGCCCGCTCCAGCTCCACCAGCTCCACCGCAACCTGCTCCAGCCGGGGCTCCTCCTCGCGACAACCGCGCTGCGTCGCACGCGTCGTCGCCGCATGACTGCCAAATTGTGCAGCGAGCCCCGGAGGACGCACGCGTGAGCATTGAGCACCACCAGGATCGCCACAACCGCGCCGTTCAGGACGTTGCCAACGCGGGGCGCCACCTCCGCGCCACCCTCGCCAACGGCCCGGTCACCTACGGCACGACGGCTGCGTTCACTCGCAGCCTCCGTCGTGTCGTCTGGCCGGTCAAGTTTAGGCCGGATCTTCCTCCGCGCTACGACGGCAAGAACAACCCCCTGGAGTTCCTACAGCTCTACACTTTGGCCATCCAGGCCGCAGGGGGCGACGACAAAGTCATGGCGAACTGGTTCCCCATGGCCCTCAAGGACTCCGCGTCCTCGTGGCTCACGAACCTCCCCACCGAGTCCATCAACACCTAGGAGGACCTCTGCCGGTGCTTTGTCGCCAACTTCAAGGGCACGCACGAGCGCGGTCTCACGTACAACAACCTCCGCGGCGTACGCCAGAAGCTTGGCGAGACCCTCCGCAAGTACATCCAGCGCTCCAGCCAGGTGCGCAACAAGATTCCCAACGCCACCGACGCGTAGGTCATTTCGGCCTTCCAGGCTGGAGTCACGGATGTGCGGATGCTCGAGAAGCTCGGCATCCACGACAACATCACCACCATCGTCAAGCTTTTCGACTTGGCGGACAAGTGCGCCAAGGCTGAGGAGGGCCGCTTGTTCGTCAAGAACGAGCCAGGGGACCCCGCCGAGGGATCCAAGAAGAAGAAGAAATCCACCGAGAAGCGCAAGACCACTGCGTTCCTCGCGACTGAGCCTGACGCCAAGCAGCCTCGCGCTGCCGCTCCAGCTGCGGACCCCAAGAAGAAAGATGACCGCCCCTTCTGCATCTACCACAACAGGCATTCCCATGCCACCGAGGACTGCTACGACCTCAAGAGGCTTCCCGAGGCTCGCGAGGCTAACGAGCAGCAGCGAGGTCGCGGCGGCCGCGGCGGCCACGGGGGGCGACGCTGGAACAACAACAACAACTACGACGACAACTACCAGCAGAACCCTCAAGCCAACGCCGCCCAGCCCGTGAACGACAACCTCCCCGCCGAGACTCCTGAGGGCTACCAGGTGCCTCACGGGGCCGCTTGCATCCTCGGCGGGGCTCAGGCCCCCAGCTCCAACCGCCACTTCAAGCAACTCGCTCGCGAGGTCGCGGCAGCGCTTCCCGGGGATGAGGCCTCCAGGCCCCTCAAGTGGTCCCAGTACCCCATCACCTTTGACTCCAGCGACCACCCCAAGTCCACTTCAACTGTTGGCACCATCCCGCTGGTCTGCACTCCCACCATCAACAACATTGCAGTCTCTAAGACGCTCATCGATGGGGTTGCAGGCCTCAACGTCATCTCTGTCGAGACTTTCGAGAAGCTGCAGGTGCCCTACGAGCGGCTCATGCCCACCAGGCCCTTCTCGGGGGTGACAGAGGGTCTCACCACCCCTTTGGGGCAGGTGAGGCTCACAGTCACTTTCGGCACGCAGGCCAACTACCGCACCGAGCTGATCGACTTCGACGTCACGCACATCGGCCTGCCCTACAACGCCATCCTCGGCTACCCCGCCCTCGCCAAGTTCATGGCGGTGACCCACCATGCCTACAACCTCGTCAAGCTCCCTGGCTCGGGCGGCACCATCGTCATCCGCGGCATGGTCTCAGACGCCCTGTACGCTGCGCAAGCGGCCTACAAGGCTGCCGCAGTGGCGTCACCCGCTGACGAGGATGAGGAGCCCCTCCCGAGGCCCCCCGTGAAGAAGAAGCAGCTGTTCTCTCAGGAGAAGGCCGCGACGAAGCAAGTGCCTCTTCAGGCAAACGGCTCGGGGGCTAGCGTCACCATTAGCGCCAACTTGCCTCCCAAATAGGAAAGCGCGCTCGTCGCCTTCCTCAGGGCAAACTCTGACATGTTCGCATGGACACCGTCAGATATGTCCGGAGTACCGAGGGAGGTGATCGAGCACCACTTAGCCGTGTTTCCAAACGCACGCCCCGTGAAGCAAAAGGCGCGGCGCCAGGCGCCAGAGAAGCAAGATTTCATCGTCCAAGAAGTAGAAAAGTTGAAGAAAGTCAGCATCATCAAGGAAGTCGTCCATCCCACTTGGCTCGCCAACGGTGTGGTCATCCCCAAGCACACCGGAGGAAGCCGCCTCTGCATCGACTTCACCGATCTCAACAAAGCCTGCCCCAAGGACCCCTATTCCCTCCCGAGGATCGACCAGATCGTGGACTCCACCGCCGGCTGTGCACTCCTCTGTTTTCTGGATGCCTTCTCAGGCTATCACCAGATCAAGATGGCGAAGGAGAATGAGGAGAAGACAGCATTTCTCACCCCTTGTGGTGTGTTTTGCTACGTCTGCATGCCCTTCAGCCTAAAAAACGCCGGTGCCACTTTCCAGCGCCTCATGAGGATCGCCTTGGGGGCTCAAATGGGGAGGAATGCAGAGGCCTACGTCGACGACATCGTGGTCAAGACCCGCAAAGAAGACACGCTCATCAAGGACCTCGAGGAGACCTTTGCCAACCTGCGCAAGGTAAACATCAAGCTGAACCCCGCCAAGTGCGTCTTCGGGGTCCCTTCAGGCAAGCTCCTCGGGTTCCTGGTGTCTCATCGCGGCATCGAAGCAAACCCCGACAAGATCAGAGCCATAGAAGAGATGCAGCCTCCTTGTCGCCTCAAGGACATGAAGCGCTTGGCGGGATGTATGGCCAGCCTTGGCCGTTTCATTTCCAAGTTCGGCGAGAGGGCGCTGCCGTTTTTCAAGATCATGAAGAGGTCCGGTCCTTTCAAGTGGACCCCTGAAGCAGCCAAGGCCTTCGAGGACATGAAGAAATACCTGGCGAGCCCACCCATCATGGTTGCCCCACGCCCTCGCGAGCATCTGAAGCTATATCTTGCAGCCACTCCTCAGACGGCAAGCGCGGTCTTGGTGGCTGAAAGGGAAGAGCCAGTCCTCGCCAAGCAGAGCTCCGCCTCGCCAAGCCCAGAACTCCTCGACAAGGAAGCAGCCTCGTCAAGCCTCCAGCCTCATGCCAAGCCTCTACAAGTGGGGCCTTAAGAAAACCTCGACAAGGACTCCATCGAGCCTCGAGAGGAGCCAACCGCTGCCACTCCAACAACTACCCTCGTCGAGCATCCCGTGTACTTTGTCAGCACAGTGCTGCGGGACGCTCGTGAGCGCTACCCCATGCAGCAAAAGCTTCTCTTCTCGCTCCTCAGCGCCTCCAGGAAATTGCGCCACTACTTCCAGGGTCATCCCATCAAGGTGGTCACCTCATACCCCCTGGAGCAGGTCCTGCGCAACCCAAACGCAACAGATCGCGTCGCAAGCTGGGGCATCGAGCTGCAACCTTTTGAGCTGGAGTTTGACACCACAAGGGTCATCAAGGGCAGGGCGCTGGCTGATTTCATGGCCGAATGGACGGACACGCATGAAGAAGAGCCTCAAGAGGAGGAAGCCGCAGCCTCAGGAGGGACGGAGCCCAGCCACTGGACCATGCACTTTGACGGCGCCTTCGCGGCCCGGAGTGCAGGGGCTGGTGCTGTCCTCACCTCACCAACAGGCGACAAGCTCTACTACGCCGTCCAGCTGTGCTTTAAGGACAACGACAAGGTCTCCAACAACATTGCCGAATACGAAGGCCTCCTCGCCGGGCTCAGAGCTGCCATTGCCCTCGGCATCAAGCGCATCCTCATCAAGGGCGACTCTCAGCTCCTCGTCAACTTCTCCAACAAAAGATACACGCCTAAGGACACCTACATGGTGGCCTACCTTGAAGAGGTACGCAAACTCGAGAAGCACTTCAGGGGCATGGAGCTCAAGCATATCCCACGAGGAGAGAACCAAGAAGCAGACGAACTCGCCAGGCGAGCAGCGAGAAGGGAAGCCCAGAAGCCTAGAGTGTTCGAGGAGAGACTCGCCAAGTCCTCGGTCAAGCAACCAGCGGTCAGCACGAGCATCAATGAGGAGCTCCCACCAGCCCCATCAAGTGGAGCACCAAACTGCGGGCTGCCCTCAGGTGATCGCTTGCTGATGACCCTGGTACGCCAAGACACTGGTTGGATCGACGAGATCAAGAGCTACCTGCAAAACCGAGTTCTCCCCGAAGAAGACGCCGAAGCCGAAAGGGTTGCTCGCCAGGCCAAGTCCTACTGCCTCCACGACGGAGACCTGTACTGTAAGCGCCCCAATGGGGTTGCGTTGCGGTGCGTCCCTGCCGAGGAAGGCCGCCAGCTCATCAACGACATCCACAGCTGAGAGTGCGGCCACCATTCGTCCTCAGGCACCCTTGCAGGCAAGGTCTTCCGGAGTGGTTTCTACTGGCCTTCAGTGCTTCAAGATGCAGCCGCAATCATTCAATCCTGCGACGCCTGCCAATTCCACGCCAAGCAGATCCATCAGCCCGCGCAAGGACTCCAAACCATCCCGCTCTCCTGGCCGTTCGCGGTCTGGGGGCTGGACCTCCTGGGACCCTTCCCGCGAGCGCTCGGGGGCTACCGCTACCTCTACATCGCCATCGACAAATTCACCAAGTGGCCTGAGGTGGAACCCGTGCGCACCATCCCGACAAAATCAGTGGTAAAATTCATCAGGAGCCTGGTCTGCCGCTTTGGCGTGCCCAACCGCATCATCACCGACAATGGCTCACAATTCATCAGTGGCGCCTTCAAGTCCTACTGCGGCAGCCTTGGCGGCCAAATCTGCTACGCCTCGGTGGCTCACCCACGAAGCAATGGGCAGGCTGAGCGAGCCAACGCCGAGGTGCTGAAGGGCCTCAAGACGAGAAGCTTCAACCGCCTCAAGGCCAGCGGCAAGCACTGGATCGATGAGCTCCCCTCGGTGCTCTGGTCCATCTGCACCACGCCAACAAAGCCAACTGGTGAGACGCCGTTCTCCCTCGTCTATGGCACTGAAGCCGTTCTCCCCAGCGAGATCACCCACGGCTCTCCACGAGTCTTGGCCTTCAAGGAGGCTGAGCAGGACGAACTCCGCAACCACGACCTGCTGCTGCTCGAGGGGCTCCGCCGCAATGCGGCCCTGAGAGCGGCAAGGTACCAGCAAGACCTCCGTCGCTACCACAGCCGCCACATCCGCCCGCGCACTCTCGAAGCAGGAGACCTTGTCCTGAGGAGAATCCTCTCCAGGGCAGGCCTCCACAAGCTCTCGCCAATGTGGGAAGGACCCTACAGAGTCGTGCACATCGCCAGGCCTGGCTCCGCGCGGCTCGAGACGGAGGATGGCATCCCTGTCGCCAACCCCTGGAACATCCAGCACCTGCGCAAGTTCTACCCCTGATCGTCCTCGACGAGCAATTTTTGCATCAAGGGAGAGCCTCGCGCCATCATCCTCCACGAGGAAAAACTTCGGGCTCCCCTCTCTACTATACGTTGCCGCGGGCCGTTCGAGAAGACTCCCAAGCCACCACGCCTCGGCAAGGTGACTTCTTCAAGCACCATGCCTTGGCGAGGTGGATCCCCATGCCCAGCCATGGTGGACCGCAGGCTCTTGAAGCCACCCCCGCATAGGGGCCCCCTCTCTGAGCTCTCTCTACATGCGTCGCCTCGGGCCGCGAGAGTCTCAGCCACTCCATGTGGAACCCCATGCCCAGACATGGCGCATTTTTGTGTTTCTGGCCACGCCAGTGTAATGAACCTCTGTTTCAGGTCACTTTGAACCTTTGCGCTTCGCGCCAGCATATGTTGTTGCTTTGGTAAGCAGTTATGTTATTGCTTTTCATCCTTGCTCGTATGATCCCTCCTGTGTATCTCGCGAGCAGGGGCTGAGCATGGTGCCTGTGTCTCGGGAGCATCCCAGCAGCGCCTCAAACCCAAGGAGTCCGAGCTCTGAACTCACGGGTCAGCTCTCATGCATGTCAACTCCCAAGGAGCTCTGAACTCATGGACCGGCTCCCGTGCACGTCAACTCACCAAGGACCTTGGTGCCTGTTCTCCTCGCGAGACACACATGAAGGAACCTACGAGCACGCATGAGTTATCTAGCTATGTATTGCTTGTGGGTATGCCTATCTGTCCAAGCGCAGGAAAGCAGGTTCAAAACAATCCTCAGGCAACCTCGAGAGGAAAACGCCTCACCAGGGAACCAACACCCTCTCCAAGGAAAAAACGCCTCATCAGGGAACCAACACCCTCTCCAAGGCAAAAACGCCTCGCGAAGCTAAGTCCAAACACTTGGTTAAAATTTCCTTTCGCTGGTTTTTGTCCCTCGAGCCTCTTTTCTCTATCCTATGCCTCATGGGCTGCTTGCGCGTTAAAGGGGAGCCCCGAGCATCGCGACTCGGGAGCTCTTACCTCTCAAGGCATCACGCACCCCCCCGGCCTTGTGAAGCCCTGACTCTCACATACCGAAGCGGCGGTGGTGTAGCGCTAAGAGAGGGTCCTAAGACGTAGAGCGAAAAAGACATGAAAGGAAAGATAAAATCCTCCCGGGGGATATTCACCAAGCACGTTCAAACAAAGCTTAACAAAGTCTTTACAAGGCTTTTACAAACAAAATGCTAAGATAGCGTGTGCCGCATGCACATCCAGCTGCAGGAGGGAGCTTAGGCCGTCGGGCCTCCTGAGGTGCCCGTATCGTCCGCGGCGGCATCCACCTCCTCCTCCGGGGCGTCCTCTTCACCGTCGTCTTCGCCTTCCTCAACCTCGACTTGGTCGAATAGCTTGGCGTACTCCTCGGCGGCCTTCCGCGTCCTGTCGCTCAGCACGACGCGGTTGCTGAGGTCGACCGGCGCCGTCACGGCCTCGAGGTCAAGCGAGGGCTGGAGCCTCGCGAGGTTGGCGAAGATGCGGCAGGTGGCAAGGACGAGGAGATCACGGCTGTCCTCCATGACGCGCTCGTTGAAGTCCTTCGCGGTCTCTTCAAGCTTTGCGAGGAACTGCTCGAAGAAGAACGTGTACGCGGCCTCGTCGTCGCTCCCCCCTGCAGCAAGGGAGGGGACCTCGGTCCCCAGACGGTCCCCAACGGCGCGCGCACGGAGCACTAGGTCTTGGAGCATGCGCTGGAGTTGGCGCGACATGGTTCGGCCAATCTGCGCGTTGTCCCGTACCTCCTCCACGAGGTCTACAACCGGCCCCACCTGTTGCTGGAGCTCGCTCAGGTCCTCCTTCAGGGCGGCAACCTCCTTTTCCGCGCGGGCCTGGGCGTTCCTGGCGCCCTGAAGGTGGGAGGCCATCCGCTTCTCCTCCTTCTCGAGCTCCTTGATGCGGTTTTGGAGCTCGTCGTGTTTTGTCATGAAGCGCTCCTCCTGCTTCTTGACCTTCTCGCCATAATCCTTGGAGAGATCTTGGCGGATGAGCTTGACCTTGTCGTCGGCCTCCTCCTGCGCTCTCTTCTGCTTTGCTGCGAGATCGGCGTTGGCCTTCTCGAGGCGCTCCGCGTAGGAGGCTTCGTCCTTGGCCACCCGGCCCTCACGAGCCTTCAGCTGCTCCTCGCGGGTGGCCTGGTTCGCCTCAAGTTGCTGGACCTGCTCCTCGCGCCGACGCAGTTCCACCTCGCGGGGGGAGAGATCTCCCTCGCGTCGCATGAGATCTGCCTCGTGCTGGGTCAGCTGCACCTCGCGAGCGTCCAGCCTCTCGCGGAGCTCCTTCAAGCGGCCCTCCACAGTTTTGGAGTGCGTGATGAGGTTCTGCTCCAAGGCCGCAACCTCCTGTCGCTTGGAGGCAGTTTCCGCCTCGAGTGCCTCCCGTGCGGCGTCCAGCTGCTCCATGGCCTCCGCCGCCTCCCGCTTCACGCTGTCGCGGGTCTCTTCGGCGAAGCGCATGGCCTCTTGGCGGGCCGCCAGGGCCGCCGCGTCCTGCCGGCGGCAGCTCTCCACGCTCTCGCGGAGGAGGGCCCAGCCCTCGTCGAGTCTCGCCCGCTCCTCCGCCCTGGCGAGTTCCTCTTCGGCGAACTGCGCCTCCAGCTCGTCGAGCGTCCGCCGCACTTGGCTGAGGACGGCTCTGCGACGAACCGCGTGGCGCCGCGGCTCCCGCAGCGCCAAGGTCCCGCACCGCTGCGGGGTGCGGAGGTCTCGATCCTTAGCGAGGTGCCCGAGGCACCCTGCCTCGGGCTCACAGCCGCTTCTGGTGCGGCCTGGGGGCTCGTGTGGGCGCCTCCTTCGTTGCCCGCGTCAGGAGCCCTCTGGGGGCTGGGCGTCCTCTCGCCCCCGGCTCCGGCGTCCATGGGCTCCGGAGGCGCTTCCACCTCCTGCTCCTCAGGGGCGTTTTCCGCCCCTTCCGTGGTGGCCGCGCCTGCCGTGGCCTCGGGCATGTCAGCCCCTCTTGCGGGAGCCTCCTCCTCCGAAGGCGGGTCCACGATGATCTCTTCATCTACCTCCTCCTCCTCGTCCGGCCTCGGCCGCCGTCTCCTCCTCCGTCGCCTCCTGCTATACGGGAGGAGCGGCGGCCCGAGCTAGCGACAGTGCCACCTCTTCAACCACCTCCTCCACGCGGTTCTCACCCGCGGGAGGAGTAGCCGCCTGCCGCGGCTCGCCAGCCGCAGGTGTCGCCGCGGTGGCGCCAACGGTCTCCCCAAGCTTGCGGAGCCGCCGCCTCTTCGGCGCCGCAGGGTTCCTGAAAAGAAAGACAAGCAGAAGATCCTTCAGGAGGGTTTTCGAAATCAAAATGCTAAAGGAAAGAAGAAGGACCAGGACTTACTCGTCGGCCATCCTCCACACCCTTTTCTTCGCTTTTGGCGGCCGGGGGCTGCTCGCTCTGGCCTCCTCTTGAGGCGCTCCTGCCTCCTCGCGAGGAGCGCCCCTCGCGACCGTGGCTCTCCTGTCGTGGATGGCCTTGGAGCGAGGCTCGCAGCGTCCTCCCCTGCTGCCGCTCTCCTCCTCCTCCTCTACGGTGCGTCGGGAGGGAGCCATGCGAAAGGCGTCCTTGTCGCCACTGGAGGAAATCACCTGGAGGTCCGCTTCAGGCGGTACGCTCCTTGGGGAGCCGTCGGAGCCTCCCGAGGGGTCAGCGCCTCTCGAGGCCTCGTCCTCGCCAGATGGGTCAGCGCCTCTCGAGGCCTCGTCCTTGCCGGAGTCTTCGACCTCGTCCGGCCCCGGTGACTCGTCCATATGCTCCGGCTCCACCGCCCACGGGTTGGTGCGGGGCCCGCGGTGTCCTGCGGGCACGATCCCCCATTCGTCAAACACATGCAGGCGCCTGCGGTGCTCGCGCACGCTCTCTTCAATAAAGCTGAAGAGCGTCCGGGCCTCGTCGGAGGTGGGGGATGGGATGTCCCTCGTGGCGAAGAGGGCCCCCATGACCTGGCACAGCACCTCCGGTGTGAAGCTGTCCGCGCACAGGCGCATCCTGTCCTCCCTGCCTAGGTACTGCCACACCGGCTCTGAATGCCACTGGAGGGGGGCGATTCGGCACCTCATGAAGTCCTTCGCCACCATCTGGCCTGTGAGTCCGGCGTCACGAAGACTCCGTATGCACTCGTACACCGCGTTAAGCTTCGGGACCTCGAAGCCTGCGCTCGCCCAGCATGCCCACTTCCTCGGGGGCGCCACGGGTACCTCCAGGAGAGGGTTGCTCACCTTGGTGTCGATGAAAAACCACCGCTTGCGGAAGTCCTCCACCTTCTTCGTCACCTTGGTGATGGCGTTCTCACCACACCATGCGATGGGGATGTAGTTCCTGCTCCTGGCGTCGGCAATGCGGAAGGAGACGCATCTGATCCGCTCGTTCTGCGCGGTGGACGGAGGGAGTAGAAGCTGCGGAAGAGCGCCACCAAGGGACGGATGCCAATGTAGGCCTCGCAGAGGTAGGCGAAGATGGAGAGGATGAGGATGGAGTTGGGATGAAGATGGAGGAGTTGGATCTGATACACCTCCAAAATCCCCAGGAGGAAGTCGGAGAAAGGAGGAACAAGACCAGCGTAGAGAGTATGAAGGAAGATGGGGTAGTACCCCTTGGGAAGCCTGCTGCCGGCCGGTCTCATGTCGGTGGCGCCGTGCTCGTTGGTGCTCGCGGCCGCCAGGTGGCGCACCATCTCAATTGCCGCCCAGTGGATGCGAGTCTTCGTCAGCGCCCCCTCGAGTGCAGCATCCCGTGCCGCCGCCGCAGACTTGCCGGCCTGCATTGTGGCCTTGCCCTTCTGGTCAGCGGTTGCTTTCTTAGGCGCCACGGCAGGAGAAGGAGACCTCGGAGGTGGGGCGCTCTGGGAAGAAGGAGATGTTTGGGGGAAGTGTGCGGAGGAGTTATGGGAGAAGTGATGGGCGCTGTCTCCGCGCCCAGGCTTTATCGTCAGTAACCGAGGACGTAGCCGGCCCCACCGGGTCGCCCGTTGAAGCCGAGGAGATCGTGGCCTCGGGCGCAACCGCTGCGCCCCACGTGTCACGGCCCAGGCAGGCATCGTTGTGCTCCCGACGCTTCGCCTGCGTCTACGGCCTCCGGCGTGCCCATCGCGGGCCCGGGGGCTACTGTCGGCACAGTGGAAACCGGGGTACCATGGGCCGGCCTGCCAGGGCCCACAACATGCTTCAGGTGATTTCGCTAAGGACCAGGCTCTCCAAGCTGGCGAGCCTCGCGAGGGTTTTTCTCCTCGCGAGGGACCTCTCCTCCTCGCCGAGGGTTTTTCCTCGGCAAGGGACCACCTCCCCTCGGTAGGGCATCTCGGATGCTGCCTGCAAATCCTGCTAAGGACCAAGTCGAAAGGCTTGGCGAGGCCTCCTGCCTCGCGGGGTTCCTTCCTCACGAAGCCAGCTCTGCCCCCGCAGTAGGGCGCACATGGGCTCTGCACTCACCGCAGAGTCTCGGGTGCGCCAGCGCGTGATGACGACCGCGCCAGCGCGCGGTGACGGCAGCGCCGCAGTTGCCGTTCTCGTGTATAAATCAGTCAACAAAGCATCACCAAGCAAAGCGGACAACAAGACTTGCCACTTTGGTGATAAGGGGACCGTCTGCAGCTACGCTCCAAGGGCGACGTCACCGTGGGACACCTCCCACCTCAGCAGCGCCAGCCCATCGTCCTCGTTGGACGGTGGCCTTTTCCAGCTTTGGTGACGCCGCTCCCTGCCGTGGACCGCGTCCATAGACTTCACCTTTATCGTGCACCCGTCCTCCTCCTTCGTCGCCATGTGGTAGCCCTTCCCGCCAAGATATTTGGGGGAAGAGGTCCGAGACACCTATAAAAAGAGGGGGAGCACGTTCGGGCAAAGGGTTCAAGTTCTGGAAGGTTGGATTCAGGATCAAGCTCTGGTCCAGATCTAGGGTTAGCAGTAGCCATTGTTAGCCACCTCGAGCTCGCCAAGCTCCCTTTGTACTGAAACCTCTCCAAGCAAGTGCAATACATCCAAGGCAGGACGTAGGGGTTTTACCTCTCCCAGAGGGCCCTAAACCTGGGTAATACCGCGCGTTCATCTCTGCAGTGCTGTCCCACAGCGAGCTCGATGAGCATCGTCGCCGAGGCACGTTAAGGGTTGTTTGATTTCGTGTTCAGCCCCTTACTCGATCCTTGTGAGACACACCCAGTTCCTGGGACAGTTCTCCGACATAAGTGTTGGTGCACATAGGTGAACCTAGCTAGTTTAGTTTTTGGCTTGATAAATTAACGTTAGTTTTATTCCGCATTTATTCAAGCCTTAACCGTAATAATTTTAAATCGCCTATTCACCCCCCCCCCTCTAGGCGACATCCGTGTCCTTTCAATTGGTATCAGAGCAGGTTCTCTCTTTATAGGGCTTCACAGCCTAGAGAGTAAAAATGTCGTCTAGTGGTTTAGTGCACAATGCCTCTTTAATATTCGATGGCACTAATTATAATGATTGGAGAAATCGCATGCTAAATTATTTTAGGGACATTGATCCATCTATAGAGAAAATCTTAGATATGGGTTTTCCTCCTCCAAAGGATCCGAAAAGATTATCTTTGGAGGATGAGGAAAATTCTTATCTAGATGCTCAAGCTTCTAAAGTTGTTTTCATGTCTTTAAGAAATCCAGTTGCCTTGTCGATCTCTCCTTATCGGAGTGCTCATGAGCTATGGACCAAGCTTCAAGACAATTATGGTGTGTCCATTGATAGTGAGAATGATTGTTCTCCCTCCATCTCCGGGCGTAATGAGTTCTCAACTTCTTCTACCTCACCTACATGTGGCAAGCCACAAAACAATGCAATGGTGAGTAGGGATAAATTTCGCAATGATGATAGTGAGCTTCCTTTAGATGATATTTCATCTCTATCTTATTGCAATGATTTATCTTTGGACTTAAACACATCTAGAACTATAAATGTTTCACATGCTTGTGTTGATAGTCCTTGCATATCTTCTAAATCGTCAAGTAGTGATGATCATGACAATAATGATGATAATGAAGAAGATGATGCTTACTTTAATAAGAAAGGTCTAATGGTTCTTAATGCTCTTTCAAAGAATGAAAATGCTTGTGAGAACCTACATGAATCATGAGCACCCTTATTGAGCGAGGGCTTACTATTGGAAGCTCGTGAAAATGAAAGTCTTAGCCGCGAACGTGATTATGCAAACACGATTGCGGATCTTGAGGAAGCTCTTGAAGAAGAACAAACCACCAAGAAATCTCTTGAGGAGACATTTACTCTAGAGTTATCTAAAGCAAATGAAACCCATGATAGAGCTCTCAAGGTGGCTAATGATTTTAAAATAAAAAATGATGAGCTTGTTGTTGAAATTGTTAGACTCCTTGAGGCTAATGTGACATTTGAAAAGGATGTCAAGTCCTTGGAAGATTCTCTTGCACATCTCACTAAGTCCCATGGTCAACTCCAAGCTCAATTACTAAAAGAGCTTCCTACTTGTTCTCCCATTGCTATTAATGTTGATGCTTGTGCTACTAACTCTATTTCTTGTGAAGCACCAATTTTAAAGGAGAATGTTGAGCTAATTGCTCAACTTAAATTGCTAACTAGCAATTATGAGATATTGGAAGAAAGCCATGAGAAGCTCTTGAGCTCTCATGAAGATCTTCTAGTATCCCATGATAAGCTAAAGTTAGCTCATGAGGCTATCGCTACCAAAGTAATATCTAGTGAGCCTCATGTGGACAATGGCACAACTTCTACTAAAAATGCTACAATGCCATGTGCTAGTCCTTGTAATTCTTCATCTCACACTAGTGGTAAATTATATGTTGAATTACATTTCGTGCCTAGTTGCTCTAACAATGAAGCCGCAACTTCCACTAGTACTTGTGTAGCTACAAACCTTGTAGGGAAGACTAAATAGCACAAGGCACAAGCCACTTCTTTGAAGAAAGATGTGGAGAAGCATCATAAAGGGAAGGCCGCATTTGACAACATGTTGAGTGTGAAAAAATCCCCAAATGACAAGAGTGGACTTGGATTCAACTCCAATATCAAGAACAAGTCCAAGAGTAGCAATAAGAAGGGCCAAGAACAAGTCAATCACTTGGCCAAGATTGTTTGCTTCAAGTGCAAAATTGAAGGGCATCATGTTAGGGATTGCCCAATGAAGAAGAAGCCTCTTAGTGAGAAGCAACTAGGGAAGCGGCCTATTGTTCAATCTCATGCTCAACCTCGGGTTGAACAAAGGCCACCTCCTAAGAAGACTCAAGTCATTGCTCCTCAAGTTGAGGAGCCTATTAAGAAGAAAGAAAAGAGTCGATATTGCTACTTATGCCGTGAGAAGGGCCACTTGGCTTCTTCATGCACAAACGGTACTCTATCCAACCCCATAATTATTGATGATGTTTATTCTATTAGGAAGGATAGGGTTGGCAATGTGTTTGCCAAATATGTGGGAACTCAAAGTGGTGTCAAGAAAAGAACCATTTGGGTTGCCAAGCCTATTGTGACTAACCTCTTAGTACCCAACTTGGTTGGGGACCAACAAGCTCAAACTTGATCAATAGGTTGTAATGGAGGACATTGGAGACTTGGCTATCATTTGAAGAATTAAGGGATCTTCATGGTTATATCTCATTTAGCCAAGTCAATTGTATTATCACATATCTATCTCATATCCAATGCTCCTTCTTGCGGTAACTTGTATTTAAATTATATATACATTGAAAGTTGCTTGCTCCCTAGCATGTGTTAGTTTTGTTCCTAGCATGTGCTTGTATATGTTGTGCTTATTACTTACCTTGAGCAATCAAGTTTTTGTATGTTAATGTGCTCTCCATATATGTGTAAACTTTGTGTTGAGTCCTTATTGGATCTTGTGTTGATTTCAATGGGCTCTTTTTGAGAGATTAATGGACTATCCCATTTTGGGGAGTGATATGCCTTGTGCACTTCACTAACCTAAAAATGTGTGTATATGAGGAACACCACCTAGTATTGATATATCAAGATTATCTAGTAACTATGTGGTGTGTCATGCTCATGAGAAATTCAAATTCTATAATGTCCATTAATTATCTTTAGTTGATTTTATTTGCCTCTTGTTAAGAAGAAATGAACTATCACATTATGGGGGAGTAATAAGATATGTGCATATTACAATCTTACAAAATGTGAACATTTGAGGTTTGCCACTTAGATTTCATATTGTAAATTATCTTATTCCTATGTGGCATATTAGCTCGAACAAGTTCCAATTGGCTTTTTAGCTATCTTTTGGCTCTTGTTTGTGTGAGTTTGCTTGGTCTGGTTATTCTCTAATATGCATTTCCATACATTAGCTGCGAAACCATTTGTTCCATATTATTCTAACCATGGCCTTGCCGGTTGGTTTGAATAGTTGGAACTACCAACAAACTTTATTAAAATATGGTGTTTTATTTCTTATCTCTTGCCAAAAATATTTATTTTGACTCCCATTGGCTTCCTTGCCTCTTGCATGGATCCTAAATTTAAATGGTAGTGTTTAGTGTTGTAAGTAAAATATGAAGAGTAATGATCCCTTGTGCGTGCATTTTGTATTCAAATGCAAATATCAAAATAATGCATGAATCTTGGGGGAGCATTCCTTTTATTTAGAACACTATTCTATCTATCAATATTTGATCCTTTCATTTGGCATTTGATTTCTATCGTATGTGTTTATGGAAGACAAATATTTTTCACTTGATGCTTTGTGGTATCATGAAAAGTGTAGAGGGTGTTTGGTTTATTTGGTGTAACCTTGCTCTCTCTCTCTTGGGAGTCTTGCCTTCTCATTCCCCGTTTTGTGTTTTATCTCCTTGAATGAGAAAAGCCATTTGAGCATCTCTCCTTTCATCTGTTATGCTCATTGGCATTGCTTTGGTACCTTCAATTGATATTAATTAGGATTTAATATCTCCTCCATAGATATTTGTTTCAATTAATATTTGTCGGAGAACTGTCCCAGGAACTGGGTGTATCTCACGAAGGATCGAGTAAGGGGCTGAACGCGGAATCAAACAATCCTCAATGTGCCTCGACGACGGTGCTCGCCTGGATTGCTGCGGGGAAGCACTGCAGAGAGGAACGTGCGGTATTACCCAGGTTCAGGGCCCTCTAGGTGAGGTAAAACCCCTACGTCCTGCTTGTAGTTGTATTGCACTTGCTTGGAGAGGTTTTAGTACAGAGTGAGCTTGGCGAGCTCGAGGTGGCTACAATGGCTAGGGTTTCTGTCTGAGCTCCGGGATGGTGACCTTGTGAACCCAGAATGCCTACCGAAGATCGAACCCTTTGCCCGAACGGGCTCCTCCTCCTTTTATAGGTGTCTCGGGCCTCTTCTGCCCAAACATTTTGGGCGGGAAGGGTTACCACATGGCGACGAAGGAGGAGGCGCGGTGCACCAAAAAGGTGGAGTCTACCGTAAAGGTGGAGTCCATGGACGCGGTCCACGGCAGGGGAGCGGCGTCACCAAAGCTGAAAAGGGCCACCGGCCAACCAGGACAGTGACTGGCGCTGCGGAGGCGGAACGGGTCCCACGATGACGTAGCCCTTGGAGCGTAGCTGCAGACGGTTCCCTTATCACCAAAGCGGCAATAATTGTAGTCCGCTTTGCTTGGCGCTGCTTTGTTGACTCCTTTATACATGAAAACGGCAACTGCGGCGTCGTCGTCACTGCGCGCAGGTGTGCGCGTCACTCTGCACATGGGCGCAGAACCCATGTGCGCTCTGCCGAGGAGGCAGAGCTGGCTTCGAGGGGAAGGAAGCCTCGGCGAGGCAAAAAACCTCGCCGAGCCTTCCGGCTTGGTCCTTAGCAGAATTGCTGGTGGCGTCCGAGACGCCTTCTCAAGGAGAGGTCCCTCGCCAAGGGAGAAAACTCCCGGCGAGGAGAAAAGGTCCCTCGCGAGGGAAAAACCCTCGCGAGGCTCGCCAGGCTTGGAGAGCCTGGTCCTTAGCGAAATCTTCTGAAGAATCTCGTGGGCCCTGGCAGGCCGGCCCGTGGTACCCTAGTTTCCACTGTGCCGATAGTAGCCCCCGGGCCCGCGATGGGCACGCCGAGGCCCATGGATGAAGGTGAAGCGTCGAGGGCCCAACGGTGCCTGCCGGGGCCGTGACACGTGGGGCGCAGCGGTTGCGCCCGCGGCCACGATCTCCTCGGCTCCAACGGGCGACGTGGCGGGGCCCGCCATGACTCGGGGCCGGTCAATAAAGCCTGGGCGCGCAGACTGCGCCCTTCACTTCTCCCATAACTCCTCCGGACTCTACTCCCAACGCCTCCAAAACACCTTCTTCTTCCCAGAGTGCTCCAACTCCAGGGTCTTCGTCTTCTTCTCCGGCGACCGATGGCCCCCAAGAAAGCAAACACGGA
The DNA here is from genome assembly GCA_012064385.1 of Puccinellia tenuiflora. Lineage (NCBI taxonomy): Eukaryota > Viridiplantae > Streptophyta > Magnoliopsida > Poales > Poaceae > Puccinellia > Puccinellia tenuiflora. Next base: position 345,759 of record QRDG01001202.1, read on the forward strand.
CCCGAAGGGCAAGACTGTGATGCGAGCCGGCACGTCGGCGGCGGCGGCGCGCGGTGCTGCCCTCGTGGAGGCGCTGCCGCCGACCCGCGTCAACGCGGTGGCAATAGCAAAGGTGCGCCATGTGGCGGCGGTGGGCACCAACGAGCACGGCGCCACCGAGATGAGGCCGTCCGGCAGCAGGCTCACCGAGGGATTCTACCCCATCTTCGTCCATACTCTTTACGCCGGTCTTGTTCCTCCCTTCTCTGAGTTCCTCTTGGCGATTCTGGAGGTGTACCAGATCCAGTTGCTTCATCTTCATCCTAACTCCATCCTCATCCTTGCCATCTTCGCCCACCTCTGCGAGGCCTACGTCGGCATCCGTCCCTCGGTGGCGCTCTTCCGTAGTTTCTACTCTCTCCGGAGCACCGCCCCTGACGAGCGGCTCGGTTGCGTCTCCTTCCGTATCGCCGCCGCCAGGTGTGAGAACTACATTCCCATCACCTGGCGCGGTGAGAACGCCATCACCGAAGTGACGAAGAAGGTGGAGAAATTCCGTGAGAAGTGGCTCTTTGTCGACACCAAGAGGGTAAACCCTCTCTAGGAGGTGCCCGAGGCCCCCCCCAAGGAAGTGGGCGCGCTGGGCGAGCGCAGACTTCAGGGGCCAGAGGCTTGACGTGGTGTACGAGTGCATCCGGCGCATCCGCGTGGCCGGGGTCACCGGCCAGATGGTGGCAAGAGACTTCACGAGGCGCCGGATCGCCCCCCTCCAGTGGCACTCCGAGCCGGTGTGGCGGTACACAAGCAAGGAGGACGCGATGCGGCTGAGTTCGGATGGCTTCGCGCCTGAGGTGCTGCGCCAGGTCATGGGGGTCCTCTTCACGACGATGGAGATCCCTTCTCCTACCAACGAGGAGGCCCGCCCGCTCATCAGCTTTGCCGAGGAGAGCATTGAAGCGCAGCGCCGGTGCATGCCCATGTTCGACGAGTGGGGAATTGTGCCCGCGGGGCACCGCGGGCCTCGTCCCAACCCGTGGGCGGCGGAGCCGGAGTACATGGACGAGTCTCCGGAGCTGGATGAGGTCGAGGAGTCTGGCGAGGAAGAGGCCTCGGGATGGACCTGCCGAGGTCTCGTCCCAACCCGTGGGCGGCGGAGCCGGAGTACATGGACGAGTCTCCGGAGCCGGATGAGGTCGAGGAGTCCTCAAGAGGCTCTGCCGGCTCCTCAAGGAGCGCTCCCGCCGAGGTGGACCTCCAGGTGCTCTCCTCCAGCGATGAGGAGGGTGCCTTCCGCTTCGTCCGCTCCCAACGCGTCAGAGAGGAGGAGGAGACGAGCGGCGGCGGGGGAGGACGCTACGAGCCCCGCTCCAAGGCCACTCATGACAGGAGAGCCGCAACCGCGAGGAGCGCCCCTCGCGAGGAGGCAAGGGCACCTCAAGAGGAGGCCGGAGCAAGCAATACCCAACCGCCCAAGGCGAAGAAGAGGGTGTGGGTGATGGCCGATGAGTAAGCCTTGATTCTTCCTGTCTCCCTTTCAGGCAACCTGCGGAGCCAAAGAGGTGGTGGCTCCGCAAGCTTGGAGAGGCCACCAGCGTCGCCGCGGAGACGCCTGCGGCTGACGAGCCGCGGCAGGTGGTTGTCCCTCCCGCGGGTGAGCCCCGCGTGGAGGTGGTGGTCGAAGAGGCGGCGCCGTCGCCGGTTCGGGCGGCAACTCCTCCCGTGGTGGAGCACCGCGCGGAGGAGGTGATGGAAGAGGTGGCGCCGTCGTCGGCTCGGGCGGCGACTCCTCCCGTGGTGGAGCACCGCGCGGAGGAGGTGACCGAAGAGGTGGCGCCGCCGTCACCAACTAGGGCGGTCACTCCTCCCGTCCAGCACGAGACGGAGGAGGAGAGATTGGACGAGGAGATCATCATGGAGCCGCCTCCAGAGGAGGAGGAGGCTCCCTCGAGAGGGGCCGATGCGCCCGAGGCTGTGGCGGGCGCGGCCGTCACGGAAGGGGCAGGGGACGCCCCTGAGGAGCAGGAGGCAGAGGCTCCTCTGGAGCCCATAGGCGCCGGAGCCGGGCGCGAGAGGACGCCCAGCCCTCAGAGGGCGCCCGAAGCGGGTGCCGAGGGAGGCGCCCCCACGAGCCCCCGGGCCGCACCAGAGGCGGCCGTGAGCCCGAGGCAGGAGGCCCCGAGCGCCTCGACAAGGATCGAGGACTCCACACCCAGCAGTGGTGCAGGGACCTTGGCGCTGCAGGAGCCGCGGCACCAAGCAGTTCGTCGACAAGTCGTCCTCAACCAGGCGCGGTGGACGCTCGACGAGCTGGAGGAGCAGCTCGCCGAAGAAGAAAACGCCCTAGCAGAGGAACAGACAAGGCTCGGCGAGGCCTGGGCCCTCCTCCACGAGAGGGTGAGGTTGTGCCGCCGGCAGGACGCGGCGGCCCAGGTGGAGCGCCAAGAGGCCCTTCGCTTCGCCAAGGAGGCGGAGGAGGTGATGGAAGAGCTGGACGCCGCCAGGGAAGCGCTCGAAGTGGAGACTGCCTCCAAGCAGCAGCAGATAGCGGCCGCGGAGCAGAAATTCATAGCGGACTCCAAGGTTGTGGAGGCCAGCCTGAAGGAGCTCCGCGAGCTGCTGGATGCCCGCGAGGGGCAGCTGGCGCCTCGCGAGGCAGAGCTGAAGCGGCGCGAGGAAGAGCTCTCCCTCCGCGAGAAGGAGCTGCACCAGCGCGAGGAGCAGGTCCAACTGCTCGAGAAGGATCAGGCCACCCGCGAGGGGCAGCTGCAGAAACGCGAGGGCCTGGTGGCCCAGGCGGAGGCCACCTACGCGCAGCGCCAAGAGAAGGCCAACGCCGACTTCGCGGTGAAGCAGAAGAGGATCCAGGAGGAGGCTGACACCAAGGTCCAGCTTATCCGCGAAAGCCTCTCCAAAGATTATGATGAGAAGCCACGAAGCAGGAGGACCGCTTCAAAGCGAAGCGCAAAGAGTTCCAAGATCGCATCCGGGAGCTCGAGCTGGAGGAGAAGCGGTTGACCTCCTGCCTTGAGGTCGCCAGGGAGGCCCAGGCTCGCGCAGAGGGGAACGCCATCGCCCTGGAGAGAGACCTGGACAAGCTTCGTCAGCAGGTGGGGCCGATCGTGAGCCTCGTGGAGCAGGCCCGGGACCAGCGCCAAATTGGCCGGTCCATGACACGCCAGCGCCAGGGCATTCTCCAAAGCTTGGTGAGGCGCGCGCGCGGTCGGGGATGATCTAAGGATCGACGTCCCCTCCTCCGCAGAGATCGACGATGAAGTCGGGTACTCGTTCTTCTTCGAGCAATTCCTTGAGAAGATTGAGGAGGTGGCGAAGAGCTTTGACGAGCGCATCGTGGAGGAGAGCCGCGATCTCCTCGTTGCCGCCACCAACCGCATCTTCAGCAACCTCGTGAGGCTCCAGCCCTCGCTTGACCTCGAGACTGTGATGGCACCGCCGGCCACTATCAGCGACAGGGTGCGGAAGGCCGCCGACGCGTACGCCAAGAAATTCGACCAAGTCGTGGTCGATGAGGACGAAGGCGATGGCGAGGAGGATGCTCTGGAGGAGGAGACGGAGACCGCCGTGGACAAGGCAGGCACCTCAGGAGGCGCGACAGCTTGAGCTCCTTGTCTGCAGCTGGGTGTGCAAAGGGCACATTTATCTTAGCCATTTTGGTTGTAAACTTTTGTAAAGATTTGTTAAGTTTTACTTGGAGTGTGCTTGTGAATGTCCCTCGGGAGGCTTTTGTCTTTCCCTTCATGTCTTTTTCGCTCTACGTCTTAGGCCGGGGAGGGCTAGGAGAGCGGGATCGTCTGGAGTCCTTGCGCGGGCTGGTGGATCTGCTTGGCGTGTAATTGGCATGCGTCGCAGGATTGGACGATGGCAGCTGCGTCTTGAAGCACCGAGGGCCAGTAGAAGCCATTCCGGAAGACCTTGCCTGCAAGGGTGCGTGAGGACGAATGGTGGCCGCACTCTCCGCTGTGGATGTCGTTGATGAGCTGGCGGCCTTCCTCAGTAGGGACGCACTGCAAGGCAACCCCATTGGGGCGCTTACGGTACAGGTCTCCGTCGTGGAGGCAGTAAGACTTGGCCTGGCGAGCAATTCTTTCGGCCTCTGCGTCATCTTCGGGGAGGACTCGATTTTGCAGGTAGTTCTTGATCTCGTCGATCCAACCAGTGTCTTGTCGTACCAAGGTCAGCAACAAGCGATCGCCTGAGGGTAGCCCGTAGTTTGGTGCTCCACTTGATGGGGCTGGTGGGAGCTCCTCGTCGATGCTGACGTTGACCGCTGGCTGCCTGACCGAGGCCTTGGTGAGTCTTTCCTCGAATACTCCAGGCTTCTGGGCTTCTCTTCTTGCTGCTCGCCTGGCGAGGTCATCTCCCTCTTGGTTTTCTGCTCGCGGGATGTGCTTGAGCTCCATGCCCCTGAAGTGCTTCTCCAGCTTGCGTACCTCTTCAAGGTAGGCCACCATGTATGTGTCTTTAGGCGTGTAGCTTTTGTTGGAGAAGTTGACGAGGAGCTGAGAGTCGCCCTTGATGAGGATGTGCTTGACGCCGAGGGCAATGGTGGCTTTGAGCCCGGCGAGGAGGCCATCATATTCAGCAATGTTGTTGGAGACCTTCTCGTTGTCCTTGAAGCAGAGCTGGACGGCGTAGTAGAGCTTGTCGCCTGTTGGTGAGGTGAGAACGGCACCAGCCCCTACACTCCTGGCCGCGAAGGCGCCGTCGAAGTGCATGGTCCAGGAGCCTGGTTCCGTCCCACCTGAGGCTGTGGCTTCTTCCTCTTGAGGTTCTTCTTCGCATCTGTCCGTCCACTCGGCCATGAAATCGGCCAGCGCCCTGCCCTTGATGACCCTGGTGGTGTCAAACTCCATCTCGAAAGGTTGTAGCTCGATGCCCCAGCCTGCGACGCGGTCTGTTGCATTTGGGTTGCGCAGGACTTGCTCCAGGGGATATGAGGTGACCACCTTGATGGGGTGGCCCTGGAAGTAGTGGCGCAGCTTCCTGGAGGCGATGAGGAGCGAGAAGAGGAGCTTTTGCTGCATGGGGTAGCATCTCGCAGCACTGTGCTGACGAAGTAGACGGGATGCTCGACGAGGGTAGTGGTTGGCGTGGCAGCGGCTGGCTCCTCTCCAGGCTTGGTGGGGTCCTCGGCGAGGGTTTCTTGAGGCCCTGTTTGGGGAGGCTCGGCAGGAGGCTGGGTGCTTGACGAGGGTGCTTCCTTGTCGGGTGGTTCTGGGCTTGGCGAGGCGGAGGTCTGCATGACGAGGACTAGCTCTTCCCTTTCAGCCACCAAGACCGCGCTTGCCGTCTGAGGAGTGGCTGCAAGATACAGCTTCAGAGGCTCGCGAGGGCGTGGGGCAACCATGATGGGTGGGCTCACCAGGTATTTCTTTAGGTCCTCAAAGGCCTTTGCTGCTTCAGGGGCCACTTGAAGGGACCGGACCTCTTCATGATCTTGAAAAATGGCAGCGCCCTCTCGCCGAACTTGGAGATGAAACGGCCAAGGCTGGCCATACATCCCGCCAAGCGTTGCATGTCCTTGAGGCGACGAGGAGGCTGCATCTGCTCTATGGCCTTGATCTTGTCGGGGTTGACCTCGATGCCGCGGTGGGATACCAGGAACCCGAGGAGCTTGCCTGAAGGGACCCCGAAGACGCACTTGGCGGGGTTCAGTTCGATGTTGACCTTGCGCAGGTTGGCAAAGGTATCCTCGAGGTCCTGGATGAGCGTGTTTTCTTCGCGAGTCTTGACCACGATATCGTCGACGTAGGCCTCTACATTCCTCCCCATTTGAGCCCCCAAGGCGATCCTCATGAGGCGCTGGAAAGTGGCGCCGGCATTCTTCAAGCCGAAGGGCATGCAGACGTACCAGAACACACCACAAGGGGTGAGAAATGCTGTCTTCTCCTCGTCCTCCTTCGCCATCTTGATCTGGTGGTAACCAGAGAAGGCATCTAGAAAACAGAGGAGTGCGCAGCCGGCGGTGGAGTCCACGATCTGGTTGATCCTCGGGAGAGGATAGGGGTCCTTGGGGCAGGCCTTGTTGAGGTCGGTGAAGTCAATGCAGAGGCGGCTTCCTCCGGTGTGCTTGGGGACGACCACACCGTTGGCGAGCCAACTGGGGTGGACCACTTCCTTGATGATGCTGGCCTTCTTCAGCTTTTCCACCTCCTTGACGATGAAATCTTGCTTCTCTGGCGCCTGGCGCCGCGCTTTTTGCTTGACGGGGCGTGCGTTTGGACACACGGCTAAGTGGTGCTCGATCACCTCCCTCGGTACTCCGGACATATCTGACGGTGTCCACGCGAACATGTCAGAGTTTGCCCTGAGGAAGGCGACGAGCGCGCTTTCCTATTGGGAGGCAGGTTGGCGCCGATGGTGACACTAGCCCCCGAGCCATTTGCCTGAAGAGGCACTTGCTTTGTTGCGGCCTTCTCCTGAGAGAACAGCTGCTTCTTCTTCACGGGGGGCCTCGGGAGGGGTTCCTTGTCCTCGTCAGCGGGTGACGCCACTGCAGTAGCCTTGTAGGCCGCTTGCGCAGCGTACAGGGCGTCCGAGACCACGCCGCGGATGACGATGGTGCCACCCGAGCTAGGGAGCTTGACGAGGTTGTAGGCGTGGTGGGTCACCGCCATGAACTTGGTGAGGGCGGGGTAACCGAGGATGGCGTTGTAGGGCAGGCCGATGTGCGCGACGTCGAAGTCGATCAGCTCGGTGCGGTAGTTGGCCTGGGTGCCGAAAGTGACGGCGAGCCTCACCTGCCCCATAGGGGTGGTGAGACCCTCTGTCACCCCCGAGAAGGGCCTGGTGGGCATGAGCCGCTCGTAGGGCACCTGCAGCTTCTCGAAAGTCTCGACTGAGATGACGTTGAGGCCAGCACCCCCATCAATGAGCGTCTTAGAGACGGCGATGTTGTTGATGGTGGGGGTGCAGACCAGCGGGATGGTGCCCACAGTCGAGGTGGACTTGGGGTAGTCGCTGGAGTCGAAAGTGATGGGGCACTGAGACCACTTGAGGGGCCTGGAGGCCCGACTCCAGGAAGTGGCGGTTGGAGCGAGGGGCCTGAGCCCCGCCAAGGATGCAAGCAGCTCCACGAGGCACCTGGTAGCCCTCGTCAGCCTCGGCAGGTAGGTTGTCGTTCGCGGATTGGACGGCGTTGGCCTGGGGGTTTTGCTGGTAGTTGTCATTGTAGTTGTTATCGTTCCAGCGTCGCCCCCCGCGGCCGCCGCGGCCGCCACCGCGGCCTCCGCGGCCCTGCTGCCGGTCATTTGCCTCGCGAGCCTCACGAAGCCTCTTGAGGTCGTAGCAGTCCTCAGTGGCGTGGGAGTGCCTGTTGTGGTAGATGCAGAATGGACGATCATCTTTCTTCTCGGGCCCTGCGGCTGGAGTGGCAGCTTGGCGAGGCTGCTTGGCGTCGGGCTCAGCCGTGATGACCGCAGTGGTCTTGCGCTTCTCGGTGGATTTCTTCTTCTTGGACCCCTCGGCGGGATCCCCTGGCTCGTTCTTGATGAACAAGCGGCCCTCCTCAGCCTTGGCGGACTTGTCCGCCAAGTCGAAGAGCTTGACGACGGTGGTGATGTTGTCGTGGATGCCAAGCTTCTCGAGCATCCGCACATCCGTGACCCCAGCCTGGAAGGCCGAAATGACCTGCACGTCGGTGGCGTTGGGGATCTTGTTGCGCACCTGGCTGAAGCGCTGGATGTACTTGCGGAGGGTCTCGCCAGGCTTCTGGCGCACGGCGCGGTGGTCGTTGTAGGTGAGGCCGAGCTCGTAAGTGCCCTTGAAGTTGGCGACGAAGCACCGGCAGAGGTCCTCCCAAGTGTTGATGGACTCGACGGGGAGGTTGGTGAGCTATGAGGACGCGGAGTCCTTGAGGGCCATGGGGAACCAATTCGCCATGACCTTGTCGTCTCCCCCGGTGGCCTGGATGGCCAGAGTGTAGAGCTGCAGGAAATCCAGGGGGTTGTTCTTGCCGTCGTAGCGCGGAGGAAGATCCGGCCGGAACTTGACCGGCCAGACGACGCGACGGAGGCTGCGAGTGAACGCGGCCGTCGTGCCGTAGGTGACCGTGCCGTTGGCGAGGGTGGCGCGGAGGTGGCGCCCAGCGGTGGCGACGTCCTGGACGGCGCAGTTGCGGCGGTCCTGCCCGCGCTCGATGCTCACGCGTGCGTCCTCGGGGGCTCGCTGCACGATTTGGCAGTCGTGCGGCGACGATGCGTGCGATGCGGCGCGGACGTCGCGAGGGGAAGCCCCACTGGAGCAGGTTGCGGTGGACCCGGTGGAGCTGGAGCGGGGTGACGAGGAGGCGCGGGAGGAGCGTGAGGCACGCTATGCTCCACGTCCCCTGCGCGGGCAGAGAGGACCAGCGAGCGGGACGGTGTAGGAGCGGCGGCGCGAGCGGCGCCGATGAGCTCGGAGACGCGATTGAGCCAGGCCTCATGGGCCTCCGGCGTGGGGCGGTACTGCAGCAGCTCCTGCGCCATGAGAAGCGCAGTCGCCGGACTGGGCGCAGGGCGGCCCAGTGAAGAAGAAGCACGGTCCTGCGAGGGGTGCAAGGAGGAGGCTTCCTCCTCGCCGAGGTCGTCCTCAGCGTGGTCGATGTCGTCGTCCTCCAGGTGCTCGATGCGGGGCTCGGGGTCGACATGGCGCTCCGCAGCAGCACTCCCACGCGGGCGGCCGCGCGGGCGGCCGGCACGAGGAGCGGGTGGCAGCGCTAGCCGTCCGGCGAGCGAGTCGTTCGGTGCGAGAAGGGCCGGCCATGGCGGGTGTCGAGGTTGAAGGTGCGCCTCAGCCCCCTACCTGGCGCGCCAAATGTCGGAGAACTGTCCCAGGAACTGGGTGTATCTCACGAAGGATCGAGTAAGGGGCTGAACGCGGAATCAAACAATCCTCAACGTGCCTCGACGACGGTGCTCGCCTGGATCGCTGCGGGGAAGCACTGTAGAGAGGAACGTGCGGTATTACCCAGGTTCAGGGCCCTCTAGGTGAGGTAAAACCCCTACGTCCTGCTTGTAGTTGTATTGCACTTGCTTGGAGAGGTTTTAGTACAGAGTGAGCTTGGCGAGCTCGAGGTGGCTATAATGGCTAGGGTTTCTGTCTGAGCTCCGGGATGGTGAGCTTGTGAACCCAGAATGCCTACCGAAGATCGAACCCTTTGCCCGAACGGGCTCCTCCTCCTTTTATAGGTGTCTCGGGCCTCTTCTGCCCAAACATTTTGGGCGGGAAGGGCTACCACATGGCGACGAAGGAGGAGGCGTGGTGCACCAAAAAGGTGGAGTCTACCGTAAAGGTGGAGTCCATGGACGCGGTCCATGGCAGGGGAGCGGCGTCACCAAAGCTGAAAAGGGCCACCGGCCAACCAGGACAGTGACTGGCGCTGCGAAGGCGGAACGGGTCCCACGGTGACGTCGCCCTTGGAGCGTAGCTGCAGACGGTTCCCTTATCACCAAAGCAGCAATACTCATAGTCCGCTTTGCTAGGTGCTGCTTTGTTGACTCCTTTATACATGAAAACGGCAACTACGGCGTCGTCGTCACCGCGCGCAGGCGTGCGCGTCACTCTGCACATGGGCGCAGAACCCATGTGCGCTCTGCCGAGGAGGCAGAGCTGGCTTCGAGGGGAAGGAAGCCTCGGCGAGGCAAAAAACCTCGCCGAGCCTTCCGGCTTGGTCCTTAGCAGAATTGCTGGTGGCGTCCGAGACGCCTTCTCAAGGAGAGGTCCCTCGCCAAGGGAGAAAACTCTCGGCGAGGAGAAAAGGTCCCTCGCGAGGGAAAAACCCTCGCGAGGCTCGCCAGGCTTGGAGAGCCTGGTCCTTAGCGAAATCTTCTGAAGAATCTCGTGGGCCCTGGCAGGCCGGCCCGTGGTACCCTGGTTTCCACTGTGCCGACAATATTTATTGTGGGAGTTTTGATACCTTATTGCTTTATTGTACTTTACTTGATTCCGGTCAAGTATTATCCTCTTCTTGGTATCTTCTCTCCTAGTGGTATTTTATTTTCAATTGGTGTCTTATCACTGTTGTGTTGTTTGATTTGATTCCTATTGATATCACACTTCATGTGTTGATGTGTTTAGGAATCAATCATATGTTGATTTGATTTTTTCCTCAATCATCTGTTGATTTGGATTTTGATATAATTTGGACAACCTTTTTGTGTCACACTTTGGTGTGCTCTATTCTTGGGTTACTTGGTGTTTTTGTCCAAATTGTATCTCTCTTGGTTCTCGTGAGTCTATGCATGCATATGTACTAGTATGTATATTCTATGGCATGCTAGTCTTTTAGTTCCAATACATAGGGGATACTCCACCAAATCCTAAACCGGCTTAGATGTGCATGAAATTCAATTTCATATCTATATGCACATATTTATGCGGAGTGTTTCCTATATATTGTAGTTTATCTAACTACTATGGGACCCAATGAGTTTGGGAACCATTTTGTGCTTAAATTGGGTTTTAGGTACAATGGAGATACATTGGATCCTTGCCTCATTCATAAGGAAGGTGTTCTCACCGTGTGATCATTGGAGTCAAGCTTTGATGATAAACAAACCCTCATCTTCTTCATCGTCAATGTATCTCGGTAACAAGTATCTACCTCATGCATAGTTTTCTAGTTTCAACCTTGTGTAGGTTGTTTGTTAGCATGAAAGCTCCTATTTTGCAATTGTTGTGGTTTTGGCTTGTTTCCTTCACATGATATATCTTTGTGATATTTGTGTTGAAATTGCAAAAAAAAACCTTTTTTTCTTCAATTGGTATTATTTGTTTATGATACTTGTTGCCTATCTCAAAGCATCTTCACTATCTCTTGTTCCCTTAGTGATATGTGCGATGTCTTTGATATTTTTGAAGTTCATTTATATACAATGAGATAAAATTGAGCTATGTGCTATGCTTTTAAGCAATAATCTCTTTTGTATATTCATGACTTCCCTTTTGGATACCATGGTTTCCACTTTATCAACCATCTCATGTGTGCAAGTTTCTTTGTGGATGTATATCATCAATGATTTGTCTACTTAGAAACCTATACATATGAGAGAGGTCACCTTTTATTTGGTATCCTAATTCTTTTGAGCTACCTTGCTTTTATCTATAATTTTTTGGTGCCTCCAAAATTGTCTCATGAGTAATTATCTCATTTTTATTGATATCTTTGCACACTCATGTATGTGTTGAGGATCTTTTTACTTCATGCTTACCATGGTGAGCATGTTGAATTTTTATTGGCTAAAAGCTCTCACTAGCTTTTGGCATTTTCAATTGGTTTTAGTTTCCAATTGGTATCCCTAAGCTTGTGAACATACCCTTTTTAAAAATCTTCGTTTATCTCGGTTGGGCCTACACTACTAGGGAACAGGCCATTAGTGGCGCACGGATTTTTCATTCTGTGGCGCACGGATTTTGCTTCCCGGTGCGCCACAGAATTGTCGCCACTAAAATTTATTTCTGTGGCGCACCTGGGCCGTGCGCCACAGAAAAGCCAACATTCTGTGGCGCACCGAGAAGCTGCGCCACAGAATTGCCTCGGCCCATACCAGCATATTAATTCTGTGGCGCACCCTCGCTCAGTGCGCCACAGAAATAGATGCGCCACAAAAAATGAAAACCATGCGCCACAAAAATGTAAAACAGAAATACAGAAAAACGTATTTTGCTGTACAAATACATGTTTACATGATTTATACAGATTTATACAGAACTACAGGTATATTAACAGGTATATGAAAACAGACAAACACATTAATCACTATGTCATCACACATATATATTACTTAGTGCCCGAGATACATACATATAGTCACAAAGTGCCGAATGTTTACACAACATTATGATACAAAAGTTCATCATTTACACACATTATTACAAATGGAGAGGTCACTGCCTAGCTACACTAGGATCAAGTAGAGCGTACATCGGCGACGGTGGTGAGCAAGATCGAGCGAGGAGGACGAGATCATGGATCCTTCTTCGTCGGCGCCGGGAACGGTTTGCAGCCCTCTTTCGTCGTCCACGTCCTGGTGTCCTGCTGAGCCTCTAGGATTTCTTCAATCTCCCTCTTAGGCAACCCTGGAGATGGATTGGGATATAAATATATTGATTAATAATACAAATCTAAGTGGACAAGTCTATAATAAAGAAAATAAATAAGCACTTATTGCTACCTCTGACATTGTGTAAGGACCCCCGATGATTGGTGACATCTTCGACGATGATTGTTGATAACTGCACCTGGATGCGATGGAAGTCTTCTCTAAGATCGGCATCGGTGATATCCCCCGCACATTTGGTCCATTCTTGGAGGCTAGATGGCAACTTCAATTTCTCAGCATCCCGGACAAACCCTTTAAGGTGATGGAGGGCGTAGAAGGCCTCCTTCACGCTGCCAGACTTCTGCTTCACGCAGCAGAACTCGGTCACATGCTTGAACCGGTGTGTGCCGTCATTGCTGAAAACTTGTTGCTTCTTTTCGAAGGGGCCTCCCTTTTTGGCGTAGCCCTCGAGAGCCTCATCGAGAACACCCTTTATCTTGGTGTAGTCTTTCTTCATATCCAAACTCCCCGAGTCGAGATAAGTGGCACTGGACCACCTCGGGTTCAGGACGACGAGTGTGCAGTACTTGTTCCTGCTCAACACAATTGAAACGAAATGTTGGAAAGGATCAGCAATGGAACAAATCTACAAGAAAGCATAAGTTACGATGGCGGCGAGCGAATGTGTACTTACTCGGGAAAGAAAGGCAGAAGAACGTTGTTCTTCCTCTTGTTGTCAGCATGAAACTCCCGAGGTACTCTGTCGCCTTGGTCCGTGTCACTGATCCTTCCACCAGCTGGCAGTCACGCATATAGTAGGGATCCGCTACCGCGACGGACTGGGTATTATCTCTCTTGATCTTCATCGACATATCGAGCGCGTATAGGCGGACCAAGTTATAGTCCAGCCGTCTAGAGTGAAATAGATTGAAGACGTCCTCGTACGCGATGAAGAACGGATTCGCGGGGGCATCATAGATGAAGTCCAAGTCCTTTGGCACCCTAACCGTGAACACCGGGTAATTTGGCTCCTTGTCTTGAAGAAGGAGGCGCTCTAGCACCAAGATAGATTCATGCAAAGCGTGCATGGATCCACGTGCAAGGCAGAGCAGCTCCGGAGGCAGTATCGCTTTACCAGCTTCATGAACCCGGGTCAAGCCAACAACCGCACGGGGTGATACCGTGTCTTCATGACCCCGGATAGTCTTAGGAGCTGGCTGGCTCGCAGAGGCGCCTGGCCCCCTCTTTCTCTTCTTGTTCTTCTTCTTCATCTCCGGGGATGGTGAGGGTGGTCGGGGTGCGGACTCCGGGAAAACCGTCTTACGTAGTGTACCAGGGCTGAAAATGGTAGACGGTAATTTGCGTGGAGGTTGATCGCCGGCCTCCGGAGGCGTGTCTTGAGATAAACCCTGGAAGTCCAGGCACTGCGTGCATGTACTGGGACGAGCAGCTTGATCGCCTTGAGCGCGGAAGGGTTCTTCATCCATAGGAGGCATGTACATGTCCAAGCTGGCGCCAGTGTTGAGGTAGCCCTCGACGTCGACATCATCACCATCGTCGTCGTTGGCATCAAGTTGAGGTGCATTGGCAGCGCCTTTGGATGGTTGCGGTACATGCGCTCCCAACAGTTTTTGGTGGCGACTGCTGGTGGCGACGACCGTCGGTTCCTTCTGGGTGGCGGTGATGGCTGCAGGCTTCGAGGAGGGCCGAACGATCGGCCTCGAGGGCCGAACGATCGGGGGCCTCGAGGTGGCGCCGGTGGTGCGCCTTAACCCTAGAAGACCAGTCCCAAGACGAATCTGGGTCTTCGGCCATTTCATCGGCCACTTGATGCAATCTTTAAGGACCATGTGATCCTCGTCGGCTCCCGGAGGTTGAATGGGGGGCTCGACGTCGCGAAACTCAGGCACTATCGTAACCAACCTGACCCTCATCACGTCCTCGTCCATTTTACTATGGTGCATATCGCGGCTCATTGGTTGTACGACAGTGCCCTGAGCACAGTCCTTCAACTCTCCGCCGGGCACCAACCTATGCAGTAGTATGCAAGGCATGTCCTGAGTCAAAACATGTTGGACATCATGAGATGGCAGTCATCATAGGCATAGTTATAGAAGATTCTGCGGACTAACTAATTAGTTACCTGGGTGATGGCGTCGAGCTCGGCAACTGTCGAGACAAGGGCGCCGGTGCCGGCGGCCGGCCTATCATTCTCCGGCCACTCGGTTGCATTATGAAGAACAGCCTCCGCTGGCTGCGGCTCGATATCTTTCGCGGTAGGGGGCGTCGTTGCGTTGGGCTGTGGGGTCGCCAGGTCCGGCGACACGTTTTGGTTCATGATGGAGTTGCTGCCGCTGTCGCTGGGCACGTATATCGGCCCCTGTCGACCATTCGCATTCCAAGCAGCTAACCCCTCCGCCAACCCAGGGGGTAAGAAACTTTTCAGCCTCTCGTCCACTAACCGCTCAACCGTGGTGGAGTCCACTTTTTGATTCTCCAGTGTCTCCACCTTCTTTCTTAGCTCCACAACCTCGGCTTTATCCTTACTTGGCCTCCTCCTCTCCTTTTTCGTCTCGGCGTCCGAGTGGTAGTAGTTGATGAACTTCATGCTCGTACCGAAGCCGGACACACGGCCAGCTGACGTCGGCGGCATCGACAGGGGCCTACCCTTGTAGGCGTTCGTCGCCCTGTTGAAAGTTGTGTCCCATGGCTCCGTCGACCCCTGGGACGACGGGCCGCCGGCCTCAGCGTCAGCCTTCAACTCTGCCTCCTGCAGACAAATTAGGCATTAATTTAGATATTTGGCTTCGTTATCTAACTAGATCAACGCAATGGACTTTGAGATATCCGCGTTAATTAAATTCCTTACCAGATACTTCTCAAAATCCTTCACGGCGGTATCATCGGTAACAAATTCCCCCGTGGTCTTGTCTAGATAGTAGCGGGACCGGACAAAGAACCTTGTCTGCTCGTCCGTGATTTTTTCCCACGGGTTCTCTTTTCCGAGACGTGCGTACTCGGCATCCTCTTTGTCCCAAATGGGCTTCTTTCCTCGGTAACCGCCACTTCCACAACGGTGGTTACCTATGTTCTGCTCCCGCATGTCCTTCCCCCACTTGGTCCATTTTTTAGCCTCCTCGGTTCTTAAGGACAACTTGAATTCCTCAAACTCTTCTTGGTCGAGCATCGGCTCTTTGGCTTTTATCTTCTCCCAGCTAAGACCCTTCTCAATCTTCCGCTTCACCCGGTGTTTCCAGCTGCTCAAGGCGGTGCTCATCTTTGAGATGGCTAAACTGTCCACCTTTTTGTTGAACGGCTCCGGGAATGTGTACCGTTCGTGAAGCTTCTGGAGGAGGACGCCGCGCAAAGCCTTATTGGTCGTGCTTCTGATGTCCTTCGTGTTGATGGACACGCTTTCCCGGAGGATGCACCCTAGTTGCATGCTGTACCCTTTGGCAGTGGCCTTAGGCGCCACTGGTAGGCCACTTGGCGTGACCTCGGTGAAATGGTCTGTGACGTTGGCGAGCACTTGAGGTGTCCTATTCCTCCTTTCCTTCTTCTGCTTTGGAGCGGTCGGGTCGACACCACCATCCGTGTGGTCGCCGCCATCGGTGGTGGTGGTGTCATCCTCATGGCTGCCACTAGCAGCTCCATCGGTGGTTTCGGCGTCGTCGCCCTCCAGGGCGTCTTGCTCATCGTCGGCACGGTCGCCACTAGCAGCTCCAGCGGCGGCGGCCTCCTCCAACTCTTGGGACGCTTCCGAGAACGACTTGTTGGCGTCTCTAGCTATTTCTTCGACGCTCATCTTCTTAGAAGGGCCCGCGGAGTCCGACATGTTTGCACTTAATTAAAAAAAGGCAAAAAGTTAGTACAACAGAAATATAAGAAAAAAATCAATTAATTAAGTACTAGGATACCCCGGCCCATGCATTAGTCGCAATACCCCATATGTCCCTTTTTTAGCAGTCATGCCAAAATTCACGAAAAATTTCGGCATGACCTTTGCTAAAAAAGGGACATATGGAGTACCCGAATTTGCCGGAACGGAAGTTAATCAACGTTACGGCAATCTCAAGGGCCTCTCGGGGTACCTGCAAGCATTTCACAAAAAATCCACATCTCCGGCCGGCATCTCCACGACACGATGGTCGGAGCACAAACAACCACAACAATCTCCACGACACGATGGTCGGAGCACAAACAACCACGACACGATGGTCGTGGTAGCAGCAACTAACATCATCATAGCACCTTGGTTGTTTATTTTTTTCATCTCAATTTTTTCATCTCAAGTAACAGCAACCAGCACTAAAAGCAATTATCAGCAAGGCTACTAGCAATCAACAACAGAAATGAAACAACAAAACAACTTGGATGCAGCAGTTTGGTAGGGGAATTTCTACAAACACCTTGGGTGCAGCAGTTCGGTAGGGGAGGGAGGAGGGGGAAAGGGGAAGCACCTCGGGGAGGGGAGGGAGGGGAGGTTGTCGAGCGCGGTGTAGAGGTCGTCGCTGGTGTGGAGGGAAGGGAGGTGCGAGGGTGGGAGGTCCTCGTCGGCGGCGCCACGCGGGGGCCGAGCGTGCGGTGGAGTGGCGGCGAGGACGCGGGGGCCGAGCGTGCGGTGGAGGTGCTCCTGGCCGTCAGTGGCGGGGCGGGTCGAGCGCGGTGGAGTGGCGGTGAGGACGTGGTGGTCGTCGAGCGCGCGGGCGGGAGCTGCCGGCGGCGAGGACGCGGTGGTGGTCGTCTCGAGCGCGCGCGCGAAAATTTGGGACCTTGGCCGTTTTCGCGAAGCGAGGGAGGCGTGCTGGCGGACCCACATGTAAGTGGGCGTGACAGAATTCTGTGGCGCACCGTGGGAAGGGTGCGCCACAGAAAGGAAGGATTCTGTGGCGCACCGCTAGAGGGGTGCGCCACAGAAATGCGTGATATTTTTTTTCATTTAAAAAAATAAAGTAGACCACACATATTTTATTCAAGGTATATATATATATATTTTTGTCTCTCACACATGGTATATATATAGTAGCTAGACCACACATATTTTAATACACAAAAAGTCTTTAATTTCTTTAAAATGTGTTTGTGTTCTATATTTAAATTTACACAAAAATATTAAACACATTTGTTATTCTTTAAAAAAACATTTTTGGTTATATTGAAAGAAAAAAACATTTTTGGTTATACACAATTGTTAGTAGACGAATATATTCTTGTCTCACACACACACATGATATATAATATATAGTAGCTAGACCACACATATTTTAATACATAAAAAAGTCTTTAATTCCTTTAAAATGTGTTTGTGTATTAATTTCTGCACTTTTTTGTATTAATTTCTGCATAGCCATTCTGTGGCGCATCTCCGTGGATGCGCCACAGAACGTGTAATTTCTGTGGCGCATCTCCTACATGCGCCACAGAAATGGCTACCTCAATTTTTTTTGCCGGGGCCCACACATATTTCTGTGGCGCATGTTTTCAGATGCGCCACAGAAAAACAAATTTTTGTGGCGCATCCAGGTCCATGCGCCACAGAAATTGTGTGGTAGGATGACAGCCAGCCGTTGGTTGTGTGGCCCACATGTTTTCTGTGGCGCATGGTAGTAAGTGCGCCACAGAAACTGCTAATTTAGTGGCGCACTGGACAGTAATGCGCCACAGAAAACCTCATCGTTCTGTGGCGCATCCTAGATTGTGCGCCACAGAATATTAACAGTGGCGCATGGTAGCTTTGGTGCGCCACAAAAACAACTTCCACCTATAGCTAGTTTCCTAGTCCTATGTTGAATTTTTAAAGATTGGTATCCTTGAGGTTGTGAACATATTCTTTTTGAAAAATCCTCTTTGTAAAGTTGTGTGTGTCAATACTTGATATATAACTTATTTCCATTTGGTTAAGACTATGTGTCTTACCAAATTAATTGTCTTGTCACACACACATACTCTTGGTTGGATCCTTCTCGATAATTTCTTTTAATTGGTATCTCCTTATGGCTCAACCACATCTTTGGTGCAAGTGCTTTGTTTTGCTTTAATTTTTACATCCTTGCACTTGGTGAGTGTTCTAGATGATTTTGGGGGAGCAAGGATTCCATATTTGTGCACTCCTCAATAGTGCATGAACATTGGGGAGCTTCTCCGTTTTTATTTAGAACTCTCGCCTTGGATCTTTTTGATTGCTTTTCTCCCTTGTGGAGATGTTTAGAATGATTTCATCCTTTTGCAATCTTTGGATCCTCAATATAGTTTGATTTCCACTAATTATTCGTCAATGAATATGTGCATTTGATTCCACCCACATCTTGCGAAATGCACACTTTATGGAGGAATTGATATTACATTGGCTTTCTAAATTTTTCTTCCCATTTCGGCAATCGATGCCAATGGGGGAGAAGTTTAGAGGGTTTAAGGGAATTCGGGTTTTATGCTTTTGTTGCATTTGCCTTTAATGCGCTTTGCATCCTTGCTTGTTTGTCTTGCAAGGTTGCTTTATTCATTATATAAACCCTCTTAAAAGGGATTGTCAATAATTACCAAAATGGGGGGGATTGAAAGTGCATGGTTGCCCCCATGTGTTGTTTTGGTAATTAATGACAATCTCTATGGACTAATATGTGCTTTGAGTTATATTTATTGTGTTGGTCCATAAGGAATGCTTGAACTCCATATGTTGGAGTCAAGGCTAAAAGAAGAAGATTATATGTTGATCAAGGCTAAGTGCAAGTTGATCAACATACAAGATAAGGGCATGTGAAGATATGCGAAAGAGTGTCTCTCCCATATTAGTGTATGGGGGAGCAATATGCGAGGCTTCACCGAGCGGAGCGTAAACAAAGAAAGGTGATCCACTTGAGAGGAGATCAAGATCGTCATCATCTAGCTCAAGTGGAATGTGCAAGGCAAAGGAATGATCTTGATAGGGTTTCTATTTTACCGGTCTCGCGGTGTAGTTGGGAGACCGGGTTTTAGGATAGGTAACCGTACTATCAAGAGGGGCTCTCAAGTGAGCTTTAGCGTATCGGTCGTAGAGAGCTCAAACCTTTGCATCCTTGGCATCATCTTTTTTGGTTCCTATTTGGCTCTTATCGTGGTGTGGTATTGGTGCTTGTCGTGCTTGTCATGACAAGGCCAAGATCACCGAAAACGGTTTTCATATGTGTCTCCTATTGAGTTTTCGGTGGTGGAGTTTTTGCCGGTCCATCTATGTGGAAGATTTAACTCTTCTATTTATTAGCAAAATCTCCCTTGCTTGGTTTCAATATTCTCACATGTTATTGCGTAGCATTTGTCGTCCTCTTTCCAACAAAGTTGGTTTCATGTCATTCGGATTTCATTTGCAAAAGATATGGTTTTCCGGTTTTTAATAGAAAGGTTTTACCTCTCATCATTTGGTCTTACCATATCTTTTTGAACAATGATGTTTCTATGCATATTCTTGTAGTGCTCGTTGTGACGATTCCAACGAGTCCAAGATTACCGAAAACGGAGTTCGTATGTGGAAGATATTGCGTTTTCGGTATCGATCGTTTTTAAAACAGAATATTAGTAAAAGGGAAAAGGAAAAATGGGCCACCGGCCTCACTGCCGGCCTGGGCCGGCTCCCAGGCCGGCCCATTCGGCCAGCACCCCGGCCTCACCGCCGGCCTGGACCGGTTTCCCGGCCGGTCTCCTTGGGTGGGCCTCCGGCCTCCCTGCCGGCCTGGGCCGGCTCCCAGGCCGGCCCACCCGTGCGTGTCCCCAGCTCTTCTGCCGCCCCGGCCTCACTGTCGGCCTGGGCCGGCTGCCCGGCCGGCCCACTCGGGTGCCCTCCCGGTTCTCCTGCCGGCCTGGGCCGGCCCGATGGCTGTGCTGCTGCTTTTCTTTTTCCAACGGCTCCATTTTGGAGCCCCCTATTTAAGGGGTTTCTTTCCCAAATAAACTCTAACTTTTTGCTAACATCTTGAGCTATTTTCCTCCTCCATTGTTGACCCTCTTGAGCTTGGCTAACTCTCAATCCCTCCAATAGTTCTTGCTAGTTTTTGAGGAAAAGAGAGAGGAGGTCTAGATCCACGTTTCCACCGAGCGGTTTCTCCTCTAAGTGAGGGGAACACTTTGGATCTAGATTTTTGGAGTTTCTTTGTGTTTCTCCTCTTGTTCTTCCTCTTAAATCCCTCCATAGCATTAGTTGCTTTGGTTGGATTTTGGAGAGAAGGACTTGACCAATTAGTGTGTTCTTGCCATTGCATTGGTTGCATCGGTTTGAGTTCTCCACGGTGATTCGTGGAAAGTGAAGTTGAGAAGCTTGTTACTCTTGGGTGCTTTGGTGCCCTAGAGCTTGTTCCTCTAGGGCACGTTGGTACCCTAGACGGTTGTTGATTTCTCGGAGTCTTGGTGGCTCACGGGATTTGTTGGGAGCCTCCAATTGTGGAGTGTGGCTCAACCTTGTTCGTCTCGGAGCTTTGGGAGCGACGAAGACATTGTCGGGAGCCACCAATTGAGTTGTGGTGTGTGCCCCGGCCTTGGGCATCGTGTCTTGGCGGCTCGGTGCATTTGGTGAAGACCCTCCAACTTGTGGAGTGAGCTTCATCCTTGTAAAGGTTCTAGTTGTCAACCTCAACGGCAACATAGTGACAAGTGTCTCGCCACATTGGTGGTAAGACACAACAGAGATACGGTGTGCCATATCAAGGCTACTCGGTGTTTCACATTGGTGAACACCGCGCCGCTCCAACGGAGACTAGCTTCCATTGGGAAGTGAACTTTGGGATATATCATCGTCTCCAAGTGCCTCGGTATTTCTATACCCGAGCTTCTTACTTATGCTATTTACTTTGTGATAGACATCAAGCTTAAAGTCATGTATCTTGCTATCACCTAGTTAATTATATTGCTTAGCATAAGTGTTGGTGCACATAGGTGAACCTAGCTAGTTTAGGTTTTGGCTTGATAAATTAAATGTTAGTTTTATTCCGCATTTATTCAAGCCTTAACCGTAATAATTTTAAATCGCCTATTCACCCCCCCCCCCCCCCCCTCTAGGCGACATCCGTGTCCTTTCAAATAGCCTATGGTAATCTGGACTTCCGGAGCAACCCATTTTGTGCCAACTAGAGCCTGGGATCTTGACCACTAACGGGGAGTCCATGTTCACAAATGGAAATTGATGGTTGTGTGCAAAAGCTATTGATATGAATGAATGCGATGCTCCAGAATCAAACAAGACTGAAGCAGGGTAATCATTGATTCGAAACGTACCCATGAGAACTCTGGGGTCCTCCTCAACTCCTTCAGCCGAGACGTGGTTCAGGCGGCCACGGCTGACGGTCATGGCCTTGGCGGCTGGTGTAGAGGGTGCTGGTGCAGGTGCTGAGGTAGCTGGTGCCTTCTGAGGACACTCTCTGGAGTAGTGCCCCGGCTCACCACAGTGGTAGCAAGTGAGCCCCGGCGGTGCAGGAGGCAGCGGAGGGCGGAAGCCACTTCCAGCCGCACCCAAGGTCGAGGTAGCTGGGCGAGGCAGAGGTGGCCTAAAGCCTTGGCGCGAAGGGTGCCTTAGGCACAGCGCTGAAGGGCACAAATACCCGGCGCTTCTTGCCCTCAGAAGAAGAGGAGCTCTGGTTGTCGGTGGGAGCTGGCCTCTTGGAAGCCTCCAGCTCCTTCCTACCCTGCTCCATAGTGAGAGCCTGGTTGTAGAGCTCCTGGTAGGACGTGAACTTGAAGGGTAGGAGCTCGTATCGGAGACGAGGTGCGAGACCCTTGCGGAAGAGGTATTGCTTGTCCTCATCATTCGTCACGTCCCGAGGGGCGTAACGGGAGAGGTGGTTGAACTCCCGCCCATAGGCTTGGACGTCCATGCGTCCCTGGGTCAAGTCCAGGAACTCCCGCCTCTTGAGGTCCATGACGGGCTTGGGGATGTACGCCGCACGGAAAGCGGCGCGGAAATCCTCCCAAGTGAAGACATGGCCCGTGGCAAACATTGCCACGTGGCTCTCCCACCAGGAGCCAACGGCTCCATTCAGCAGGTAGGTGGCGAAGTTGACCTGTTCCGCCACCGGAACGTGCAGAGCGGCAAACTTGCGCTCAAGAGCCCGGAGCCAATCATCCGCATCAAGCGGCTCCTTAGCTTCAGAGAAGGTGGAAGGTTGGGAGCGCAAGAACTCCGTGAGAGTGTTGCAGTCCGTGTTCCTCCTGACCCCTTGCTGCACCAGCTGCTCGAGCAGACGCAAGCAATATCCTTACCATATCCAGGACTAGTAGCCTCTAAACAGGCGAGTAAGCCGCAAAGCTCAGTGGCAAAAAGGGCCTCAGAGTTAGGAGCCCCCTCTCCTCCACTACCCACAGAGGGCGTAGAGGCCATGGCCAAAGCCTCCATCAAACCTAGCTTCGTCGAAAGCACCACAGATGAATCCTCACACGACTCCTGAAGCTCTGGTGTGATTTGCAGGACCGGAGCCAAGATCTCACCAGTGTCCTCGCCCTCAGAAGCAGCCGTCGCAACAAACTGCGGCGACGGACATGGACTGCCACGAGGAGAGAAACAACCAAAGTGAAGCGCTTCCTCGACCACAGATGACTTTTGCTCAGAGGAGTCAATCAAAAGTGAGGCCTGCATAGGGGCGATCCCCAGGTCATCAGAAGCACATGCCTCCGTCGGCTGCAAAGGACCAACAACGCGTGACAACAACAACTTGAGAGTTGCCACCTCTTCACGAAGAGGGCGAGACGCCTCCTCAATGCGGTCAGTGACGAACTGACTAAGCTCCAAGCGCAACAAGGCAAGGTGGGACTGAAAGACAGAGCTACTGAAAACACCTTGTAGAGGGATTTGGCTGCACCGCAGGACGCAACGACAAGTGGCACACAACCTCGGCCCAACTCTGAGACGATGAGGGGCGACGAGGCTGATATAGCGCCCTGACCCCCGAACTATACAGTGAAACGTTGTGCAACCGGTCATGCTACACAATCGAAGGTTACTGGGTTTATCAATCCCAGGCCAAAACCCATTGGCAGATGTGCTCGGAATGGATCATCGGCACACAACACCTCGATCATGCCATAAGCTCAGACATCGCTATCACGTATAGTTAAGAGACCGAGACTTGTGGAACAACTGGCACATTGCAGACTCTATGACACCAAAAGCATATAGCAACTCATATAAGAGAAGATACAAATATTACACACAAAAGGGATCACAGATCCATCAGTACAACAAGCGGAAACGGGTAGTGTTGTCTAACAACAAGATGCAAATATGGCCTAAGAGGCCTACAGATAAACGAATCCCAGCCAGCTTGTTCCACGGTCCCAAGCTGCCACCTGGGAACCCCGGACTACTAGTCGACGTCCACGAAGAACCCACCTAGCTGCTCGGTGTCGTCCTCCTCTGAAATACAAATATAAAGGTAGTAAAGAGAGACTGAGTACGACGTACTCGCAAGTTTAGTAGGGCGATATAGGCCCAATGCTGACGGAGGCTCTAAAGCTATATATGTATTTCTTTTGCATAAAGCTAATTTTCATAAACCGTAACATAATTGACACATGGCATTCGTCTACTCAGAATAGTTTTTATAAAGGGGGTAAGAGAGTAATCTTTTCCTCTTCGGTTCTCGGCGAACCAACTTGTAGCCAAAATCAACTCTCATCTCCACCAAAGGCACTCCCTCGAATCACCCTCGAGGAAATGAACCTTTTACACACACGTTGAGTTGCAACCTTTAGCTGCCAAATTTTAATTCATTAGGTTATACTTTTCTATGAGCTAATCCGCCTTTCCCAAGATTTGTCCATAACCGTGGACATGGCTTTTCGAAAAGATTTACCCTGCAGGGGTGTACTAATTTACCCACCGGTACCGTCCGGCTCACCTGATTGGCCCTCTTCCGGGGAAAGCCGGCGAGTGGGCGCGGTTAAACCTTTACCTCGCATGGGACTATCCAAGAGTCATCTGTGGCCACAGGACAGGTTCAGTGCCTATTTCAGCACCCTGCCCCATCGCCACGTCCTAAACACCACCGTCCTCATCATTCCTTTTTCCAACCACACACTCACACGCAAATGGAAAACCTTGGATACGCCCGCACAAGTTATTTAGTTAAAGGGGATTCCATATGTCCATACCGTTGGAAGCACGCTCGGTTCTTGGTTCTAGCTAAAAGCACTCTCAGCCTAGGCGGCAAAGATGAGGCAAAATACCATCCCCGATGGCAACTCATCCAAGCCTTTTAGCATTTTAATTAAGTACCACACACCTCCTCCATATTGTCCGAACATTCCATCAATTGCATAAATCATGGAAATAAACAACGGACAGCTAAGCATTTAACTAAGCATTGCTAAGCATATAAATACAACATTTATATTATTGTCTCCGGCCAACACATCAACTCTATGGTTCATAGGTAGGGATACATGTGGTTGGCTAGGGGGGGAAAACATGCATTCATAGGATACTATAGTATTGATCAAGGTTGACATTTGAATCGCATGCAATATTATGATGGATAAAATAAGTTTATAAAGCAGTAGGATGCTAGATGCCAAGAAGGTTAGGTTATCTCTTGCCTTGCTGCCGGGGCGTGTAGTACGGCTCGTCGGGGTAGGTGGAGGGACCCTCGACTCCGGAATCTATCGATACCCAAAAATAATACAAAAGAACAAATAAATCACATGAAGACAAGGTGCAATGCACAATCACATGATGCCATGAAAAGTTGATGCATTGGTATCAACATTTAATTTATTTAACAAATTAAATGGAGTTCCAAATAATTAGGGCAATTATTTGGAAAATACTCCATATTTAACTTAATGTCCAATTGTTCATAAATGATCACATTATTTAGAATTTGCTCAATTATGCATGAACATGACATGATTAAAAATGTTTCATTCTTCCGATCATTTTGGTACCTTATTTGTAATTTTCTGAGTACCGAAGAATAAATAGCAAAATAAATAATTAATTGAATGTAATTCTTTTAATCAACTTATAAATAACATCAATTAAATGTTTGTGATCATGACATGATATTAGCATGGTTGAATAGCCTTTGACATGACGATCACTTTGATATTTTATTTATAATTTTTTGGTTAAGTATTTAACGAATTATGATTTTCCCAAATTAGGTATCATTATGCCATTTTTAGGAACTCATAAATAACAGCAAGATTATAAATTCAAAGGAAAAAAAATTATTCTAACTTGTAGAGTTTATTTTTCTGAACATTTTGAAATTTGGTTTGTCAAATTTGAACCAATATTCAATTTGTTATTAATTATTTAAATTTGTTTCAAAACTAAAAAAAGGAAAAAACATTTTCCCAGACAGGCCGGCCTTGTGCCGGCCTGGCCGGGCTGCAGGCCGGGGGTTGGCCCGAAGCCACCGGCCTTTGGCCAGCCCAGGCTGGGCGCGCGAGGCCGGGCTGGTGCCCGAAGCTTCCGGCCCGTGGCCGGCCCAGGCCGAGCGCGAGGCCGGGCACCTGCCCGAGCCGTCCGGCCCGTGGCCGGACAGGCCGGGTGCACGGTGCCGGCGGGGAACCGGCGGCGAGCGGACGGCACCGGCGGCGGGAGAGGGGGAGGGGGCGCGAGAAGAGGCCAAAAAGGACGCAGGCCTCACCTGGGATATTATGAAGGGGTCGGTGTCGGCGGGGAAAGGCCGGAGACGCCGGAATCGTCCCGGCGAGCGGCGACGGAGGCGGAGGTGCGTCGAGGACGATTCCGTCGATCCCGGACCACCCTGGCTCGATTTCTTGCTCCAGGAGGGGGAAGAGGACGAGGCGGACCTCGCTGCGGTCCTCGATCTAAACGGCGCGGCTCCAGGCGACGGCGGCGGCAGCGGAAAGCGTCGGCGACGGTGGAGCTCGGAAGGAAAGGAAATGGCCACCACGATCCGGAATTAACGGGAGGAACGAGAAGGGAAGCGAGAGAGGAGCAGGTGAGCGACGACGCAGCCTTCTTAGTCGCCCCGGGGCCACGCATTGGTGCGGAGCAGCTCGGCCAGCGCACGGCATGGCGCCAGTGCCGACGAGCACTGTGGAGGAGAAAGGAATTTCGCACATACCCCCCTGGCTCCAGTTTCTATAATTACAAAAAGGTCCAGCAGCAGAATTTGCGATTTAATTAGGGCCTTTAAACAATTTTATAAAATACACAAAAATTCATGTGGGCTCCACTTGACCTTTGGGTGCTCCACAAAAATTGGTGAGGCAAAATAAAATGTTTTGGCCAACCTTTGTTCACAGTTTTTAATTATAGCCATTTTTGACAATTTTCAAATTGTATTTATTTGAAGCACTTAAACATTTCCAAAAATACTGAAAATGTTCATGGAGGCTCTAACAATAACATTGAAGCTCCCCAGGATTTTAGTTTGAATTTTTGGAAGGGTCTAGCTTGAATTCAAAAATAGGATTTGAATTAACCCAATTTAGGATCCTCATGTTTATTTCCTATTTGACAACATTTGGAAATTGGGCATTGGTTATAAAAGCAAATTTGGAACTTCCTAAACAATTTGGAAGTCCAAGAATGATTTGGTTTGCTAAGTTGAGCCAATGCATTGGTTGGGAAGTTTGGGAAGTTGTGCTTCCCCATTTTAGTTGCTTGCATAGATGAAGAGTTAGAAACTAGCAAATTCATATGGATGCCATGATGCAAACAATGATGCAAAAAGTGAATTTTTTTTTGGTATTTTTCATTACTAAGCTGGGGCTGTTACAGCTGAGCAGATGGAGAATGGCTCCGCAAGCAAGGAACATGAGCATCCGGAGAACGAGCCCGAACATCCGGAGAGCGAGAACGAGCAGCAGGAGAGCGAGCACGACAGAACCTCTCACGATGACCGGGGAGACGACAAAGGATGCATCTGAACAGCCCACGGCATGCGCTGACTTTGTGGCCACGCTCGAGGCAACGAAAGCACCTTCCTCGAGCCCAACGCTTGAAGGCGAGGCAACGCTCAAGACCTTCGCTTGAAGTCTCAGGGCGAGGGCCTCGGCTGGAGCAGCGCCCCCGATTCACAAACACCCACCCATCCATGTTGACAGATTCCACATTGGAGATGGGAGCTGCCAACGGCAACTCAGGAGTGTGCCCGTCCGTAGTGGCCCTCGTCGTCGGCACGGCCCTATGGCGGCAGTGAACACCTCCAAGCGGCCACCAATTGTCGGGTCGGCCTTGCGGACAGCCAGAGCAGCCGCAGCCATCACGGCGGTGGAGGTGGTCGACGGAGACGGTGCAGTCGGCACAGACGCAGGCGCAGCCAACATGCCGGTGGAGGCGGCCGACGGAGCCGAAGCAGCAGGCCCGGACAAACAGACACCAAGCGCCTGCTCCGCTAGGGCGGCCGCGGTCGCCACGGTGGCGGAGGCGACCAACAGAGCAAGAGCATCCGGCACGGACACGGGCGCAGCCTGCGTGGCGGTGGGGGCGACCAACGTTGCCGAGGGAGCCGACAGGGACGGCCGGAGCTTGCCCAGGGCGGCCTCCAGCTCTAGCACTGTTGGAAGAAACATGAGAGCTGACGAGAAGCAGCACTCACGACATGAAGACGACTTGGGGACGACGCGCACGCGAGCAGCACGGCGACGAGATGAAGCGGAGCTTGACTGCGACGGCGAGGCGACCAGGCTAGGGGACGACCTCCAGGCTGGGCGGAGCTTTTGCTGAAGGAGAGCTTGCCGTCGTCGGCCGGCCGGAATGGAAGCAGGAGCAGGAGGTCTTCGAGGCGGCGGGGCTGCTTCTCCTCCGGGCTGGCGGGCGAGCGACCGGCTGCGGCGGACCTGTGGGCGAGACGCTGGCGGCGGAACCCCAGCGGCTCGCGGCAAGTACAGGCCGCGCTGCTACATACCGCGCACAAGGCTGGAGAGAGCGCGCGAAGTGGATGCTGGATCTGGTCAACAAAGAGTTCATGTGAAGTACAGTGCAAAGGTGGAAGCCTCAAAGAGATACATGGCTCCATGTAGCTTAGAAAAAGAAACTCGCTTCAAAATTAAAAAAAAATCATGTACATATGGATGTCTAGCATGTTTGTATAAAGTTTTCCAAATCACTTCGAATACCTTGTGAAGTAAATCGGTCTGATACTATACGAAAAACCTACGACCCAACTTGTTTTTGCTCGTGTAGATGTTTGTCAATTCCGATTGACCGGCAGCCTGGCAGGATGACAAAGCGAGGGAAAGACGGGAGAGATCTAGGCAGGGCGAGGAGCTCGATCAGTCGATCTTCTCGCCCCCAAATCCCCCGACGCTCCGAGCGATTCCTCCTGGTGCGATGTCCTGGCTCCAGCTTGTTCGCTTTGCGAATGGGCAATGGCACCGGCACGTGAACCATGGCACCGCTCCACGCCTTCCTGTCGGAAGTCCAAACTACTCAACATTAGCACACACAGTGGCTCGCATTTGTTTGCAAGGATCATGCATGCATGTGGACAATCTCCAGGTCTTGCTTGCTTCTGAATTCTGATTACTAATATCATCCAAACTGCACTGCATGCCGTCCAACAGGCTTGTTTGTGCGTCCCAACTCCCAAGTGCCGCTTCCCGGGATACATTGCTCTCGATCGTGCTCTGCTCAGCCGACTCACCGTGAGCTGTTTCTCCGACTGCGACACCGCACGACCCGCGCCATTGCCACTCACCTAGTATAATCTATACAGAAATCAGTGGGCAACAGTTCAGTTCAGCGTCGTGCAAGCACAGAGGAAGGAGCAAGAAACCAATAGTCAAAGGCAGGGAACGGGTCATACAATAGAGAAGATATCGGTTCCTCGTCTTGCACTTGACGGCCCCAGATGCATGCGCGGAC
Source organism: Puccinellia tenuiflora (assembly GCA_012064385.1). Lineage (NCBI taxonomy): Eukaryota > Viridiplantae > Streptophyta > Magnoliopsida > Poales > Poaceae > Puccinellia > Puccinellia tenuiflora. The sequence goes on from QRDG01001202.1 coordinate 374,574, forward strand.
ATGGCCGTGTGGGCGCGCGTGACCCCGGCAAGGGAACCTGCGCCCGTGTCGCGGCCGGGCAACGCGTAGTACAGCTGAGTTCCGTGCGCAACCACCGGCCGGACGAGGAATTTTCTCAGTCCCGGCCGGGAGGTCGAAAGGCGGCGCCGGCGCGTAGACTTGCCGCTATTGTGGAAGCCATGGAAGCGTGCCCTGCGATGCTAGGCACTGACTGGGGTCGTGTTTATCGCGGTGTGTGCGAGGCAAATCCTGAACAAGAGGAGCGCGATCTGGCACGAGTACAATTCCAGGGATTCTTCACAGTACGTTTGGAGACTAGAATAATTGGAAACATAGCAGTCGACGGTCCTCTTTTCTGTTTGACATGGCTTTCGTGGAGAAGAAAACAGAGGGAGGGAGAAGATGTTTCAGCTTAGAGGGAGAAGATTTAGCATTAAGCTGTCCTGGTCCGATTGGTCTAACCGACGACTGTCAGCATCTCGGAAAGCAGGGTAAGTACTAACTCAAACTATATAACACTGGCATGTTATCAATCAGAACGTCCTTCAAGCATTGCTGCCGTCCTGAAATGCCGAAATGGAAAGCTCGAAGACAGTACAAGGAGGAAAGAAACACTCTCCCTGCTGTTGTCGGCTCGCGACCAATAATCGGGAAAAGATGTTGTGCCCAAATCCTACATGGGATTCACTTCTGCTTCGGTACACGGCCCCTCCCTCAAACTCAACCCAAACTCAAATACAACAACGGTCGAGATTGCTCCGTACCTCTTCATAATTAAGGGCGTGATGGTTTATTTATCTATTTACAATTAAACTCAGCTAAAAATGACCGTATTTATTTGGATTATACTGCTTTCCGTTGTATGATCTATCGTACATCTTTGTTTGACATAAGAAGACCCGGTAGAAGGATACGATCCGGACTTAGGCTCTCCTTCCCCGTTGTGCCGCCGTGATGCTCTAGGCCGGGAACATCGCTACCGGTGCCTATGGACGCCGCCGCCCTAGCGCATGCTGCATGTGCTGATGTTGATGGCAGAAGACAAGGTAAGGTAAGGCGCGGCTCAACCGTGGGGCGAAGTCTCCGGCAAAGTTGTTATTTGGCGTAGCAGCAGCAGCGGCACCGGCGCGGCCGGCTGGACACCTGCCAGCGCAAGACTCGGTTTTTGGCAGGCTGCAAAAACGGGCGACCATCCATCTAAGCGACGCCAGCCATTGGAGGATTTTACGTTCCCGCACCCTAGCGGCGCAAGACTCTTTATCTGCGGCGGCGCGTACGAGTATTCCGGTGAACTTCCGGTGAAGTTCTACGGCGGACACTGTAACAGCGAGTGCTCGTACAGACTACCGAAACCTAATCAACTATTTGGGTCTTATAGACACCTACGAATCAATGATCACTGCCAGTGCCAGGCCATCCTGCATCTCACGCGCTACGTACTCTCAGCCTGGGCTGTGTGTTAGACGTGAACTACAAGTCAGCCGTATTCAAGGAGGTTTAGAATTAGTTTAGATTATTCCTAAGTTGTAATCTTTTTCCTTTGCGTCCAAGCCACCTCCTTGTACTACTATATAACCCCATCAAGGGATCCAATCAATCTAAGTGCAACAATTGCAATTGCCTTCACCGTGGAACTTTTTTCCTTTTCCGTCTGTGGATGGACATACGAGTACATCTCTTAGTGTACAGGCGTACGGGGTTTAATAGAGATTAAGTTTAATCATATAATCGACTAATTAAAATTTAAAGACTATTTTACCCTTTCAAGTTTGGAGGAGGAGGGGGGGGGGTGTGTACGGAAGCAGGGCTCTCTTCTTCCAGCCTCCTACCATCCAAACTCTGAATTTTGGACTTTCAGTGACGTATGCACGGCAATTGTCACTCCTCTAACTCCGCTTTCCAAGAGCAACCAAAACAAACTACAGTAGTTCATCGACGGCGACGAGTCGCGAGCAATTCAATTATTCCAAAGTCCAAACTCTAAATTTTGGAATTTCAGTGACGTCTGACGCGGCAAATTTCACCTCCTCTAACTCCACTTTTCAAAAGCAACGACAACAAACACTCTCACTCGATAAATTGACTCGCTTAAAATGGAAAGACCACAGTGTCGTGGTGGGTTGCACGGCATATCCATCAGAGATGGAAAAGATTATGGGGCAGGCGACGATGGATGCTCGCGAGGGATTGGGCAACAAGCACGCAAACACACGCTAGTTACCCAGGTTCGGGGCCCTCCTTGTGGAGGTAATACCCCTACGTCCTGCTCTTCTTGTTCTTATTACTTGATCACAGAATCGGGCTACAATGGTGCTCCTTGAGCTGTTTCGGGTGGCAGCCGGCTGGAGGTCCTAGCCGGCTGGAGGTTGAAGGTGATGCTACGTGGGTGTTCTAGTCGCCAGTGTGCATGTAGGTCTCTTCTACTTCTTGCTTCTTCTCCTCCTCCCTCGCGCAGTAGGCTCTAGCCCACTTTAATTAGGCAGCGGGCTAGGGTTTTCGGTTACAGGGAAGTTACAAGTTTGCCCCTATGACATCACTACTTTCTGGGCCGGCTGGAGCTTGTTGCCATGATTCTGTACAGGAGATGCCCGACAAGGAGTACTGTTCACCAGGAGCGGTTATACGGGCCTGGCCCACTCGTACGGAGTTGTCGGTTGGTGCATCCGGCTCCAGCCCAGCCGGACGTCCGCATCCGGGTAGACGCAGGCGGCTGGATTCAGCCGGCAGGTTTCAGCTGGCACTCGTTCAACCGGCTCGGGGAGTTCTGAAGAAATGAATCTCTTTGGGATATCCGGGGTTCATATCCCCGACACTAGCCCCCGAGATCGTGGAGTCTTACTAGCTTGCTGGGAAGACTTGTCGATCTTTCCCTTGATCTTGTCCGTTGTATCCTGAATGTCGGGGTTGGAGCCGGGGCCGGCTGAAGGTGGAGCCGGATGAAGATGAGGCCTGCCCGTGGGGGAAACTCCGCAAGCATCCCTGGTCTTGGTCGTCTATTGTCGAAGTCGTTGTTGACTTGTTCGGCTACGTGAAGCGGGATCAGTAGATCTTAGCGGTCCGGAACGGCCGGCTTGAAGGCTTGGGTCGTGGCTTACGTCAGCCACGACCCGCCGCTTTGGGGAGCCGTTGGTGTTCTGCTCGAGACCTGGCGCATGTCGCCTCGGCTTCGCCGGGCTGGATTCTCTATCGCAACTGCTTGCTCGTGGGATCATCTGCGGAAAGCGCGGCACGTTTGCACGCCACGCGGCGCGACGGGCGGAACGGTTCCGCTTGCCTTGCTTTTAAAGGGGAAAGAGGGGGAACGGCCGGGGTTTCCGTTCCTCTCTCCTGCTTCGTCTTCTTCGCTAATCCTCGCGCTCCCCGGTTCTTGCCCAACTTCTCTCGCGCTCTTGCTGTCCTCGCGTTTGCCTCTCCCACGACGGGAAAAAGATCCTCCATGGCGAGTTCGGGCGCGTGGATGGGTTCCACCATGGATGATGCGTTCCTCTGGAAGCTTCGCCGGAACCGGTTCTTGGGGATGACGGGCGACGTGGAAGCCCGCGTTCCCCCTGAGGAAGAAATTTCACCGAATCCCAGGAAGGGCGAGGTCGTCGTGTTCTCCGCGCACTTGGAGCGGGGATTGGGGCTCCGGTGAGCTCCTTCTTCGCAGAATTTCTGCGCTTCTATGGGCTGCAGCCTCACCATTTGGGGGAAAATTGCCTCACGCAGCTGTCTTGCTTCGTCACGCTGTGCGAAGCGTATTTGGGCATCTGGCCCAGCGTGGAGATATTCGGCATGTTCTTCTCCCTGCGGGCTCAAACGATCGTCGGGCAGCAGCGCGATTGCGGCAGTGTCTCCATTAGTGCGAAGAACACGCCGCTGCCCAAGATTCACCTGCCTGATTCCATCAAGAAGTGGCAGAGCACCTACTTCTACGTCCGAAACCTCACTGATGTCGACCAAATCGGCCTCCCGGCCTTCTCCAATTCGCTGCCGGTGAACAAGTCCTGGTGCCAGAAGCCGCCGGTGGATGGGGCTCTTGAGGGTGTTTTGTTCAGCCGGCTGAAGGAGTTAGTGAAGACCGGCCTAACGTCCAGGGACCTGACCCTGGCGTGGCTGTCAAGGCGGATATACCCGCTACAGGCACGTTCGCACAAGATGTGCTTCTACTCCGGTCTCCGGGATCCTACCCGGGTCAGCTTTGAGGTGCCGGCGCCGGCGAACCTCTGCGCGTGGGTTTCCCGCGTCATCACCGACAGGATCGAGGTGGACTGGGATTTTGGACTCGATCCATTCACACGCTCGGAACATGCTCCTGAGGTTAGTCATTGCTTTCTAGTCCGTCTTCAATTCCTTCGTCCGGCTACTGCTTGACCCAGTCGTCCCGTTGTACAGCTTTGCGAGCTCCAGAGGGTTGAAGACTTCGAAGTCGTCTTCGAGCCTGACGTCTGCGGTCCCTTTTCCAAGCGGCTGACGGCCATGCTGGAGGAGGATTCCTCCGACGAGCAAGCGGGAGGAGAAACAGATGCCACCGCTGAGGATGAATTGGGCGGCGGCGCCCGTGTCGTCTCGGACAGGCGCGGTGACACCACCGAATCGTCCGGTGGGGGTGCCGATGTTGGTGAAGATGGCGGAGGCGATGACGATGCCGCCCGCACCGCGATGAGCCCTGTCCCCTCTGCCAGCTCCGACTCCGATTCGGCAGCCTACAGGGACGAGGACCTCGAGCGCGACGTCCCCCCTCCGGTTTCGTTGTCCCGCGGTAAGTCTCCTGAGCCCGACGCCGTCGGGCAAACTGACGATGTCGTGCGCGTGGTAGTAGATCTTTCCAGCGGTTCCGAGCCGGACTCAGAAGGTTCCTCTTCCGTGCCAGCCTCCAAGCCGGCGCCGTCCTCCCGCAGGACCAAGGAGTTGGAGGCGGTGGCGCGGAAGAAGAAAGCAATTCTTCCCCGGCGGGCCCTGAAGGAGAGGCGGTCGAAGTCGGCCGCCGATGTTGATGCAGGCACCGTGCCCCACAAGCAGAGGGACACGTTCGAGAAGCGGGGCGTGCTTCCCCCCAAAAAGTTGGCTTCTTCGTCGTCCCGGCCTACTACGGCCGGCTTGATGCCCGCCGGGAAACTTTCGGCGGAGGCCCAGGCGGATGCGATTGTGGCTGATATCAGGGCCGAGGTCGACGCCAGGTTGGCGGAGAAGGCGGATGTCCCAACAGGTGGGGCCAACGATGAGGTGATTGGTCGTGCTTCCGGTGGTGATTTTATTTATGATTTGAATCCGGGTGATTTGGAGAAGGAGTTTTATGCTCAGATGACGCAGGCGGATTTGGCCTTGGAAGCGTCTAATGCTGGTCTGACTGTGGAGCAGTTGATGACCTCAAGGGAGGACGGGGAGAAGACGACTGCAGAGGCAGAGGGCATGGAGAGGGAGGAATCTCTCGCCAGTGGAACCAGCGTCCAGGTGGTTAATCCTATTCTTGCTGTTGATCCTGGTTATGACTTGGGCATTGAAGGTATGGAAAAAGCTATTTACGCGGAGCTGGCGCAGGCTAATTTGATCCGGGATGAGATGGACGCCAGGACAACCGCGAGGCGGCTGGCTGCTGCCGAGGCGGCCAAGGAGACGACGGGTGGGGGCGTGGACGCCGGCAAGACCGCGGAGGCCGGTGCGGAGGTTGAAGTGGTGTCGGCCCCTACAAAGCGGCCGGATGACGACTCCGCCGTTCCTGCGAAGGGCGGGGAGGAACTCTCCGGAGGCGGGAAGCGCCTGCTCGATGATGCATCGGCCCCCCTGCCGAAACACTTGAAGAGGAAGAAGCCCAGGGAACTGGGCTCGTGCGACGGGTAAGTCCTTGTCTTGTGGCAAAAATCTTGCGGCTTGTACTTCTTGGTGGTGACGCTCTCTTCGTTTTGCGGAGCGCCGCTTCCAATAGTGGAGACGGCGCCCGTCGCGATGGTGGAGCCGGCCTCGAGGCCTGCTCCCGAGGCTCATGTGGCGCAAACGGCCGGTCCGCCTCCAGAGGCGGTAACGGCGACGGCGGACGTGGAACCGGTCGGCCGGGTGTCAGCAAATGCCGCTTCCCCTGTGGTCGACTCCGACCCTCCGGTTTCAGGAGGTGGCGCTGAGGCGTCGGTGGATGCTTTCCAGATAGTTCTCCGGCCCGGCGCCAGGGCTGGAGAACTCGCTTTCCCCACTCCTTCCTTATCAGTGGCCGAGACGGCCAAGGACAAGGCCATAGCGGGGGCGATTGCTTCGCTCCCTGGTCCTCGCCAGTCAATCTTGGTGTCCTCTCCTTCGTATTCCGGACCGGTGCCGGCCCTGCCCGACGCATCGGGGAAGTTTCCCCTCGCCGAGCTGGTGGAGCAGAAGGCTCAGGAGAACTTGGCCAACATAGCGTTGCTCCGCTCCTCAATAGAGTATGGCTTCGCCGAGGCGGCTAAGGAGACGACATTGCTCAAGCGAGAGCTCGAGGCGGCTAAAGGTTTGGCTTCCTTTCTCGCCCGCATCTTCCGTCTTGGCATTTTGTATTTTTTCTTGATCGGCTTTGTTTGATGACGATCCGACCTACGTAGGCGACACCGCCTCCCGCACAGGCTTGGAGAAGCAGGTGAAGGAGAAGGACGCCACCCTGGCATTGGTCAAGGCCGATCTCCAGGCGGCGGAGAAAACGTCGGAGGAGCGCCGCCTGGAGGTCATCTGGCTGGGCGAGGAAGCGAAGAAGTTGCGGGAATCCGAGCAGCGGAGGCGGGGCGAGGTCGAATCACTCCGCGAGAATGCGGATGATCTGCGGTTTCAGCTGAAGGAGTCCGTCGAGCGCAACGACCTTATCGTCCAGGCGGCCAAGGCTCGTGAGCTTGAGCATGAGCATCTGGTGGGCGGCCTGATCAAGGAGGTTGAGCGCATGAACGAACTGATCCTCAGTAAGTGAGGTCTCTTTCTCCTTGACTTCTTGTTTGGGGTCTTCTACTCGGCCTCACCGGTTTGAAATGCAGGCCTTTATCCCAAGGTGGACGCGCAAATCCAGAAAGACGCTGCCTCGGCTCATTCCTGACCGGAGTCCTCTGGTGCCGCTGTTGGGTCTGCTCCGACTGCCGCCTCCCGTCTTCTCCGATTCGGCCAGGAGTTCAACCGGCTGAAGGAAGCGGCCGACGGCGTGCTCGAGAACCTGTGGCCGGATGCTCCCTTGCCAACTGCTCTCCATAACTTGTCCGCCCGGCTTGAAGGGCGCCAGCCGGCATCAACGAGCAGGTGGAGATGGCGGCGCGCGGAGGCACCGACATGGCATTGGCCTTGGTGAAGTCATGGTATCCGAGCGTGCAGATGAGCATGCGGTGGGTGGCTTTCGCACGGGAACGGTCC